>OX940801.1:27422334-27753470 GCA_954870605.1 Acer campestre
CATAAGGGGAACTCAAGCAAAGAGACCAAATTTGCATACTTGTCACATGCAAAAATTTGATAAATATTATGCTTCTTTATTAATTGCATGAGTATCATGGTTGCATATATGCTTATATGATATTTTCCTCAATAAGTGTGAACCAATTGCTTTGTTGACAATCCATGTCATACTTATGTTCAAACATGCATTTTTGGACTAGGAGATTTACTTTGGGAGTACTCTTTGAATGACATATATTATCTCCATGACATGATGATTATTTTCAAATGACATGCTTAAATGAAAGACATGAATTCAAATGACATGCTTAAAATGAAAAGCATGAATTTGAATGACATGCTTAAAAATCAAAAGCATGAATTGTTGGTTGCAAACTCGTAAATGTAAAATTATGTGTGAAAAGCAACAATGAGACTCAAATGAAGAAAGGATCAAGTATCCATTCTAAGGATTTAAAATCCAAAGTCTCTATTTCTTTTTTAGTTAAACATGGCTACTATCATACAGGTATCTTACTTGGAAAAATCGAATATGGTGCAAAAGTCGCTCATGTCTTGTTTTGATTATAAAGTTGGATATAGTTGGCCTTTAACTTGAAGTGCTTGTTAAATTTATATCCTTGCTTTGATTCATGACAAATGGTAAAATTGGTTTGAATTCTATTGGAAACCCTTGTTGTTTGCTTTTCCAAATACCATTGCTTTAGACTTAAATGCAATATGTCTCGCATGCAAAGCATCATTTTCACACATTTTCATAAAATCTATTTCCTTGCCTCTCTCCATGAAACAAATATAACGATATGCTAAATATATCTTTGGGGGGGGGGGGGGGGGGGGGGGGGGGGGGGTGGTTGTGAATAGATTTTAATTCAATAAAAGCCCCAATCTAGTCGAAAATCAATCAACCTAATATAAGTGCGGAAAACAATAAAATGCTCGTTGATCGATTTATGTGAGAATCCCTCAATAGGGAAAAACTCACCAGCTAATATATGCACCACTCTCGATCCTTAAATCCACTATTTGTAATGGTGTTTTCAACTTAGGTTGATCACGTCAAACTCTACACGGTCACTAACTCACCACTACTATCCAACGGGTCTTTCATAGCAAACCTAGATCAATTTGCTTGCAGACTAAGCAACCTTAGCCACAAGACTTAATTCTCACTAAAAAGATCAACAACCTAAGTGAATATAATGATATTCAATATGCAAGTAATGCTAGGTTACACTAAATGCTTATCTAGGATGAAAGATGACAATAATCACAATCCTAGATATCAATATTGTTATATGACATGGCATACAACATAGCTATCAAAGATAAAATAATCTAAGATGTTATAGCTATCAAAATACAACTCATAATCAAACAACACAATAATCTCAATCTTGAATGAATTTAATCTAAATACATACAAGTAATAAAAGAGATTAATTGATAAGTAAGAACAATAAAATGGATGAGCATTGTGTTCAGCTTACCAAACTATGTGTGTTGAAGAAGATCCATGCTTAGATACATCCTAGATGATCCTAGATGATGTTTAGATAATGTTTTTTGCACATGGATATGGGTTTGGAGAATCAAAGGAGCAATCTTTGTATTTTTTTTCTCTCAAAAGTCTCTCTTTCTCGTTTAGGGTTCTTGATTTTCAAAGAGCTGAATGAAAGAGTGTGACATAGTGGTGTATTTATAGAATGCAATAAAAATCTTGGTGAAAAGACAAGTTTGCCCCCACTAATCCAACCGCCGAATTGAACCCGACAGTATCAGGTATCAACGACGGTTTCATAACCGCCGATCACAACCGCAGAATTAAACCTGAGAGATAAAATCAATCAGGTCTAAACGACGGTTCCAAACAGTGGTCATGGCCACCGATCATAATCGCAAAATCATTCCAAAGACTACTAGAATCGAACAGTGGTTTCATTTGGCGGTCATGGCCATTGATCAAACTGCCGTTTCACCAATTATAGTAAAACCAAAAGAGAAGCCAAGAGCATTCTCCTAAGGCAATCCTTGCTCTAAACACTCCAACGTGCATGCGTTGACGTTTCCGAACAAATTTCGGGAAACGAATTACTATACACATGAACAAGATAAAACAGAGAAGAGCAAGTGTGAAATGTGAAGAGAATGCACACAAGAACAAAGAACACATATGTAAACATGAGAAGTGTATGTGTGCAACTAAGTCTCTTCAATGAAAATTAATCACATGTGATATACCTTTGGAGTGCTTATCAACTTGAGGTCTTGAGAGGGCCTTTGAACTTGATAACCAACACCTAAGCTACCATTTTGATACGACTCTCGTCGATTGTAACAAGGATGATGCCTAGGATCGTTCTAACCTCTGGCTCGGATGGAAACCGCGACCCAACACCTATAGCGAGATGTGAACCTTGGTATAAGGAAGACGCCACAATCAAGGATGGAATACTTGATTGATAAGTCAAGGAGGAAAGCCACAGAGAAAATCTGATAAGTTCCAATCAGTTCTCAAAGAACAAAAGAGAAAATTCTCTCAATTTTCATTAAAATTCAAAACTACTGAAAAAATACATAAGTTGGTTCCTTTTAAACTAAAACCCTAGAAGACAAGGTAGGCTACATGCCTAACTCAAAAAGGAAATAAATATTTTGGCCTTTAAGGCCTTACAAAACGAAATCTAAAAAGGGCAATAATTGCCTTACAAACGGGAAAGAAGATAAACACTAAAACAAACAACTGTTGATAATGAGAATCAAGAAGCATCACCAAAGGCTCAATTGCATGTTCCAGTTGGGCCAATTGCAAGGGCCAAGAGGATCAAAGAAGCATTTAAAGATAATTGATTCTGAGTTGCTGAAGTACAAGTTCGGCCCACATGAAGACCAAATCCGGGCTAAACTTTGTAGACCTCTACAGGAGGCATATGGGGTCAGATTATCTATTATAATATGTTTCTGGAAAGCCCAAGACGATCCCTACAGATGTTATGAAGACTCCGTCATCCGTAACAGATCGCAACAGGCCCAAAATCAGTCATCTATCTTATTACGCGCAGACTTGAGCTGGACAAGAGCTGGACGCTAAGCAGAACTTCGTGGGCCTCTACAGAAGGCATATGAAGTCGGATTGTCTATTATAATATGTTTTCGGAAAGCCCAAGACGAGCCCTACAGATGTTATGAAGACTTTGTCCTCCGTAACAGATCACAACAAGCCCGAATTTAGACATCTAGATTGTTGCGCGAAGACTTGAGCTGAGGAGTCCGAATTTCAGCTTAATTCCATGTGGTTGGAGGAGTCCTAATTTCAGCATACTTGTGTGTGGTACAAGTTAGGGTTAGAGAAGATTCAATTTCAGTTTTTCCTTTTTAGTTTGCAAAGAATAATGGTTAATTTGTTTCCCGAAATTAATGGGCTGATTTGCTTCCAAATTTAGTCTTTCAATTAGGAAATAAGTCAATAGTTGCTTGTTTTAGTTTGTTTAATTTTTTTTCCCGTTTTGTAAGGCATTAATTGCCTATTTATTTTCCTGATTGTAAGGCATTAATTGCCGAATATTTGTTCCCTTTTAGGTCTTAGATATTTAGTATTTAAGGGACTCATTGATGTATTATGGAAAAGACTTTTTGAATGGAATAATATTATTTGAGAGAACGTTTTTCTCTTGGTTCTTCATTGAACTATGAACTTATCAAGGTTTATACCTTGTGGCGTTCAAACTTGACTTATCACTCACCTTCTTCTTGTTCTTGAGTGTGGCGTCTACAACCTTCTTGATACCGTTGGTTCTTATCTCCTTATAGATAATGGGTCACGGTCCTTATATTTTCTTTGTTTTTATAAACTTGAATTAGAAAACGATCCTTCGTTGCCATATATTGGTTCCGGGTCTCACTACTCTTGGTGAGGTTCATATCAGTTGGTATCAGAGCTTAGGCTTCTAAATCAGGTTTGATTTATCCTTTTTTTCTATTTCTTTTTATTTTGTTAGATCAAAAAAAAAAAAGTTGATCAGATCCTTTACCACAAAAAAAAAAAAAAAGGTTTGATCTGATTCCGATTAAAAAAAAAAAATTGATCAGATCCGTTACAAAAAAAAAAAAAAAAAAGTTGATCAGATCCGTTACCAAAAAAAAAAAGTGAAACGAAGTGTGAAAAAAGGCAAGAGAGTGCGAGCTCATTAGAGGTTAACAGCTGAAATTGAGTGAAACACGAGTGTGAGTGCCTTCATTATTGAGAGTAAACACGTGAGGGAGTGTTTGTGAGGCTTACCAATTTGTTTTTGTAGGTTAAAGAAAAAAAAAATGTCTGATGATGCACCAGAAAAGTATGATCTCAAACTTTTTTTTAAAGTTCTTTGATCAAAAGTTTGATCAGTTGGAGATGAGGTTGGATCAACAATCGAAGAGGAAGGGTACCATACGAGTTGGGCAACATTCGGGTTTTTCTTCATTATGGGAACCGAATTGGAACGAGAGGGATGACCAACCTAGTTTCAATGCCAAGGCCGAACCTTTCAAAGATCACAAAGATGGAGAGATTTTGGTCGCAAGAAGAACTCTTAGTGCTCAAGTAAAGGAAGATGATGAGGTACAACGTGACAATGTCTTTCACACCCGATGCCATGTTAATGATAAGGTATGTAGCATGATAATTGATGGGGGAAGTTGTACTAATTTGGCTAGCACTAGTTTGGTGGAAAAACTAAATTTGGCCACTTTAAAGCACCCAAAACCTTATAAGCTACAATGGTTGAATGATAGTGAAGAAATCAAGGTGACTAAACAGGTGTTGGTGTCTTTTTCCATTGGAAAGTACAAAGATGAAGTCTTGTGTGATGTGGTACCAATGCATGCGAGCCATATCCTTTTGGGGCGACCATGGCAGTTTGATAGGCGTGTAACTCATGATGGTTACACAAATAGATACTCCTTTGTACTCAATAAAAAGCGAATCACTCTTGTACCCTTAACCCCAATACAAGTTTATGAAGATCAAGTGAGATTAAAAGAAAGAAAAGATGAAAAAAAGGAGAGTGAGAGTTCAAAAGAAAGAGAGACAAAAGAAAGAGAGATTGAAATAGCAAAAAAAGAAATCTCGGCTGATGAGAAACAAAAAAAAAGACAACAAGTGAACTTCTATGCAAAAAAAAGTGAGATCAAAAAGGTCTTGTTTTCAAATCAGCCAACTTCTTGGCCTAGTGTTCTTGTTTCTCTTTTGCAGGACTTTGATGAAGTGTCGCAGGCAATCAACAACATTACGGTGAAGATTCGAGGACGAATCCTTTTGAAGAGAGGGGGAATGATGAGAATCAAGAAGCATCACCAAAGGCTCAATTGCATGTTCCAGTTGGGCCAATTGCAAGGGCCAAGAGGATCAAAGAAGCATTTAATGATAATTGATTCTGAGTTGCTGAAGTACAAGTTCGGCCCACATGAAGACCAAATCCGGGCTAAACTTTGTAGACCTCTACAGGAGGCATATGGGGTCAGATTATCTATTATAATATGTTTCTGGAAAGCCCAAGACGAGCCCTATAGATGTTATGAAGACTCCGTCATTCGTAACAGATCACAACAGGCCCAAAATCAGTCATCTATCTTATTACGCGCAGACTTGAGCTGGACAAGAGCTGGACGCCAAGCAGAACTTCGTGGGCCTCTACAGAAGGCATATGAAGTCGGATTGTCTATTATAATATGTTTTCGGAAAGCCCAAGACGAGCCCTACAGATGTTATGAAGACTTTGTCCTCCGTAACAGATCACAACAAGCCCGAATTTAGACATCTAGATTGTTGCGCGAAGACTTGAGCTGAGGAGTCCGAATTTCAGCTTAATTCCATGTGGTTGGAGGAGTCCTAATTTCAGCATACTTGTGTGTGGTACAAGTTAGGGTTAGAGAAGATTCAATTTCAGTTTTTCCTTTTTAGTTTGCAAAGAATAATGATTGATTTGTTTCCCGAAATTAATGGGCTGATTTGCTTCCAAATTTAGCCTTTCAATTAGGAAATAAGTCAATAGTTGCTTGTTTTAGTTTGTTTAATTTTCTTTCCCGTTTTGTAAGGCATTAATTGCCTATTTATTTTCCTGATTGTAAGGCATTAATTGCCGAATATTTGTTCCCTTTTAGGTCTTAGATATTTAGTATTTAAGGGACTCATTGATGTATTATGGAAAAGACTTTTTGAATGGAATAATATTATTTGAGAGAACGTTTTTCTCTTGGTTCTTCATTGAACTATGAACTTATCAAGGTTTATACCTTGTGGCGTTCAAACTTGACTTATCACTCACCTTCTTCTTGTTCTTGAGTGTGGCGTCTACAACCTTCTTGATACCATTGGTTCTTATCTCCTTATAGATAATGGGTCACGGTCCTTATATTTTCTTTGTTTTTATAAACTTGAATTAGAAAACGATCCTTCGTTGCCATATATTGGTTCCGGGTCTCACTACTCTTGGTGAGGTTCATATCAGTTGACTTGCTCCCTATTTGAAAGGCTAAATTAGAAAACAAATCAGCCCCTTAATTTGGGAAACAAATCAACTCATTATTCTTTGAAAAATAAAGAAGGAAACAAATCAGCTGAAATTGAATCTCCTCCAAACTTGTGCCACACGCCCAACTTGTGCTTCACGCCCAAGTCTTCTCTTATTCGGCCCATTCCATTGCCTTGATGACATTAATTAAGCCTTGGTCTACATGTGGGCTTATCTTGGACTTCAACAATTTAGAATCAGCCGAAGTGTCTTGAATCAGGCCATTGAGTGCCTCTTTGAATCTCTTGGCCCTAGCCTTTGTTATTGGCCCAACCGGAACATGCAATAGGTCCCTTGGTGCAGCTCCCTTATTCTCATCACATTTACATTTCAAAACCCAATTTTGGTTTGTCACTGAAATAAGCCAATCAAACTTGAGGAACTTACAATCTCTCCCTTTGGCTATTTCGTGAAAAAACTACCACTCATATTGATCCTTACAACAAAAAGAAACTAAAGGTCAACAATGATTTTCTACATTACAAAGAGATAATTAATAGCTAGATCTTCAAGTCTTCAATCTCTTGTAGAACAACCAATCCTTCAAAAAAAGTTTCTACACTTTCCAAGACAAGTGCAATGTGAAATGATCAAGTGAAATCAAAAATAGCATTTTCATTTTAAAGAAATCAAGCAACATCATGCAATGAATGTGCCATTGCTCCCCTCAATGGGTTACTCCCCCTCAATTAGTAATCTCCCCAAAATGCGAATTAGCTACTATAACTCCCTTCCACATACTACTTCCCCCTTTTTGTCATGAGGAGCATGCCCTAACGGGGTCATTTTAGCAAAGACAGATAGTAACATACAAGATATTTGCATAATCATATAAGTCATTTTATACAACTCAATTAATTGGAGAGAAACAAGGAGATTTATTTTATAAAAATGTGTGATAAAGATGCTTTGCATGCAAGACATGTTGCATTCAAGTCCAAAACTCAATGGTATTTGGAAAAGCAAATGACAAAGGTTTCCTAAGGAATTCAAATCAATTTCACCATTTGTCATAAATTAAAGCAAGGATATAGAGTTATCAATCATTCAATTTAATGAGCAACTATATCCAACTTTATAAGCAAAACAAGGTATGAGCAACTTTTTGCACCCTATTTTTCCGGGTAAGATACTCGGATGATAATAGCCATGTTTAACAAATAAAGAAAAAGAGACTTTGGATTTTAAGATCCGTAGAACGGATATAAGATCCTTTATTCATTTGAGTCTCATTAGCTTTTCACACAATTTTTGCATTTTGAAATTTGCAATCAACAATCATGCTTTTCATTTTAAGCATGTCATTTAAAGAATCATCATGGTATGGAGATAATTATAGGTCATTCAAAGAGTACTTCTTAAGTATATCTCATAGTCCAAAAATGCATGTTTGAACATAAATATGACATGGATTGCAATCAAAGCAATGGTTCACACTTATTGAAGAAAATATCATATATGCATATGTGCAACTAAGATACTCAAGCAATTAATAAAGAGGAGTAAGATTTTTCAAATTTTTGCATGTGACAAGTATGCGTATTTGCTCTTTTCGCTTGAGCTTCCCTTATAGGGTCAATCAACAAACCATATCAAGCCACGAGACATATCCCTATAGATCTACTAAGTGCTTTAAACCTAGTTGCATCTAAGGGTTTAGTAAATAAATCTGCTAGTTGATCATTAGTACCTACATGTTCATGTACTATGTTTTTGTTCTCAACTAGTTCTCTTATGAAATGATGTCGGATGTCAATATGCTTAATCCTAGGATGTTGCACCAGATTCTTAGAAATGTTAATGGCACTCGTGTTATCACAAAACAGGGTTAGAGTACCTTGATTGAATCCGTAGTCGACTAGCATTTGCTTCATCCAAAGGAGATGTGTGCATCCACTCCCCGTGGCAATGTATTTGGCTTTGGCTGTGGACAAGGAAATAGAGTTTTACTTCTTGTAAAAACAATACACCAAGTTGTTCCCTAGAAAGAAGCAACCGCCCAATGTGCTCTTCCTATCATCGCAATTTCCTACCTAATTTGCATCACTAAAGCCAATTAAACTAGCATTAGTGTTAAAAGAGTACAAAATCCCATAGCTGGATGTCTCATTCACATAATGAATGATTCTCTTAACAGAAGAATTATGGAACTCCTTAGGATCCGATTAATATCTAGCACACACACTAACACTAAAGGAAATATCGGGTCTACTTACAGTCAAATAAAGTCAGCTACCAATCATACCCCGATATAAAGTTTTTTATTTTATTTTATTTTATTTTATTTTAAATAAAATTAGACTAATCTAAGGGGAAAAAGCATCACAAATGATCATATGCTAAAAAACCCCTAGACGGTATCCATATATAAAAGATATAAAAGAAAGTAAAAAGTGACAAAAAGTAACAAAGCATAAAGAGCTAGGGAAAACAACCCCAAACAAAAAGAGGCATGCGGGCCACACCAAAAAGAAAAAGAAAATATCAAGAAAAATAAAAAGACTCGCGGTCCATACAGTCATTGCCAACTAAAGAAGAACAGAACGGCGGGGCAGAGAACCACCAAGAATCAGCGTAAAGCTCAAAAGCATGCTTAGAAAGCGTATCTGCAACTAGATTCCCCTCCCTAAAAATATGTGAAACCTGAAAATCCATATGCGAGATTTGGAAGATGCAGCACTGCCACACCTGACGAACCCTCCAAGGAATCAACTCAGAACGAGAATAAAGAAGCTGAACCATATAAGTTGAATCACTCTCAAGCCAGATTCAATGCCACCCATACTTCCAAGCAAAATTAATAGCCAATGAGGCCGCCAGAAGCTCGGCCTCAAAAGCAAAAACCTGACTAAGAGGAATAGCAAAGCAACCCTTCACAAAGGCTCTACAGTTCTGAAAGATACCACCACACCCACCAACCCCCGGAGAGCCCATAGCAGCACCATCAGTATTCACTTTGATCCAACCGGGGGCCGGAGGAGACCAAACCACACTCTTGATTACCGGGTGATCGAACCAAAATTGGTATGATTTTGGCCCTCATTTCCTTCTCCTTTTGTTTGATTCTTGGGTATTATTCTGTGATTTAATGGTGTAAATTAAGTGTTTTCAGGAATTTATAGAATTCAGGGGCATTGAAGTAATTTTGGTCATTTAGGGGTAAAAGTGTAAAATACGAGGAGAAGTTTGAAGTTATCATGAATTTTGAAGAGTTCAGGGGGTTATCCGTAATTTGCCAAGCAGATCAAGCAAGCATGCCACGTGGGATAATGAAACGCTGCCGTTTTGAGAAGCAAACCTAACGCACAGGCCCAACTGGCGTGGCCCAAACGCGCGCCCCATATGTCTGCGCAGCCCAACGTCTTTATTGCACCCCAAATGGCCCAACACAGAGGCCCAAAACTGATGCAACCCACCTACACTCAAAACGCACCGTTTTGAGTAAGAGGACCAGACCCACTTGGGCTTGACCCATCAGCGCCTGATTACACCCCAACAGCCTGCTGAATGCACCCCAAACCCACTATTCATCATCTCCTTCCTTCAGCTCTTGCGTCCAGCAGCCCTTCCCCAAAACGCCGCTGTTTTGCTTCTCCTTCTTCCGACCAGTTTTCGGCCTATTTCTGGACGGTTTTCGACAGTAATTAATGCCCAACCGACTGGTAGCCTACTCGCAACCTTCCCAACGTCCCAATCAGTCGAAATCCGGCCACTCCAAATCACGTCATTTCTCCCCATTTTGCCCCTAGGTTGCCATTTGTCATTCGAGGTCGCCATGGCGACAGGGAGTTGATTCCCACACCTGATGAGGTCGCCATTTGCATCCCCAAGGCCGCCATTTGTGCCAAAACCATGACCATTCTGCTGTGCACCTCTGATTGGCCAATTTTGGCTGGTAAATTACAGAAAGGCCCCCTAGAGGGGCCAAAATGGTAATTTGACAGGTACAGTGGGTGTTTTGGTAATTTTACCATCCGTGACCTAATTCAAAAATACTATAAATTCATCTATTTTTTCAATTTGAATACCAAGCCTTACAAAGCCTATTCAAGCCTATTCTCTCCTACCAATCTCCCATTCCTCCATTAATCATCTCCCAAACTCCTCCATTTCTATACTTGGACTTATCTTTTTCATCCAAAACCTCACACCAAATCTTGATTACTTCCCTAGACCATTCCTTCCCTACCATTTTCTCCATCACAAATCCTTTGTCACTCACCATAAGCCATCCACCTATCTAGACACATCCTCATCTTCCATTCTTTGCATCTAGGAGCATCAAAGGAGAACAAGGATCAAACACTAAAGAAGGTGGCCCAAGGGTGATTTCCTTACCATTTACTTGTTTATATTTGATTGCTACTATGTGTAATTAAACCCCTAATCTAGGGGATTGATTTGATAAACATTTGGTTGTGGGTTTTTGCTTAAGCTTTATAATGAATCTCTATATGTTTTCTATTTATTAATTCATTAGATTCTATTCATTATGTGATTGATGTGTATACCCATTTGTTAATTACAACCTTGTTTAGAATAACATGTTATATAATGACTCTTGGATTGACACACTTGAGTGATTAAGAACCCAATAAATAGGATAGATTAGTGGAGGGTATATCAACCACATTAATCTAAACCTAAATTGGTTAACATGTAGAGATTGGTCCTTAAAGTGGCTTAAAAAGCAATACCCATACCTACTTGCTAATCAATCAATTCCCTAGCATCAACATTAATTGTTTATATCCATTTTTCTTATCAAGATTGTGAGTCTTCTATTTTTCATATCACCATATTTTTAGTTAGGTTTATTTTGTATGTATGTTTGATGGTTTGACAAACCATACAATCATTCATCCATTTATGATTTATTTTATTGTTTATAGATTAGCTAATTAAATCAACATATTTCTCTAATTCCCTGTGGAACGAATTCTAAGCTTACCACTACTCGTTTTCAAATTTTAAAATATATTGCGTAAAGATTTATTTTACAACATTCTTTTGGTAATTCGCAATTTGGTAACGACACAAAAAGCGAGTCATCAAAAATGGCGCCGCTGCCGGGGAATTAAAGCGATAGTTGATTCAATTAGCTTTTCTTAGTTGTTTTTAGTCTTTTTAGTTCTTTTTACTTCTTTGTTAGTTTTTATTAATTTTTAGTCTCTTAGTTGTTTTTAGTCTTTTTAGTTTCCTTTCACTTCTTTGGTAGTTTTTGTTTATTTTTGTTTCAGGACTCTATGGATTTCCTTATGCAAAATTCAAGGCCAAGCTACACGCCCATGAGAACGTCATCGAAATATAGGAATGACTATACGTCATCTAGTTGGCCAGACCAAGGAATAGAGTCCACAATTGAAGAAAATTTCAACAACTCCATCAATGCCACAACTCAACACAACATAGAAGTCTTGTATCAATCGAAGGAAGAAGGTCTATGCAAGATCACACTAGAGATGAACAAGAAGATTTTGAGCATGAGTGAAGACCTAGTGATGGCGATGGATGTATTGAAAAAGGAGAATGCTCTACTTCAAGAAAGAATCATGACAACTTCCCTCCAACAAGAGGAAATCACCAAGGACTATGAAGGGAAGATACAACTCTTGAAGAAGAAGTTAGAAGGCAAGAAAGCCTTGGGAACAACAAGGGAGAGCATGCTTCAAGAATTGAACAAGAAAATCATTCTTGAAGTAAAGACGCTTAGAGCCGAAAATGGTACTCTCAAGAGGCATAATTGTGAAGTCTCCACCAAGATCAAAGATTTTGAAGAACAAATTGAGAGACTTGAAGCCGAAAAGAGTACAACATCGAAGGAGCTTGAAGAGACCAAGGAGGACTTTGCAAAGAGGATGAGGCTAATGCAAGCCGAAATTCAAACACGAGACAAGGCATTGGATATAATGAAGACGAAGGAAGTTGACCACCTTGCGAAACTTGCAAGGTCTAAGCAAGAAAAAGAAGAAATGCCCGACTTGAGTCAAGCATCTTCAAGTGCCAAGGTCAAGGAACCGAATCCTAGCAAAGCAAGGAGGAGAAAGGCAAAAAGGAGGAATGAGAACCCTCCACCTCCACCTCCAACAAAGAACCACCAAGAAGGTATCATTCCTAACTCTATCACCATGTGCCATCATTGCCATAAGATAGGTCACATTAGACCACCAAACCAAGAAAATGAGAGGCAAGGCACACGAGGGAATTTTAGACATAGAGAGACATATATGCATGTTAGGAAGGTATGGGTTGAGAAGCCTAGGAATAGGAGGAGTCCACCTAGGATAAGAAAAATTTGGGTGAGGAAAGAATCAATGAACCAAATGAGAAAGAAGGGAAAGGAAATGATGGGGAAATCATCTACATTTATTTGGATTGTAAAGAAGAGTGAATTTCCCAACTTGATCAAACCACCCTTAGTTAATCTTCATCCCACCCCAAATGCACAACATTGAAAATATTGGTGCATTTTATTTTTATGCTTTTTATTTTGATTGCTTTATTTGTTTATTTCTTTTGAATAATTGGTGTTTCAAGCTATTGTTGGCAATTGCTTGAATTGAGTATATTTTGCCGGAACTTTCTAATGAGTTTTGTGAGTGTATAGATTTTTCTATTGCTTCTTGAGGAAGCAAGCGCGTGTTGCTTGTGCGTTAAATCAAGGTTCTTTATCTCTTGGAAAGAAACAAAGTCAACTTGCAAGTCTTAGAGGGACGAGCAAGCCAAGAGTGCTCATAAGAAGGGCGAGGACCTTATCACTTAGGAAGCGACATTTTGGAAGTTCGAAGTGCGAAAGCACCATGCCACGTCTTGCGTAGACGTTAAATAGAGCGCTTGGTGGGAGGCAACCCACTTGGTATATTTCTTTCATAGTTTAAATTTTTAAGTAGTCTCATCATTTTTGAATTCCTTTATCTCTATTTCTTTTTTGTATAGAATAAGGGTGTGAGATGAATTTTGGTAGTGGATTTTGGATGAATGTGCTTAATTGATGATTTTTGAATTATAGGATTATTGAGGTATATGCCATATTTGATTGAGCATCTTTTTAGATGATTTTGTGCATAATAGGATGAGAGGGCACTTTGCCAAATTTTTTGAAAATACATTGATTATTTGTCGACATATATGCATCTTTTGTTTTGGATTTGTTGGGTTGCGCCTTTTGTCAAATTTTGCCTCCCATGAACATTGAGGACAATGTCCAATTTAGGTTTAGGGGTACATTTGCGCAACACCACTTTACTCACTTTGCTTGGTTTTTAAAATTTGAGCTGAATTTTTCAAATTTTTGCGATAATGCCATATTTAAACATACTTTGCTTGTTGAGATTATGCTATACATGAAGTAGTGAGGAATTGTGCATCTTTGCCATTGTTTGGTTGAGATTAACATCATACCACTTAGGGTGTCATTGAACAAGTGCGTAAATCTTTTTCTCATAATGTTAGGGTGAATTATCAATTTTGCTTAAAGGCTAGGAATTAATAGTGGAGATTCCCGTGAGGATCACAAACACGGCCTTAAAAAGCGTATTTTGAGTTGTCAAATATTCACTCTTTAAACACTCACTCTCAAACACTCTTTTAAGCATGCATAGGTCTCATTTGCACTTAAATATTGCATATCATAGAATATTATGGACTGCTTGTGGATGCTTTGATTTTCTTGTGGACAATCCTTTAGAAATGACTTTAGGCAATGCATGTGAAAAACCGTAAATTGGCCTAAATACTTCCATACCCTCTAAATGTGTGTGCTCTCAAGCCCCTTTTGAAGCCAAACACATCTTAAGCTTTTCAGTTTTGAACCACATCCACATGAACCATATAGCCTACATAATTGACTTACCTTAACCAAATGATTTTGCTAAGGCTTAGGATATGGTTGTAAGCTCTTTTCAAGGAAATGTTGATACATGTACCTAGGCATGTTGATACGAACCTCGTCGATTGTAACAAGGATGTTGCCTAGGATCGTTCTAACCTCTGGTTCGGATGGAGACCGCGACCCAACACCTATAGCGAGATGTGAACCTTGGTATAATGAAGACGCCACAATCAAGGATGGAATACTTGATTGATAAGTCAGGGAGGAACGCCACAGAGAAAATCTGATAAGTTCCAATCAGTTCTTAAAGAACAAAAGAGAAAATTCTCTCAACTTTTATTAAAAATTCAAAACTAACGAAAAAAACATAAGTTGGTTCCTTTTATACTAAAACCCTAGAAGACAAAGTAGGCTACACGCCTAACTCAACAAGGAAACCAATATTTCGGCCATTAAGGCCTTACAAAACGGGAAAGAAAATAAAACAAACTAAAACAAGAAACTATTAACTTATTTCCTAATTGGAAGCCTAATTTTGGAAGGAAAATCAGCCTCTTAATTTCGGAAAATAAATCAACCCAATATTATTTAGAAACTAAAAAGGAAATCTGAAATTAAATGTTCTCCAGCTTGTGCTCCACGCCTAAGCCTCTGCCACAAGCCCAAATATTCTCTTATTCGGCCCAATCAATGGCCTTAATGACGTTAATAAGCACTTGATCTTCATGTGGGCTCATCTTGGTCTTCAACACTTCAGAATCAGCCCAAGTGTCTTGAATCAGGCCATTAAGTGCCTCTTTGAATCTCTTAGCCCTTGCTCTTGTTATTGGCCCAACCGGAACATGCAATGGGTCCCTTGGCACTTCAGCTCCCTTATTCTCATCATTCCCTCCCTCTTGAAAAGGATTTGTCCTCAAATCGTCACCTACATCAAAAGGAGACAAATCAGAAACATTGAAGCTTGCACTAACATTATACTCACCTGGAAGATCTAACTTGTAGGCATTGTCATTGATCCTTTCAAGCACTTGAAATGGGCCATCTCCCCTAGGAAGTAATTTAGAACGCCGTTGGACTGGGAACCGTTCCTTCCACATATGCAACCACACCCAATCACCTGGCTCAAACACAACTTTCTTACGCCCTTTATTAGCTTGGTTGGCATATTGTTCAGTTCTCCTCTCAATATTTTGCCGAGTCTTTTCATGGATTTGCTTAACAAAATCTGCCTTTTTCTTACCATCCAAGTTAACATGTTCATTCACAGGTAAAGGAATTAAATCCAAAGGAGTTAACGGATTAAAACCATACACAATTTCAAAAGGCGAAAAATGAGTTGCAGAATGCACACTCCTATTATAAGCAAACTCTACATGCGGCAAACAATCCTCCCATGTTTTCAAGTTCTTTTGTATTATAGCACGCAACAAGGAAGATAAAGTCCTATTAACTACTTCAGTTTGACCATCAGTTTGTGGATGACAAGTAGTAGAAAATAAAAGTTTAGTTCCTAACTTGCCCCACAGAGTTTTCCAAAAGTAGCTTAAGAACTTAGCATCTCTATCCAAAACAATGGTTTTAGGCATGCCATGCAATCTAACAATTTCTTTGAAAAACAAATCAGCAATATGTGATGCATCATCAGTTTTATGACAAGGAATGAAATGTGCCATTTTAGAAAACCTATCAACAACCACATAAATAGAATCCCTACCCCTCTTTGACCTAGGCAAACCCAGCACAAAATCCATAGAAATGTCAATCCAAGGTCCACTAGGTATAGGCAAAGGAGTATACAAACCATGAGGCTGAACTCTAGACTTAGCTTGTCTACATGTAATGCATTTCTCACAAATTCTCTCTACATCACGTTTCATATGAGGCCAAAAGAAGTGTTCATGCAAAACATCTAGTGTCTTGACTATACCAAAATGCCCCATCAAACCTCCCCCATGAGCTTCTCTAACAAGCAATTCACGCAAAGAACTCTTAGGCACGCATAATTTAGTTTCTCTAAACAAAAATCCATCATGCCTATAAAATTTGCCAAATGCAACCTTTTCACATGCATTGAATACATTGCCAAAATCAGCATCTTCCACATACAATTCTTTAATGTAGTCAAAACCAAACAATCTAGCATCCAAAGTGGAAAGTAAAACGTACCTTCTAGACAAAGCATCAGCGACGACGTTTTCCTTACCTTTCTTGTACTTGATCACATATGGAAATGTTTCTATGAACTCCACCCACTTGGCATGCCGCTTATTTAGCTTGTGTTGCCCCTTTAAATGCTTTAAGGACTCATGATCCGTGTGAATCACAAATTCCTTTGGCCAAAGGTAGTGTTGCCAAGTCTCCAATGCCCTAACCAACGCATACATCTCCTTGTCATAGGTAGGATAATTCATGGCTGCTCCATTTATCTTCTCACTAAAAAATGCAATGGGACGTCCTTCTTGCATTAGAACAGCTCCAATACCTATTCCTGAAGCATCACACTCAATCTCAAAAGCTTTAGCAAAGTCAGGCAAAGCAAGCAAAGGTGCATTAGTCAGTTTTTCCTTAATCAAGTTAAATGCCTTTTCTTGTTCATTACCCCACTTAAAACCCACATTCTTTTTGATAACTTCAGTTAAAGGTGCAGCTAGACTACTAAAGTCTTTCACAAACCTCCTATAGAAACTAGCCAACCCATGAAAACTTCTCACTTGTCCCACATTTGTCGGTTTCGGCCACTCTTTAATTGCCTTAACATTTTCCTCATCAACCCCAATTCCCTTAGCACTAACAACAAAACCCAGAAATACAAGTTTATCTGTGCAAAAGGTACACTTTTTTAAATTAGCAAATAATTTTTCTGTTCTTAAAACACCTAAAACAAGTTTTAAATGTTCAACATGCTCATCCAAATTTTTGCTATAAATCAGAATGTCATCAAAGTAAACAACCACAAATTTTCCAATAAAAGCACGCAAAACATGGTTCATTAATCTCATGAAAGTACTTGGTGCATTAGTTAACCCAAAAGGCATAACTAACCACTCATATAAACCATATTTTGTTTTGAAAGCAGTTTTCCACTCATCACCTTCTTTCATCCTAATTTGATGATATCCACTTTTAAGATCAATTTTAGTGAAAACAATAGAACCATTTAATTCATCAAGCATATCATCTAATCTAGGAATAGGATGTCGATACTTTACAGTGATATTGTTGATGGCACGACAATCAACACACATCCTCCATGTTCCGTCCTTCTTAGGCACAAGCAATACGGGAACCGCACAAGGACTCATACTCTCACGAACATACCCCTTTTCCATGAGCTCCTCAACCTGCTTTTGAAGTTCCTTTGTCTCCTTGGGATTACTTCTATATGCGGGCCTATTTGGAATTGGTGCTCCGGGTACAAAATCAATTTGGTGCTCAATCCCCCTTATTGGCGGTAAACCAATAGGCATCTCCTCGGGAAACACTTCATCAAAGTCCTGCAAAAGGGAAACAACAACACTAGGCAAAGAAGAGTCAATTTCGTTAGCACTAAAACAAGCCTCTTTGTACAAAAGTACAATCATTGGCTGATTTGAAAACAAAGCCCTTTTGATCTCACTCCCTCTTGCATAAAAGCTCACTTGTTTTCTCTCCTTTTTTTTCTCATCAGCCTTTTTTTCTTTTTCAATTTTCTTTTCTTTTTTTGCTGTTTCGGACTCCCTCTCTTTTGTCTCTCTTTCTTTTGAGCTCTCACTCTCCTTTTTAACATCTCTCTCTTTTTTTAACCTCATTTGATCTTCATATACTTGGCTTGGGGTTAAAGGTACAAGAGTGATTGACCTTTTATTGAGTACAAATGAGTATCTATTTGTATATCCATAATGAGTCACATGCCTATCAAACTGCCATGGTCTTCCCAAAAGAATATGACTCGCATCCATTGGTACCACATCACACATAACTTCATCTTTGTATTTTCCAATCGAAAATGACACCAACACCTGTTTATTCACCCTAACTTCCCCACTATCATTCAACCATTGTAGTTTATAAGGTTTTGGGTGCTTCAAAGTTGTCAAATTCAATTTTTCCACCAAAGTAGTGCTAGCCACATTAGTACAACTCCCCCCATCAATAATCATACTACATACCTTGTCATTAACATGGCAGCGGGTGTGAAAGATGTTATCACGTTGTACCTCATCATCTTCCTTGGCTTGAGCACTAAGAGCTCTTCTTGCCACCAAAAGCTCTCCACCCACCGGATATTCGAAGTCACTTGCATCCTCCAAAGGTGGCATAGACTCATCATCGGATTCATCCTCAGATTCGATATCACCATCATCCCTCAAAACCATTACTCTCTTGTTTGGACAATGTGATGCAATATGACCTGCTCCCAAACACTTAAAGCATTTAATGTCACGGTTTCTAGAAGGTTGAGGATCTGATTTACCTTGATTTAATGAGCCTCCGGCCTTATGATCTTTAGGAGGTTCGGCTTTGGCCTTGAAACTAGGCTGATCCTCTTTCTTGCTCCAATTCGGTTTCCATGTTGAAGAAGAACCCGAATTTTGCCCAACCCGTGTGGAACCCTTCCTCTTCAATTGTTGTTCCACTTTGATGGCCATGTGTACCATGTCAGTCAATTCAACATAATGTTGCAACTCCACTACATTTGCAATGTCTCGGTGTAGCCCATTTAGAAACCTAGCCATTGTCGCCTCTCGGTCCTCCTCCACATCAGCTCGAATCATGGCTATCTCCATCTCCTTGTAGTAGTCTTCTACACACTTAGACCCTTGAGTAAGAGTTTGCAATTTTTGAAACAAACCCCTGTAGTAGTGACTTGGAATGAATCTCCTCCTCATAACAGTTTTCATATCCTCCAATGTTTCAATAGGTCTTTCTCCATTCCGTCTCCTACTCATAATCAATTGATCCCACCAAACAATAACATAATCAGTGAATTCTATGGCTGCCAATTTCACTTTCTTCAATTCGGAGTAATCATGGCAATCAAACACCAACTCTATTTTTTTCTCCCACTCCAAATAAGCTTCAGGATCAGTTTTACCTTGGAAGGTTGGAATCTTCACCTTTATATTACCCAAATTATTATCAACCCTCTCTCCATACCTATCTCCTCTATTCCCATACCTATCTTCTCTATTCCCATACCTATCTCCTCTACCTCCCATTCCACGCCTAAATCTTCCTGCACCCACATTGGACATGCGATCATCCCCCTCCATGTCGTTTTCATCCCCATAATAATCATTAACTTCTTCCCTAACCGGAACTCTCTCTCTCCTACGTGCTTGGGGAACGGGTCGTGGCTGTTCCGCACGTGCGCTTTCCACTTTATCTAAGCGCTCATGTAAGTGCTCCATTTCTCCCCTCATCATCCGTCTCATCTCCCCTACTAATGCCTCCTTCCAATTCTTTAGATCTGCTGGAATGGAAGAATCCTCAGTAGTGCCTTTATCTTTATTGTCAGACATGTTTTTCCTGCAAGAAAAGATTAGAAAATAAAAAGGACCTCACGGCACTCCCTCACGTGTTTCGCTCGAATAATCAATTCACTCAACACTCGTGTGTTTCACTCAATATATTCGGCTTTTACCCTCAGTACTTTCTCACCACTCTTGCCTTTTTCCACTCGTAATTTTCTCAAAAGTTCTTATCAAACTAACCAAACAATAATCAGGATTTCTTAGCCACGTTCACAAGAAACTCAGATTTGCTAGGTTCACACGAACGAATTACAACGAAACTGAAATAATAGGGACGAGTTTCTACTACAATTTTTTTTTTTTTTTTTAATACTACTAATGCACGAAACCAGAAGAAGAAAGACAAAAGTTGATATATATTCAACTACACGATCGTCCAAAATAAAAAATTTTTGTACTCTTTTTTTTTTTTTTTTTTTTTTTTTTACCAACCTTGATCAACAAGCAAGATCTTCTTTTTTTTTTTTTTTTTTTTTTCGGTTCTGGACTTGATCAAATCAAACGGAATCAAAGAAGAAGAAGAAGAAGAAGAAGAAGAAGAACAAAGATAGATTAAACCTGATGTTAGAAGCCGAAGCTCTGATACCAACTGATACGAACCTCGTCGATTGTAACAAGGACGTTGCCTAGGATCGTTCTAACCTCTGGTTCGGATGGAGACCGCGACCCAACACCTATAGCGAGATGTGAACCTTGGTATAATGAAGACGCCACAATCAAGGATGGAATACTTGATTGATAAGTCAGGGAGGAATGCCACAGAGAAAATCTGATAAGTTCCAATCAGTTCTTAAAGAACAAAAGAGAAAATTCTCTCAACTTTTATTAAAAATTCAAAACTAACGAAAAAAACATAAGTTGGTTCCTTTTATACTAAAACCCTAGAAGACAAAGTAGGCTACACGCCTAACTCAACAAGGAAACCAATATTTCGGCCATTAAGGCCTTACAAAACGGGAAAGAAAATAAAACAAACTAAAACAAGAAACTATTAACTTATTTCCTAATTGGAAGCCTAATTTTGGAAGGAAAATCAGCCTCTTAATTTCGGAAAATAAATCAACCCAATATTATTTAGAAACTAAAAAGGAAATCTGAAATTAAATGTTCTCCAGCTTGTGCTCCACGCCTAAGCCTCTGCCACAAGCCCAAATATTCTCTTATTCGGCCCAATCAATGGCCTTAATGACGTTAATAAGCACTTGATCTTCATGTGGGCTCATCTTTGTCTTCAACACTTCAGAATCAGCCCAAGTGTCTTGAATCGGGCCATTAAGTGCCTCTTTGAATCTCTTAGCCCTTGCTCTTGTTATTGGCCCAACCGGAACATGCAATGGGTCCCTTGGCACTTCAGCTCCCTTATTCTCATCACATGTTAAATTGTGTAAAAGAGTATTGAAATGCAAGAGTGGATAAGAAAGAGAAAAAGAAAAAGAAAAAGAAAAAGAAAAGAAAAAGGAAAAGAAAAGCAAAGAAAAAGAAAAGAAAAAGATTGAAATAAAAGTTGCATGCAAAAGAAAAGAAAAGAAAAGAAAGGGCAAAGCCAAACAAAATGAAAAAAAGAACCATGAATGAGGCACAAGTGGCCTAGATAGAGGGTTTATAATTGAATAGGCTACTCAAGAAAGTGAGTAGTGAATATGCAATTGAAATGATATTGTAAGTAATAGGCGCCAAAGGCGTGAACAAATGTGTGAAAGCAATTGGGATTCATAATTAGAATGTATGCCTTAAGTATAAATCATTGGGTTCCTTGTTATCGATTGCCCCATTTTATTGGCTCACCATTCACCTAAGCCCTATTACAACCTAAGAAATACCTTCATGATCTTTAGGGATGTCCACTTGTGAGTTTTGGTGTTTGCATGTTCTTTCTAATTCATGATTTGCAATTCCATTCATGAGACTTCATTTTCAGAAATTGCGCTTTAAATATTATCAAATGCAACCAATTTGATATCTATGACATAAACTCATATTGCATATGAATTTTTGAGTGAAACCTAGGAATCAAAGAGAAGAAAAGAGAGAATCTAGTGAGGATTAGATCGAGGCGAATTACATTCTAAACCGAATAGCACATTTGCTTTGAAGTTTTGGCATTTTGAATGTAAGGTCGCATTGCGTACAATCATATCTAGGGTGGCATGCTCTTAATCTTTACTTGACATTATCTTACATGTTTAAGTCCTCACTATTGCATCATTGTGTTAATCTCCTCATTTTGGTTTCGCATGTTAATCATTGGATAGTAGATCCTTCCTTGAGTGGGTTAGAATTTTATTGAAAATATTTGAAATGGGTTGATGCATGTCTTTGGAGGTTGATTTGTGATTGTTTTGCTCGAGGACGAGCAAAAGATAGGTTTGGGGGTATTTGATCGAACCAAAATTGGTATGATTTTGGCCCTCATTTCCTTCTCCTTTTGTTTGATTATTGGGTATTATTCTGTGATTTAATGGTGTAAATTAAGTGTTTTCAGGAATTTATAGAATTCAGGGGCGTTGGAGTAATTTTGGTCATTTAGGGGTAAAAGTGTAAAATACGAGGAGAAGTTTGAAGTTATCATGAATTTTGAAGAGTTCAGGGGGTTATCCGTAATTTGCCAAGCAGATCAGGCAAGCATGCCACGTGGGATAATGAAACGCTGCCGTTTTGAGAAGCAAACCTAACGCACAGGCCCAACTGGCGTGGCCCAAACGCCCGCCCCATCTGTCTGCGCAGCCCAACGTCTTCATTGCACCCCAAATGGCCAAACACAGAGGCCCAAAACTGATGCAACCCACCTACACTCAAAACGCACCGTTTTGAGTAAGAGGACCAGACCCACTTGGGCTTGACCCATCAGTGCCTGATTACACCCCAACAGCCTGCTGAATGGACCCCAAACCCACTATTCATCATCTCCTTCCTTCAGCTCTTGCGTGCAGCAGCCCTTCCCCAAAACGCCGCCGTTTTGCTTCTCCTTCTTCCGACCAGTTTTCGGCCTATTTCTGGACCGTTTCCAACAGTAATTAATGCCCAACCGACCGACAGCCTACTTGCAACCTTCCCAACGTCCCAATCAGTCGAAATCCGGCCACTCCAAATCACGCCATTTCTCCCCATTTTGCCCCTAGGTTGCCATTTGTCATTCGAGGTTGCCATGGCGACAGGGAGTTGATTCCCACACCTGATGAGGTCTCCATTTGCATCCCCAAGGTCACCATTTGTGCCAAAACCGCGACCATTCTGCTGTGCACCTCTGATTGGCCAATTTTGGCTGGTAAATTACAGAAAGGCCCCCTAGAGGGGCCAAAATGGTAATTTGACAGGTACAAGGGGTGTTTTGATAATTTTACCATCCGTGACCTAATTCAAAAATACTATAAATTCATCTCTCTTTTCAATTTGAATAGCAAGCCTTACAAAGCCTATTCAAGCCTATTCTCTCCTACCAATCTCCCATTCCTCCATTAATCATCTCCCAAACTCCTTCATTTCTATACTTGGACTTATCTTTTCCATCCAAAACCTCACACCAAATCTTGATTACTTCCCTAGACCATTCCTTCCCTACCATTTTCTCCATCACAAATCCTTTGTCACTCACCATAAGCCATCCACCTATCTAGACACATCCTCCTCTTCCATTCTTTGCATCTAGGAGCATCAAAGGAGAACAAGGATCAAACACTAAAGAAGGTGGCCCAAGAGTGATTTCCTTACCATTTACTTGTTTCTATTTGATTGCTAATATGTGTAATTAAACCCCTAATCTAGGGGATTGATTTGATAAACATTTGGTTGTGGGCTTTTGCTTAAGCTTTGTAATGAATCTCTATATGTTTTCTATTTATTAATTCATTAGATTCTATTCATTAGATTCTATTCATTATGTGATTGACGTGTATACCCACTTGTTAATTACAATCTTGTTTAGAATAACATGTTATATAATCACTCTTGGATTGACACACTTGAGTGATTAAGAACCCAATAAATAGGATAGATTAGTGGAGGGTATATCAACCACATTAATCTAAACCTAAATTGGTTAACATGTAGAGATTGGTCCTTAAAGTGGCTTAAAAAGCAATACCCATATCTACTTGCTAATCAATCAATTCCCTAACATCATCATTAATTGTTTATATCCATTTTTCTTATCAAGATTGTGAGTCTTCTATTTTTCATATCACCATATTTTTAGTTAGGTTTATTTTGTATATATGTTTGATGGTTTGACAAACCATACAATCATTCATCCATTTATGATTTATTTTATTGTTTATAGATTAGCTAATTAAATCAACATATTTCTCTAATTCCCCGTGGAACAAATTCTAAGCTTACCACAATACTCGTTTTCAAATTTTAAAATATATTGCGTAAAGATTTATTTTACAACATTCTTTTGGTAATTCGCAATTTGGTAACAACACAAAAAGCGAGTCATCACCGGGGCTTTAGACGGGCGACCCTGAAGACCAAATCGACAAAGAATGAAAAGGTCATCCATACAATTACGCATACAACTAATCTCCAAGCAATTAGCCTATAAAATCGCACACCAAACCAAAGAAAGGACGGATCTAAAGTCCACCGACTTCCCTTCAAAGATCCACTAATTACGAGTAGTCCACACCCCCCATATCACTGCATGGATAGCTGCTTTCCACAAAATCCTGACCTGCTCACTAAATGAAACTGACATGGCCTACAAGAAGAAGGATTTTCAAGTTTCGGTAGAGACACATCGCTGGAAAGTTGAGAAAACCGCCTCCCAAAGAGCAATCGTTAGGGGACAATGAAGAAAAAGATGATCTGCAGATTCACTACTAACCCCACAAATACTGCAACGAGAAGCCAATTGGAACCCAGACCTACAAAGGCGATCCTCAGTAGGAAGTCTGTTCAACATCAAACGCCAAGTCAAAGCTGAACGAGAGGGGGGAATAAAACGAGACCAAACATCTCTCCACCATCCCTGAGGAATATCACAGAGAAACTGGGAATAAGCAGCCTTGCAAGAAACACGACCATCCCGATAATTAGCCCAAACCAGAGAATCCACAACAGGAGAAATTGCAATACGATCAATCCGAAAACACAGATCTGGGAAGCGCGCTCAGAATTCCATACCTTTTCCACTAGCATTATTGCTTAGCTTCAAAGTGGTACTCATGGGTGTATCACAATGTTTGGCATTTTCAAGACCAAACTTCTTCACTAGGTTTTTAGCATGTTTAACTTGGGTTATAAAAATCCCATCATTCAATTGCTTAATTTGCAAACCTAGGAAGTAATTTAGTTCACCAACAAGACTCATCTCATATTCATGAGACATAACATCAACAAATTGTTGGACTTTGGTGTTGTTAGTGGAGCCAAACATAATAACATCAACATATATTTGAGCTACGAAAAGCTCATCATTGTTTTTCTTGATGAATAACGTCCTGTTAACACCACCCCTTGTGTAGTCATTGTCAATAAGGAATTTAGTGAGGCTCTCATACCCAACCCTTGGTGCTTATTTCAGCCCATATAAAGCTTTCTTGAGGCGATATACATGGTTAGGGCCGTGTGCATCCATAAACACCTTAGGTTGCTCAGCAAACACTTCCTCTTACAATAAGCCATTGAGGAAGGCACTTTTTACATCCATTTAGTGCAATTTGAACTTATGCACACAAGATATGGACAAGAAAAGCCTAATGGACTCTAGACGGGCAACGAGAGCAAAAGTCTTCTCAAAGTTGATACCTCAATTTGAGAGACCCTTGCGCAACAAGCCTTGCCTTATTACGCACAATGTTACCATTCTTATCGGATTTGTTCTTATATATCCATTTGGTGCCTATGACATTAGAGCTCTTAGGCCTAGGAACTAGAGTCCAAACCTCATTCCTTTCAAATTGATTTAGCTCTTTTTGCATGGCAAGAACCTAAAATTCATCATTTAAGGCTTTATCAACCTTTTTAGGTTTAGTTTGAGAGGTGTAGCATGTGTAGCTAATTGGATTAGCTATTTGACGCCTAATATTAACACCTTCATTCACTTCAACAATGATGTCATTTTTATACTAGAGTTGTCTAACCTATGAAGCGGGTTCTTTATAATTCAAGAGGGGAACTCTATCAATAGGTTGTGTGTCCTCATCATTAAGGTTAGACCTCCTATCAATAGGAGTCTCCACAACCTTCTCCAAAGGAGAATCATCAACTATAGCAACCTTCTTCTAATAGTTAATAGTTTTTAGCCTACAATCATCTATGACAACATTAGATGATTTCATGACGCTTCGAGTCTTCAAGTTGAAAACTCTATGGGCTCTACTATTCAAGGCTTAGCTAATAAAGATACCCTTATCACTCTTAGCATCAAACTTGCCAAGTTGATCACGGTCATTTAGAATGTAGCATTTGCTTCTAAAGGAGTGGAAGTAGCAAACATTTAGCTTTCTACCTCTCCACAAATCAAAAGTGGTTTGCCTAGTGCTGAGCCTTAGTAAGACTCTATTTCCTATATAGCAAGCAGTGTTGACGTCTTCAGCCCAATGGTTCTTAAGGACATTATTGCTAAGCAATATCACACGGGCCATCTCTTGAAGAACCCTATTTTTCCTTTCAACAACTCCATTTTGTTAAGGTGTCCTAGGAGCCGAAAACTCATGGGAGATACCTAAGCTATTGCAATAGCTTTCAAAGTAGGCATTCTCAAACTCTCTCCCATAGTCACTTGTAATCTATTTAATGCTTGTTAGGATTTTGGTTTGTGTTGGCATGAATTCCATATCAAAATGATGTTTCTCTTGTATTGTTTAGTTATCTTTGATTGATGATGATTCGAGCTTCAAGGAAGACTTTTCAACTTTCCATGCAAGATGGGGTCTTTAAAGAGGAATAAGCTACATTGCTCATCAAAGGTATATTTGACCTCATTCCTCTTACAAGGCTTAAGTACACACACACATGGCATTCATATGTGTCTCTGTATAGCTGTACACAGTTGGTATAACACAGTCACACACTTTTTGAAGTATGCACATGCATTAGATTTAATTTGATAAACATTGTGAAATTACATGTTTTAGGACTATCTTTAGGAAATCGCATACTTGAGTGACTTTGTTTTTATTTGTTTTTATTTTATAGTCATTGGAGTTGAACATGATCTCATATAGTTTTGTATTGAGTCCCGGTCATTTCTGTTACTCACTCATTAGGTTTCGAGTCCAAACTAGAAAGCTACGCTACTTTACATTATCATACGCTGTGTTGTCTTCGTCGTCGTGTACCTAGTCAAATTCTCAACATTTTATCAAAGTTTCATAGTTTTCCTTGTGTGTGAGGGAGTCACGGTTTGTAATCTGAAGATAGATTGAAATTTAGAGTTCGGAGGCCCAAATACAGCCAAAGAACATGAGAGGAGCATAACGAGGAGCCCGTGAGGGGTGCGTGAGGCTCACGACCCACACACCACTCTGCCCCATGAGGCTCACACACCTCTCATGGGGTGGTGAGGTGGCAGCCCTTCATTGGTCCCAAAAATTCCCTCTCTCTTTCTCTCTCTCCCTCTCTCTCTCTCTCTCTCTCTCTCTCTCTCTCTCTCTCTCTCTCTCTTTAATATCTCCTATCCCTCCCATTTCATTTCACGAAGAAAAATTGAAAACACAAGAGCAGAATTTTCCTCAACTTTTCTCACCTTCCAAACACCATAACTTTCTCATTCGGACTCTGAATTGAGTGATTCAAGTTGGAGAATCTTTGTAAACAAGTCCTCTACCTTTTTGATCAAGTTGGAGAATCACAAAATATGATCAAGTTGGAGAATCATCGTAGTTGTTTGATCAGATTTTTCTGTAATAAAATATGTCCACATGAACCAAGAGAAATCATCAACAACAAAAAAATGTAGCTCTTTCCACCTAAACTCTCGGTTTGCATAGGCCCATAAGATCCATGTGGAGAAGTTCTAGGGGCTCCTTGGTGGAGAGATACTTGCCCTTTTTGTGCAAGCTTTTGGTTTGTTTTCCTTGTTGGCAAGGTCCATAAACACTATTGACTTTCTTCCCAAGTTTGTGAAGGCCACGCACAACATTGAACTTATCTAAGATTTGTAAATCCGGATAGTTCATGTGGCCAAGTCTTTCATATCACAACTCAATTTGTCCATCCTTGAACATATTACAAGAGACCACTCTAGTCTTAAGACAATAGTAATTGTCGCTAGATCTCATACCTTTCAATAAGGTTTGTCCATCGGGCTTAATGGATTGAGCAATCATTTTTGCTAAACAAGATGGAAAATCCTTCATCACTAAGATGATAAATACTTATTAAATTTGGCTTTCAAGCCATCAACATATAAATCATTAGACAAGGAGGGTAATCCAGGAATGGAAATGGTTCATTTCCCTATAGCTCTCTTTTTGGATCCATCACCAAAGGTGACAAATCCTCCTTCCTCCATGACAAGAGTCTCGAAGAAACTCTTGTTTCCCGTCATGTGCCTGGAGCACCCACTATCTAAGTACCAAAAATTAAAAGAATCCGCAATCAAGGCAATTTGAGCAACATGGCAAAAATAAGCATATCTTCTAATCAACTAAGGTGAAACACTTTCTTTCCTAATGGTCATAGGTACTTGGGCTCTAGATGTCATAAAATCATGCAACTTTGTTCTAATATTATTATCAATACCACAATAATGACATGTAGGGATGAAGTTAGGAATCATACCATGTTCTCGAGCATGCATATGAGCCTTCCCATGTCGTTGTAGTTGAATCGGTTCATTTATTCTTCGATGTTGAACTGGTTTACTTGCTTCCTAGGTTGAGTTTGCATGATTGGTCTCTTTCCTTAATGAGCCAATTATTGAGGAAAGTTGGCTTGGGGAGCTCTTGTAGGTTGAGCTTGAGGTTGCCTTCTTGGTGCCACCTTTACTTGTGCATTATTTGAGCTTATTCCTAGATCAATCTTCTTCTTAGGAGTTTGCATCGGTGAAGCTTCTTTGTCGCTCAAGCTCTTGACAAACACGGTCTTGTTAGGAGTGGAGGTCTCCTTGCCATCTTCAAACCCAAAACCTCTCTTGTCACAAGGACTTTTTCCAACACCTAGCATATGGTTAAGCTTCTTGGTGCTAGAAGCCATCCTAGTCAATGACCCTTTAGTTTAATTCAAGCTCCCTCTTCAAACCTTCTTCATTCCTCTTAGATCTTCTTTTAGCTTATCTTCATTCTCCATGGTTTTCACCACTTCTTCACTTAAGTGGTCAACTTGTGTTGAGAGCTCTAGGTTTTCTTCCTTCAATCTCCTAATTTCTCTCTTGTTCTTTAACCCTAAACTCTCAAACTTGACTATGTAGTCATGAATATCCATTTTCTTCACATTTCGATTCGTGGAGTTATATGAGGAGTCATCTTCATTTGAGTCATTATCTCCTTGACTCTCTTCCTCTTCTTCACATTTCAATTTGTGGAGTTAGATGAGGAGTCATCTTCATTTGAGTCATTATCTCCTTGACTCTCTTCCTCTTCTTTACTAGTACCTTTGCTATTGTGGGAGGAGGCAAAGGCCATGACTTATAACATGTGGCGACCATCACTTTTCCCTTCTTGTTCTTCAAATTTCCACAATCGGGAGCGATGTGTCCTATACCGCCACACTTATAACATTGGATCCCTTTCCTTTCACTTCTCTCTTGCCTAGGCTCAAAACTTCTTGAAGGGAGTCTTTTTCTTCAAGTCTTGGCCTTTGGATCCAAAGCTTTTCTTCTCAAACTTGACGAACTTCTTGAACCTTCTCATCAATAAGGCCATGTCTTCGTCCAAATCATCCTTCTCCTCCTTCTCAACTTTAGAGGGTTTCAAAGCAATTCCATTTTTCTTTTTAGGAGGTGTGGTGGTAGAACCCTTCCTAGACTCATAGGCTAGAAGCCTCGTTGTCACCTCACTCGACTTCATATCTTCATAACCACTATTCTCTTCTAAAGACGTTACCTTAGACTCAAAACTCTCGTGAAGCGATCTCATTATCTTTTGCTTGATCCTCCTATCCGAGTACGGGTCACCAAGTTGATGACTTTGGTTGACTATGTCTATCAACTTGATCTCGAAGTTGTTGAAGCGTTAATTCTCCTCCATCTTAAGCAACTCAAATTGAGTTTGAAAGACTTGAAGCTTGGAGTCCTTCACTACTTTGGTTCCCTAGTGTACAACTTCCAGGATGTCCCACGCCTCCTTAACGATCCTAGTGTTTTGTATCAATTTATATTGATTCTTATCCATTGCACATAGGAGATGGCATGCATCGCCTTCCTATTCCATTTTGATGCCTCAAACTATTCTACTTTCCATTGCACCTTAAGCTTGAGTACATCCTCTCCCCCACTCGTAGGAGTCATCATCGGTGGAGCGCAGCTGTCTTCAACTGCCATCCATGCCCTATCATGGAGTTGGTATATGTACGACTCTGTCTTGCCTTTCCAAGAGACATAATTCAATCCGGTGAGTAGGGGAGGTCTCATGCTACAAGCACCCTCGTTGCCACCACCATTTACAATCATAGTGTCTATGAATGAATGAATGAATTCAAATGTATGAATAAACAAAAATCACACAAAATGCAAAACACACCAAAATAAGCAAGGATCACTTATGTATATCTAAAAACCTGCTCTGATACCAATTGAAACTAATAATGCATAGTGAGTATAAAACTATCTAGAGGGGGGTGAATAGATTTTAGACTGTTATTCCCAATTTCTGTAATTAGTCAATATTACAAAAATACCCCAATCTAGTTAAAACAATAAATCAAGTGTAAATGTGAGGAATATTAAATGATACTTGATTTTTATGTGGAAACCTTCAACAAGGAAAAACCACAGGCTGTTATATGCACCACACACAAACCTCAAATCCACTAATTGCAATAGTGTTTACAACCTAGGTTGACCACCTCAAACCCTACGGCATATAACCCACCACTACTACCCGCAGGCCTATAAAAGCGAACCTAGTACAATTTACTTGTGGCCTAAGCAACCTTAGTCACAAGTCCTACTTCTCTATGAACAGATAAAACAACCTAAGTGAATATGTATGATATACAAAATGCAATTTAATGCTAGGTTACATTAAATGCTTATCTAGGATTAAAAGATGACAATTAAATCAATCATAGATATCAATGGCTATATGACATGGCATAAAGCATAGCTATATATGATATGGAAATCCTAGGTATAGCTATAACAATAAAACAGTCAAACATTCAACACATAATCTAAATCTTGTAATTAGAAATTAATTTAAGAGCATACAAGTTCTCAATGAGATAAATAGCTAAGTAAAAACATTAAGATTAGATGAAATTGGTGTTCAACTTACCATAGCATGTGTGTTGTAGAAGACCCATGCACTAGCACATACTAGATGATGATTTATGCATGTGGAAATGTGTTTAGAGAAATAAAGAAGCAATCTTTATGATTTTTCTCTCAAGTCTCTCTCAATATCTCTTTAGGGTTCTTGATGCTGAAGAGCTGAATTAAAGAAGAAGAGATAGTGGTATATTTATAGAGAGAGGATAGGTTGGTGCAAAATGATAAATTTGCCCCCAACTTATCGGGCCAATTCAACGGTCTATTGATCAAGCCAAAATTGGTATGATCCTGGCCCTCATTTCCGCTTCTTTTCGCTTGATTCTCGGGCAATTCCCGGTATTTAATGTTGTTAAAATGAGTGTTTCAGGTTTTATCAGGTTTCAAGAGCAATGGAGATGAAGTGGAGGACTTGTGTGAAAAATGCCTCACAAATGGGAAGGAACAGGGCATTTTCACCACTTAAGCATGAGAGGTTGCTACATGGGCGCCATGACGACAGAGGATTCTCCAAAGTCATCAGAAGGTCGCTATTTGGGCGCCACTTGGTCGCCATGGAGACAGAAAGTCTCCAAATGAACCAGGTGGGGTCGCCATGGCGACCACCCTTGCAAGTGGCGACCTTCTTCAATCAACGCATGGTCGCCATTTAGGGTCGCCATGGCGACCTTGATGTTACAAGTGGCTACCCCTTTACATTTTGCAAGGTCACCACATATGGTCGCCATGGCGACCTAGAGGTGCAAGTGGCGACCTCAACACAAATTGGTCATGGTCGCCACTTGCTAAATGGCGAAAAAGATGGTTCTCATAGTGACCCTTGCCTGTAACCATTTTACGCACCATGGTCACCATAGCGACGAAATAGCGAACAAGGCGCCACATCAGCGAATCAAGCCGTTATCAGTACATGTCCAAGAGTGTGTATAAATAGGACGACCATTCTTCTTCTTCAAACATCATCGAAAATCTGAGAGAGAGATCAAAGAACAAATTTGAGATCTAGCTCTTCATCCATGACACACTATTCCTCATCCTTCATTTCTCTCCTTGAACTCATCTAATCCATCCAACCATCAACACAAAACCTTGATTACTTCACTACATCATTCCTCATCCCACCATTTCTCCACCAAAATTGATATGAACCTCACCAAGAGTAGTGAGACCCGGAACCAATATATGGCAACGAATGATCGTTTTCTAATTCAAGTTTATAAAAACAAAGAAAATATAAGGACCGTGACCCATTATGTATAAGGAGATAAGAACCAACGGTATCAAGAAGGTTGTAGACGCCACACTCAAGAACAAGAAGAAGGTGAGTGATAAGTCAAGTTTGAACGCCACAAGGTATAAACCTTGATAAGTTCATAGTTCAATGAAGAACCAAGAGAAAACGTTCTCTCAAATAATATTATTCCATTCAAAATCCCCTGAATAATACATCAATGAGTCCCTTAAATACTAAAATATCTAAGACCTAAAAGGGAACAAATATTCGGCAATTAATGCCTTACAAAACGGGAAAGAAAATTAAACAAACTAAAACAAGCAACTATTGACTTATTTCCTAATTGAAATGCTAAATTTGGAAGCAAATCAGCCCCTTAATTTCGGGAAACAAATCAATCATTATTCTTTGCAAACTAAAAAGGAAAAACTGAAATTGAATCTTCTCTAACCCTAACTTGTACCACACACAAGTATGCTGAAATTAGGACTCTTCCAACCACACGGAATTAAGCTGAAATTCGGACTCCTCAGCTCAAATATTCGCGCAACAATCTAGATGTATAAATTCAGGCTTGTTGTGATCTGTTACAGAGGACAAAGTCTTCATAACATCTGTAGGGCTGGTCTTGGGCTTTCCGAAAACATATTATAATAGACGATCCGACTCCACATTCCTTCTGTAGAGGCCCACGAAGTTCTGCTTGGCGTCCAGCTCTTGTCCAGCTCAAGTCTGCTCGTAATAAGATAGATGGCTGATTTTGGGCCTGTTGCGATCTGTTACGGATGACGGAGTCTTCATAACATCTGTAGGACTCGTCTTGGGCTTTCCGAAAACATATTATAGTAGACGATCCGACTACATATGCCTTCTGTAGAGGCCCACGAAGTTCTGCTTGGCGTCCAGCTCTTGTCCAGCTCAAGTCTGCCCGTAATAAGATAGATGGCTGATTTTGGGCCTGTTGCGATCTGTTACGGATGACGGAGTCTTCATAACATCTGTAGGACTCGTCTTGGGATTTCCGAAAACATATTATAATAGACGATCCGACTCCATATACCTTCTGTAGAGGCCCACGAAGTTCTGCTTGGCGTCCAGCTCTTGTCCAGTTCAAGTCTGCGCGTAATAAGATAGATAGCTTATTTTGGGCCTGTTGCGATCTGTTACGGATGACGGAGTCTTCATAAAATCTGTAGAGCTCGTCTTGGGCTTTCCATAAACATATTATAATAGATAATCCGACCTCATATGCCCCCTGTAGAGGTCTACAAAGTTTAGCCCGGATTTGGTCTTCATGTGGGCCGAACTTGTACTTCAGCAACTCAGAATCAATTATCATTAAATGCTTCTTTGATCCTCTTGGCCCTTGCAATTAGCCCAACTGGAACATGCAATTGAGCCTTTGGTGATGCTTCTTGATTCTCATCATTCCCCCTCTCTTCAAAAGGATTCGTCCTCGAATCTTCACCGTAATGTTGTTGATTGCCTGCGACACTTCATCAAAGTCCTGCAAAAGAGAAACAAGAACACTAGGCCAAGAAGTTGGTTGATTTGAAAACAAGACCTTTTTTATCTCACTTTTTTTTGCATAGAAGTTCACTTGTTGTCTTTTTTTTTTTTGTTTCTCATCACCCGAGATTTCTTTTTTTGCTGTTTCAATCTCTCTTTGTTTTGTCTCTCTTTCTTTTGAACTCTCACTCTCCTTTTTTTCATCTTTTCTTTCTTTTAATCTCACTTGATCTTCATAAACTTGTATTGGGGTTAAGGGTACAAGAGTGATTCGCTTTTTATTGAGTACAAAGGAGTATCTATTTGTTTAACCATCATGAGTTGCACGCCTATCAAACTGCCATGGTCGCCCCAAAAGGATATGACTCGCATGCATTGGTACCACATCACACAAGACTTCATCTTTGTACTTTCCAACGGAAAAAGACACCAACACCTGTTTAGTCACCTTGATTTCTTCACTATCATTCAACCATTGTAGCTTATAAGGTTTTGGGTGCTTTAAAGTGGCCAAATTTAGTTTTTCCACCAAACTAGTGCTAGCCAAATTAGTACAACTTCCCCCATCAATTATCATGCTACATACCTTATCATTAACATGGCATCGGGTGTGAAAGACATTGTCACGTTGTACCTCATCATCTTCCTTTACTTGAGCACTAAGAGTTCTTCTTGCGACCAAAATCTCTCCATCTTTGTGATCTTTGGAAGGTTCGGCCTTGGCATTGAAACTAGGTTGGTCATCCCTCTCGTTCCAATTCGGTTCCCATAATGAAGAAGAACTCGAATGTTGCCCAACTCGTGTGGTACCCTTCCTCTTCGATTGTTGATCCAACCTCATCTCCAACTGATCAAACTTTTGATCAAAGAACTTTAAAAAAAGTTTGAGATCATACTTTTCTGGTGCATCATCAGACATTTTTTTTTTCCTTTAACATGCGAAAATAAATTGGTAAGCCTCACAAACACTCCCTCACGTGTTTACTCTCAATAATGAAGGCACTCACACTCGTGTTTCACTCAATTTCAGCTGTTAACCTCTGATGAGCTCGCACTCTCTTGCCTTTTTTCACTCTTCGTTCACTTTTTTTTTTTGTTTTTTTTTTTTTTGGTAACGAATCTGATCAACTTTTTTTTTTCTTATAACGGATCTGATCAATTTTTTTTTTAATCGGAATCAGATCAAACTTTTTTTTTTTTTTTTGTGGTAACGGATCTGATCAACTTTTTTTTTTTTTTTGATCTAACGAAATAAAAAGAAATAGAAAAAAAAAGGATAGATCAAACCTTATTTAGAAGACTAAGCTCTGATACCAACTGATATGAACCTCACCAAGAGTAGTGAGACCCGGAACCAATATATGGCAACGAAGGATCGTTTTCTAATTCAAGTTTATAAAAACAAAGAAAATATAAGGACCGTGACCCATTATCTATAAGGAGATAAGAACCAACGGTATCAAGAAGGTTGTAGACGCCACACTCAAGAACAAGAAGAAGGTGAGTGATAAGTCAAGTTTGAACGCCACAAGGTATAAATCTTGATAAGTTCATAGTTCAATGAAGAACCAAGAGAAAACGTTCTCTCAAATAATATTATTACATTCAAAATCCCCTGAATAATACATCAATGAGTCCCTTAAATACTAAAATATCTAAGACCTAAAAGGGAACAAATATTCGGCAATTAATGCCTTACAATCAGGAAAATAAATAGGCAATTAATGCCTTACAAAACGGGAAAGAAAATTAAACAAACTAAAACAAGCAACTATTGACTTATTTCCTAATTGAAAGGCTAAATTTGGAAGCAAATCAGCCCCTTAATTTCGAGAAACAAATCAATCATTATTCTTTGCAAACTAAAAAGGAAAAACTGAAATTGAATCTTCTCTAACCCTAACTTGTACCACACACAAGTATGCTGAAATTAGGACTCTTCCAACCACACGGAATTAAGCTGAAATTCGGACTCCTCAGCTCAAGTCTTCGCGCAACAATCTAGATGTCTAAATTCGGGCTTGTTGTGATCTGTTACAGAGGATGAAGACTTCATAACATCTGTAGGGCTCGTCTTGGGCTTTTCGAAAACATATTATAATAGACGATCCGACTCCATATGCCTTCTGTGGAGGCCCACGAAGTTCTGCTTGGCGTCCAGCTCTTGTCCAGCTCAAGTCTGCCCGTAATAAGATAGATGGCTGATTTTGGGCCTGTTGCGATCTGTTACGGATGACGGAGTCTTCATAACATCTGTAGGACTCGTCTTGGGATTTCCGAAAACATATTATAATAGACGATCCGACTCCATATGCCTTCTGTAGAGGCCCACGAAGTTCTGCTTGGCGTCCAGCTCTTGTCCAGCTCAAGTCTGCGCGTAATAAGATAGATACCTGATTTTGGGCCTGTTGCAATCTGTTACGGATGACGGAGTCTTCACAACATCTGTAGGGCTCGTCATGGGCTTTCCAGAAACATATTATAATAGATAATCCGACCTCATATGCCCCCCCCCCCCCCCCCTTAGTGGTCTACAAAGTTTAGCCCGGATTTGGTCTTCATGTGGGCCGAACTTGTACTTCAGCAACTCAGAATCAATTATCATTAAATGCTTCTTTGATCCTCTTGGCCCTTGCAATTGGCCCAACTGGAACATGCAATTGAGCCTTTGGTGATGCTTCTTGATTCTCATCATTCCCCCTCTCTTCAAAAGGATTCGTCCTCGAATCTTCACCGTAATGTTGTTGATTGCCTGCGACACTTCATCAAAGTCCTGCAAAAGAGAAACAAGAACACTAGGCCAAGAAGTTGGTTGATTTGAAAACAAGACCTTTTTTATCTCACTTTTTTTTGCATAGAAGTTCACTTGTTGTCTTTTTTTTTTTTTTTTCTCATCACCCGAGATTTCTTTTTTTGCTGTTTCAATCTCTCTTTGTTTTGTCTCTCTTTCTTTTGAACTCTCACTCTCCTTTTTTTCATCTTTTCTTTCTTTTAATCTCACTTGATCTTCATAAACTTGTATTGGGGTTAAGGGTACAAGAGTGATTCGCTTTTTATTGAGTACAAAGGAGTATCTATTTGTTTAACCATCATGAGTTGCACGCCTATCAAACTGCCATGGTCGCCCCAAAAGGATATGACTCGCATGCATTGGTACCACATCACACAAGACTTCATCTTTGTACTTTCCAACGGAAAAAGACACCAACACCTGTTTAGTCACCTTGATTTCTTCACTATCATTCAACCATTGTAGCTTATAAGGTTTTGGGTGCTTTAAAGTGGCCAAATTTAGTTTTTCCACCAAACTAGTGCTAGCCAAATTAGTACAACTTCCCCCATCAATTATCATGCTACATACCTTATCATTAACATGGCATCGGGTGTGAAAGACATTGTCACGTTGTACCTCATCATCTTCCTTTACTTGAGCACTAAGAGTTCTTCTTGCGACCAAAATCTCTCCATCTTTGTGATCTTTGGAAGGTTCGGCCTTGGCATTGAAACTAGGTTGGTCATCCCTCTCGTTCCAATTCGGTTCCCATAATGAAGAAGAACCCGAATGTTGCCCAACTCGTGTGGTACCCTTCCTCTTCGATTGTTGATCCAACCTCATCTCCAACTGATCAAACTTTTGATCAAAGAACTTTAAAAAAAGTTTGAGATCATACTTTTCTGGTGCATCATCAGACATTTTTTTTTTCCTTTAACATGCGAAAATAAATTGGTAAGCCTCACAAACACTCCCTCACGTGTTTACTCTCAATAATGAAGGCACTCACACTCGTGTTTCACTCAATTTCAGCTGTTAACCTCTGATGAGCTCGCACTCTCTTGCCTTTTTTCACTCTTCGTTCACTTTTTTTTTTTGTTTTTTTTTTTTTGGTAACGAATCTGATCAACTTTTTTTTTTCTTATAACGGATCTGATCAATTTTTTTTTTAATCGGAATCAGATCAAACTTTTTTTTTTTTTTTTTGTGGTAACGGATCTGATCAACTTTTTTTTTTTTTTTGATCTAACGAAATAAAAAGAAATAGAAAAAAAAAAGGATAGATCAAACCTTATTTAGAAGACTAAGCTCTGATACCAACTGATATGAACCTCACCAAGAGTAGTGAGACCCGGAACCAATATATGGCAACGAAGGATCGTTTTCTAATTCAAGTTTATAAAAACAAAGAAAATATAAGGACCGTGACCCATTATCTATAAGGAGATAAGAACCAACGGTATCAAGAAGGTTGTAGACGCCACACTCAAGAACAAGAAGAAGGTGAGTGATAAGTCAAGTTTGAACGCCACAAGGTATAAATCTTGATAAGTTCATAGTTCAATGAAGAACCAAGAGAAAACGTTCTCTCAAATAATATTATTACATTCAAAATCCCCTGAATAATACATCAATGAGTCCCTTAAATACTAAAATATCTAAGACCTAAAAGGGAACAAATATTCGGCAATTAATGCCTTACAATCAGGAAAATAAATAGGCAATTAATGCCTTACAAAACGGGAAAGAAAATTAAACAAACTAAAACAAGCAACTATTGACTTATTTCCTAATTGAAAGGCTAAATTTGGAAGCAAATCAGCCCCTTAATTTCGAGAAACAAATCAATCATTATTCTTTGCAAACTAAAAAGGAAAAACTGAAATTGAATCTTCTCTAACCCTAACTTGTACCACACACAAGTATGCTGAAATTAGGACTCTTCCAACCACACGGAATTAAGCTGAAATTCGGACTCCTCAGCTCAAGTCTTCGCGCAACAATCTAGATGTCTAAATTCGGGCTTGTTGTGATCTGTTACAGAGGATGAAGGCTTCATAACATCTGTAGGGCTCGTCTTGGGCTTTTCGAAAACATATTATAATAGACGATCCGACTCCATATGCCTTCTGTGGAGGCCCACGAAGTTCTGCTTGGCGTCCAGCTCTTGTCCAGCTCAAGTCTGCCCGTAATAAGATAGATGGCTGATTTTGGGCCTGTTGCGATCTGTTACGGATGACGGAGTCTTCATAACATCTGTAGGACTCGTCTTGGGCTTTCCGAAAACATATTATAATAGACGATCCGACTCCATATGCCTTCTGTAGAGGCCCACGAAGTTCTGCTTGGCGTCCAGCTCTTGTCCAGCTCAAGTCTGCGCGTAATAAGATAGATACCTGATTTTGGGCCTGTTGCGATCTGTTACGGATGACGGAGTCTTCACAACATCTGTAGGGCTCGTCATGGGCTTTCCAGAAACATATTATAATAGATAATCCGACCTCATATGCCCCCCCCCCCCCCTTAGTGGTCTACAAAGTTTAGCCCGGATTTGGTCTTCATGTGGGCCGAACTTGTACTTCAGCAACTCAGAATCAATTATCATTAAATGCTTCTTTGATCCTCTTGGCCCTTGCAATTGGCCAACTGGAACATGCAATTGAGCCTTTGGTGATGCTTCTTGATTCTCATCAAAAATCCTTAGTCACTTCCCACCAAAACACCCACATTCCAAGACATATCCTCTACTTCCATTCCTTGCATCTAGGAGCATAGAGGAGAAGAAGGATCAAGCTTAAAGAAGGTGACCCAAGGGTTATTTCCTTACTGTTTACTTCTTTTCATTTATTGCAAATATGTGTAACTAAACCCCTAATCTAGGGGATAGATTTGAGGATCAATTGGTTGTGGGTTTTGCTTAGCTTGTAATGAATCTCTTATGTGTTCTATTCATTCAAATTAATTAGATTTCATTCATTATAATTGACTTGTATATCACTTGTTGATTGCTATCTTGAGTGGAGTAATTTGTTATATATTCATATGTGGATTGACACTCCTTGTGTGATTAAGAACCCATTGGATAGGATAGATTAGTGGTGGGTATATCAACCCCACTAATCTAAGCCTCTAAGTGGTTAACATAATGAGATTGGTACATTAAAGTAGCTAGTTAGCTTACCCACATTCAATTGTTAATCGATTTATTCCATAGCTATCTCATTAATTGATTTTATAACAATTCTTATCAAGGTGTTGAGTATTCTATTTTTCATAACATAGTTTGTGTATTTTCATTTGAGTAGTTAGCATTGGTGGTTTTAGAAACCACACATCTATCAAACGCTATGATTTACTTTATTGTTCAAAGATTAGACAATTTATCTAATTAACACTCCATTCCCTATGGAACGAACTTGCTCACTATTTTGCTATCTTATCATATTTTAAAACGGTTTAAGTGGCTTTAAAGAGTTTTCAAGAATCAACCAAAAACTATATTATAATTTTGTTGAGAACATAAACGACCTCATCAAAAATGGCACCGCTTCCAGGGAATTGGTAGCATTGATTACATAGATTGACTTTTCTTTTTTGTATGCATTTTCTTTGTTGCTCATATTAGCAAGTAGTATTTCATTATAGGTTTCTTTCGAATTTTTTTTACGTGGTAGTGTTGTATTGTGCAAATTTCAGGAAATGGATTCTCCGGCGGAACAAATGGAAAAATTCACTACAGAAATGACAACATTTGCTACAAGGTCCTCAAGAGGAGAGGAAAGCGAAGTAAGAGCACCCGAGGAGGTGGAGTTCCATGAAGAAGGTATAGAAGACGAGATGAGAAGAAACCTTCATGAAACACAAGCAACCTATAAGAAGCTTTTGAATGGATTTATGGAGGCAAGTCATAGTCGGTTCTTAAAGCTAGAAGAATCAATCGGTAGACTTGAAGGGCATGTAGGAAGGATTACGGAGAGAGTGTTAAGCGGTGAGGTGATGGGCTCAAGCGACTCTCTCATTCTTGGTAGTGCAAGAGCCATTTTAAGAAGCAGTAGAGTAGTGAACAATGGAAGAAATGAGGATGTTACTAGTGACAACAACAACTCACCTATAGAGGGTAATGATAGAAGATGTGGTGCTGGAGAGAGAGACCATTGATAGGGAGAAAGGTCTAAGTCCGGAAGAATTAGAACCACTAAGGGGGAATCCTAGTATCAACACATCTCTAAATCCTAGTTTCTCAAGAGTACCGTACCCGGGAAGGTTGAAGAATGATAGGTTAGAACAATCGTTCAAGGATATTTATGATGTTCTTTCTAAGGTATCAATCAATCTACCTCTTCTAGAGGCAATTCAGAAGATGCCAGCGTATGGGAAATTTTTCAAAGAACTGAATAAGGAGAAGTACAGGTTTAGGCCGAAGAATCAAGAGAGACTTGACGAGAATGCAAGTGCAGTTATTCAGAAGAGACTTCTGCCAAAGCTTAAAGATCCAGGGAGTTTCATAATCAATATAACAATTGGTGGAGAGGGTCAAGTGAGGGCTATGCTTGACCTAGGGGTAAGCATCAACTTAATGCCTTTCTCTATCTATAGGAAGTTGGGGTTGAATGAGTTGAGACCAACGAAAATGTCCCTCATTTTGGCGGATCAATCGGCTAGGAAACCTAGAGGAATAGTTAAGGATCTCCTTATCCAGGTTGATAAGCTAATCATCCCTGCAGACTTTGTAGTACTAGAAATGGAGACTGATCCAGATGAAAAGGACTCTGTGATTCTTTTGGGACGCCCTTTTATGGCTATAGCAAAGGCAGTAATTAATGTGCATGAGGGAAAGTTAACATTGAAGGTTTTGGATGAAGTGGTAGAGTATAAAGTATTTGAGTCCTTGGCTTGTCCAATTGGGGCACATGATTGCTACAGTGTGGATATCTTGGATGAGATTAAGGAAGAAGCTAACATGAGGGTATATTATCAAGAGGTAGTAGACGAAGTGGTTACTAAGGATAGTAGAGTAGGAAGTGGTTTGGTTGAACAACAGGGGAGCAATGAGGATGAACCCTCCCCAAGGAAACTAGAGTTGAAAGAACTACCTTCGACCTTGAAGTATGCATTTTTGGAAGATAATCAAGCCTTTCCGGTTATCATTGCGGCTAACCTAGACTCAAGTGAGGAGGAGAGATTGCTTGTGATCTTGAGGAAATATAGAAAAGCTATAGGATGGACACTAGACGATATCAAGGGAATTAGCCCGACATTGTGCATGCATAAGATCCGGTTGGAGGAAGACACAAGGCCGACTAGGGAAGCACAACGGAGATTGAATCTGGTCATGCAAGAAGTCGTCAAAAAGGAGGTATTGAAGCTGTTAGATGTGGGAATCATCTACCCGATTTCAGATAGCAAGTGGGTAAGCCCCATACACGTGGTACCCAAGAAATCCAGAATCACAGTTGTGAAGAACGAGCAACATGAATTAATTCCACAAAGGCAATAAACTAGATGGAGGGTGTGTGTAGATTATAGGAAACTAAACACTGGCACTAGAAAGGATCACTTCCCTCTTCCGTTCATTGACCAAATGTTAGAGCGTCTCGCCAGTCATAGCCATTACTCCTTCTTAGATGGGTACTCAGGATATAGCCAAATAGCCATTGCTCCTGAAGACCAAGAAAAGACTACGTTTACGTGTCCATTTGGCACGTATGCTTATAGGAGGATGCCCTTCGGGTTATGCAACACGCCGGCCACTTTTCAAAGGTGTATGACCTCAATCTTTTCTGATATGGTTGAGAACATGATAGAAATCTTCATGGACGATTTCTCAGTGTTTGGTGCTTCTTTTGATGAATGTTTGAGGAATCTATCTTTGGTGCTTCAGAGATGTGAGGAGACGAGCCTAGTGCTCAATTGGGAGAAATGCCACTTTATGGTTAGAAATGGTATTGTGCTAGGGCATGTGATTTCCGAAAAAGGGATTGAGGTCGACAAGGCAAAAATCGAAGTAATGAAAAGTTTACCTCCACCTAGGTCGGTCAAGGATATTAGGTCATTTTTGGGGCATGCGGGTTTTATAGGCGGTTCATTAAAGACTTTTCGAAAATTGCAAGACCGTTGTGTACCCTCCTTCAAAAGGATGTAGAATTCAAGTTCGATGAAGCTTGTAGCATTGCCTTTGAGACTTCGAAAGAGGCCTTAACCTCGGCTCCTATCATCATGCCACCGCAATGGTGTTTTCCCTTTGAGCTTATGTGTGATGCATCCGATTATGCTATAGGGGCAGTTTTGGGACAGCGCATAGAAAAGCTTCCACATGTCATTTACTATGCATCAAGAACTCTCAATGACGCTCAGATGAATTACTCAACTACGGAAAAGGTTTTATTGGCGATAGTATTTGCCTTGGAAAAGTTTAGGCAATATTTGGTGGGCGTCAAAGTAGTTGTCTATACGGATCATGCCGCTATTCGGTATCTCTTGCATAAAAAGGACGCAAAACTAAGATTGATTAGGTGGATACTTTTATTGCAAGAATTTGACCTTGAGATTAGGGATAAGAAGGGTTGTGAAAATGTAGTGGCAGACCATCTAAGTAGACTAACTCAAGGAACTCTTATGGAGGATGATGTGATTCCACTAAGAGAGTGCTTTCCCGATAAATAGTTGTGGGTAATATAGGATAAAGACCCATGGTTTGCAGACATCGTCAATTTTTTAGCATCAAAGGTGATCCCTTCAGAATTGAACCCTCAAGCAAGAAAAAGGTTCATAGCTAGCACTAGATTTTACTTCTGGGATGAGCCATACTTGTTTAAACGAGGTCCAGATCAGGTTATCCGAAGATGTGTTCCGAAAAACGAGCAAGGAGAAATATTGAGATTTTGCCACGAGCGTGAGTGTGGAGGACATTATAGTGGTAAGAAGACAATGATGAAGATTCTCCAAAGCGGGTTCTATTGGACAACCTTGGCAAAGGATTCTTATGAATTTTGTTTGAGGTGCGATAGATGCCAAAGGTCGGGGAACATTAGGAAGAGGGATGAGATGCCATTGAATAGTGAGCATGTGATCGAGTTGTTTGATGTATGGGGGATAGATTTTATGGGGCCCTTTGTTACTTCCCATGGGTATAACTTTATCTTGGTGGCAATAGATTATGTATCTAAGTGGGTGAAAGCAATCCTCACTAGAACGAGTGATAGTCACGTGGTTGTTGGGTTCATCAAAGAATATATCTTCGCAAGGTTTGGAACACCAAGGGCAATAATAAGTGACGGTGGGAGTCACTTTTGTAATAGAGTTTTCAAAGCCTTATTGAAGAAATATGGGGTTAGGCACAAAGTGGCAACTCCGTACCATCCTCAAACCTCGGGACAAGTGGAGGTGAGTAACCGGCACATTAAGCAAATCCTAGAAAAAACAGTCAACGGGAGTAGGAAAGATTGGGCATCCAAACTGAGTGATGTATTGTGGGCATACATGACAGCCTACAAATCCCCGATAGGAATGAGTCCCTTCTGGATAGTCTTTGGGAAAGCATGTCACTTACCGGTGGAACTTGAGTACAAAGCCTTATGGGCTATTCGAAAGCTAAACTTAGACCTTGACGAAGCGGGAGAGGAAAGGAAGCTACAACTCAGTGAACTTGAGGAGTTCCGTTTAGAAGCTTATGAGAGCGCAAGGCTTTACAAGGAAAGGACTAAATTCTACCATGATAAGAAGCTTAGAAGGAAAGATTTCCATCCAGGAATGTTAGTGCTCCTATTTGAGTCCCGTTTGAGGTTATTTCCGGGAAAGCTTAAGTCAAGATGGACAGGACCTTACAGAGTTGTGCAAGTGTTTGTTCATGGCGCCATTGAGATTGAAAGTTTGAAGAAAGGCGATAGGTTTAAGGTGAATGGCCATCGATTGAAGCCATATAGGGGAGGAAACCCAACCTGGGAGCCCATTTCAAATGAAGAATTGACTGATCCGATCGGGTAACAATTGTTCTTCCTTTTTGCTTAGTAGTTTTGATTTTCATATACTTTCAATTTTCGCATTTCTTTTCCTTTTGCTCTATATTTTTCGTTTTTGTCTTTATTTTGCTTCAGCTTAGAATAAGGGTGTGGATTGGATTTTGGTAGTGGATTTAGGACATTTGTGCCTTATTGTTATATGTTGATTGTTTGGATTTTGTGTATGGATGATTGAGAGGGCAATATGCCGGATTATTGTTACATGTTGCTTTTGCCTTTGTTGGCTTATTGCTTGAAACTTGTTGGGTTGCGCTTGTTGTCATTATTTTTACCACCCATGAACGTTGAGGACAATGTCAAATTTAGGTTTGGGGGTACTTTTGCGCAACACCATGATGCTTGGTTTTCAAAATTGTGTGCCAAATTTTTCGAAAATTTTTGTGATATTGCCATATTTGAGCATGCTTTGCTTGTGGAGATTGTTCTTTACATGATGTAGTGAGGAATTGTGCATCTTTGAGAGTGTTTGGTTTAGATTAACACCATGCCACTAAGGGTGTCACTGAACAAAGTGCGTTAATCTTTTTCTCTTAATGTTGAGTGAATTATCAAGTTGCTTGATGGCTAAGAATTAATAGTGGAGATTCCCGTGAGGATCACAAAACATCATTTAAAAAGTATACGTTGAGTTGTAAACATTCACTCTTTAAACACTCATTCTCAAACACTCATACAAACATGTATTGGTCTCATTTGCACTAAAATGTTGTTTGCCATAGAATATTATGGACTGCTTGTGAATGCCTTATTTTGCTTAGTGGACAAGTCTTTAGAAATGATTTTAGGCAATACATGTGAAAACCACTTTGGCCTAAACACTTCCAACCAATGTGAATATGTGTGCTCCCAAGCCCCTTTGAAGCCAAACACATTTGAAGTTTTTCTTTCATAAACCACATCTACATGAACCTTATAGCCTATCAATAATTGACCTACCTTGACCAAATGATTTACGATGGCTTAGGAAATCAATGTAAAATTTTGAACTTGTAAATGTTAGGTGTGTACCTAGGTATGTAAATGTGTGTAAGAGTCTTGCAAAGCAAGAAATGTTTGAAAAAGGAAAATTGAAAGAAAACAAAAGCTTGAAGAGAATGTGAAAAGAAAAGAAAAAAAAAAGAAAAGAGAAAAAAAAAATGAAAAGCATGAAAAGAAAAGAATTGGCAAGCAAAGAAAAGCAAAGAAAAAGAGAATCAAGAAATTAGGCACAAATGGCTTAGAAAAGAAAGAGAACTAAATGAACTACTCAAGTTGAAAATATGAGTAGCATACACATGTATAATTGTGAGCCTGGACACCTTGAAGTATGAACAATATGTGTGAAACTTGTGGAACTAAAAATTAGAATGTATGCCTTAATGTAATCATTAATTTCCTTGATATCCAATTTTTCCTATTCTTTGTTTCACCATAACCTGAGGCCCCATTACAACCAAAGAAAAGACCTTCATGATCTTTAGGATTGTCCATTTTGTACAAATTTGGTTGATGCATGTTCTTTCTAATTCATGGCTTGCAATTCCATTCATGAGACCACTTTTCAGGAAATTGCGTTTTTTAATGATTATCATGTGCAATCAATTTGATACCATAATATGAATTCATATTGCACATGTATGATATTGAGTGAACCTAGGAGTCTTGGAGAAAAGAAGAGAGAATCCGATGAGGTTTAGTATCAAAGCGAATTACATTCTAACTTGAAGAGCACCTTTGCATTGAAGCTTTGGCATTTCGAATGTAAGATCGCATTGCGTACAATCATATCTAAGTGTTGCACGTTTTTAATCTTTACTTGACATACTCTTACATGTTGAAGTTCTCATTATTGCATAACTGTATTAATCTCTTCATTATTGGCTTCGCACATTGACCATGAGAAGTAATGACTTTTGAAACATCTCTATGAATGTCTTTGGGGGTTGCTTGTGATTGTTTTGCTCGAGGACTAGCAAAAGATTAGTTTGGGGGTATTTGATCAAGCTAAAATTGGTATGATCCTGACCCTCATTTCCGTTTCTTTTTGCTTGATTCTCGGGCATTTCCTGGTATTTAATGTTGTTAAAATGAGTGTTTCAGGTTTTATCAGGTTTCAAGAGCAATGGAGATGAAGTGGAGGACTTGTGTGAAAAATGCCTCACAAATGGGAAGGAACAGGGCATTTTTGCCACTTAGGCATGAGAGGTCGCTACATGGGCGCCATGGCGACAGAGGATTCTCCAAAGTCATCAGAAGGTCGCTATTTGGGCGCCACTTGGTCGCCATGGCGACAGAAAGTCTCCAAATGAACCAAGTGGGGTCGCCACTTGGGGTCGCCATGGGCCACCCTTGCAAGTGGCGACCTTCTTCAATCAAAGCATGGTCGCCATTTAGGGTCGCCATGGCGACCTTGATGTTGCAAGTGGCGACCCCTTTACATTTTGCAGGGTCGCCACATATGGTCGCCATGGCGACCTAGAGGTGCAAGTGGCGACCTCTACACAAATTGGTCATGGTCGCCACTTGCTAAATGGCGAAAAAGATGGTTCTCATAGTGACCCTTGCCTGTAACCGTTTTACGCACCATGGTCGCCATAGCGACGAAATAGCGAACAAGGCGCCACATCAGCGAATCAAGCGGTTATCAGTACATGTCCAAGAGTGTGTATAAATAGGACGACCATTCTTCTTCTTCAAACATCATCGAAAATCTGAGAAATAGATCAAAGAACAAATTTGAGATCTAGCTCTTCATCCATGGCACACTATTCCTCATTCTCCATTTCTCTCCTTGAACTCATCTAATCCATCCAACCCTCAACACAAAACCTTGATTACTTCACTACATCATTCCTCATCCCACCATTTCTCCACCAAAATCCTTAGTCACTTCCCACCAAAACACCCACATTCCAAGACATATCCTCTACTTCCATTCCTTGCATCTAGGAGCATAGAGGAGAAGAAGGATCAAGCATAAAGAAGGTGACCCAAGGGTTATTTCCTTACTGTTTACTTCTTTTCATTTATTGCAAATATGTGTAACTAAACCCCTAATCTAGGGGATAGATTTGAGGATCAATTGGTTGTGGGTTTAGCTTAGCTTGTAATGAATCTCTTATGTGTTCTATTCATTCAAATTAATTAGATTCCATTCATTATAATTGACTTGTATATCACTTGTTGATTGCTATCTTGAGTGGAGTAATTTGTTATATATTCATATGTGGATTGACACTCCTTGTGTGATTAAGAACCCATTGGATAGGATAGATTAGTGGTGGGTATATCAACCCCACTAATCTAAGCCTCTAAGTGGTTAACATAATGAGATTGGTACATTAAAGTAGCTAGTTAGCTTACCCACATTCAATTGTTAATCGATTTATTCCCTAGTTATCTCATTAATTGATTTTATCACAATTCTTATCAAGGTGTTGAGTATTCTATTTTTCATAACATATTTTGTGTATTTTCATTTGAGTAGTTAGCATTGGTGGTTTTAGAAACCACACATCTATCAAACGCTATGATTTACTTTATTGTTCAAAGATTAGTCAATTTATCTAATTAACACTCCATTCCCTGTGGAACGAACTTGCTCACTATTTTGCTATCTTATCATATTTTAAAAAGGATTAAGTGGCTTTAAAGAGTTTTCAAGAATCAACCAAAAACTATATTATAATTTTGTTGAGAACATAAACGACCTCATCAACTATAGCCGTAGAATGAGGCCACTGATTTGAAGCCGACATTTTGGACTCAATTTGGTGGCCTCTTATCGTCGAAGCCAAGGGCGTAGAATGGACTAGGTATTTTGGTCCCAATTTTGTGGCCTTAATCGGTGGTCCATGGCTTTTTACGGATTATAAATCCATGTCTTCTAGAGGAAGTTATGCCCATTTTAGTAACCGTTGCGTAGAAACCGCGAACTACCCGCAAACTACACATGAATTGCACTCTCTAGCTCAACAAAAGGGACGTTTTAAAGCCATTTTAGAGGGGTAATGTTGTCCTTTCATGCCTATTTCTAACCCTAGCCTTCACAACATATAAATACACCATTTTTATAGGGAATTGAAAACTCTTGACAACTCTTATTCATCAAAAAACCTCATTTCTCCACCATTCCTAATCCCACCATTCTCCTCTCCAGTAAACACTTAGGGTCTGTCATGTATCTTTTTACAAGTGTGTTTTTGTTTTTATTTTCCAAATCCAATTTCGAATACGCGTTCATTACCGTTTTCCATTTTGTTTTTCATTTTTATTTGCAAAACAAAAACAAAAACAACATCAATGTCAAAAGTACAAAATTTTCAAAACAACTTTTTTATGTTTTTCATTTTGTTTTTCGTTTTATTTTTCACTTTAAATAAAAAACTCACTTTTTTTTTCTTTTTTTCTTCTACTTCTTCGATCTCTTCTTCTTCTTCTTCTTCCCTTCTTCTTTCCGATCGGCTGCTTCTTCTGCCGATCTCTTCTTTCTCTTCTTTTTCTTCCTCTTCCCTTCTTCTTCTTCCCTTCTTCTTTCTGATCGGCTGCTTCGTCCACCGATCTCTTCCTCCTCATCCTCTTCTTCTTCTTCTTCTTCTTCTTCTTTCCGATCGGCTACCTTCTTTCTGATCGACTACTTTCATCCACCGATCTCTTCTTCCTCTTCTTCTTCTTCTTCTTCCCTTCTTCTTCTTTCCGATCGGCTGCTTCCGTCCGTCGATCTCTTCTTCCTTTTCTTCTTCTTCTTCTTCTTCTTCTTCTTCTTCTTCCCTTCTTCTTCTTCTTTCCTTCTTCTTTCTGATCAGCTGCTTCGTCCGTCGATCTCTTCTTCCTCTTCTTCTTCTTCTTCTTCTTCTTCTTCTTCTTCTTCCCTTCTTCTTCTTCCCTCCTCCTTCTTTCCGATCGGCTGCTTCGTCCACCGATCTCTTCTTCCTCTTCCTCTTCTTCTTCTTCCCTTCTTCTTCTTCCCTTATGCTTAAGAGAGGAAAATCTGGAAATTTTTTAGAAAATTTCCAGATTTTCGGAATCGTTAATTAAAATAATCTTGTATTTTGTTGATAAATCTGTATTTTGTTGGTATTTTGTTTGATTTGAATGGGTTTTTGGTGTTGTGGATTTTGATTTCAAATGTTTGTGTTGTTGGTATTTTGATTTGGATTTTGATTTCAGATTTTGGTGTTGATTTTGTTGGTATGTTGATTTAAGAATTTCATATTCAAATTCTTTTATTAGAATCTGAAGATGCTGAAAATAAATCATGCTTCCACTAATTTTCAGATGAACTTCGAATTGTATTTGAGCAATCTCCTTTAGTTAAAACTGATGGCCTGTATTTTTTTTTTTTTTTTTTAAAGATGAATTGGTGATAATTGGATGGATGGAGATAAAAAAAATAAAATAAAATAAAATAAAAAAAAGATACAGATTAATGATGATTGATTTTTTTTTTTTAATAGATTGATTTGGTTCAAAAAATAATAATTAATATTAAATTATTCGAAATACAAGTTTCAGGATATGCTACCAGACGTGTTTTTTACGTTTTCATATTCAGAATACAGTTTCTAGGATTTACTACCAGACGCGTATTTGAATTTCGAAACTAAAACCAAAAACACTGTTTTCATTTTCATTTTTATTTTCGAAAAACAAAAACAAAAACAAAAACAAAAACAACCTTTGAAAAACGTTACAGGACGGACCATTAGATTACTCCACCTAAATCACTCCTCTCTTCCCATCTTCTCCACCTGTTTCCTTTGTCACTTTCCATTTGACTCCACCTATCTAGACACATCCTCTTCTCCCACTCTTTGCATTAGGAGCATAAAAGGAAAGGAAGGATTGAGCATTAAAGAAGGAGTCCCAAGGGTGATTTCCTTATCCATTACTTGTTTTCTATTTTATTGCTACTATGTGTAACTAAACCCCTAATCTAGGGGATTGATTTGATAAACATTTGGTTGTGGATATTTACTTAAGCTTTGTAATGAATCTCTATATGTGTTCTATTTATTTATTCATTAGATTCATTATGTGATTGACTTCTATATCCACTTGTTAATTACAATCTTTTTTAGAATAACATGTCATGCAATCATTCTTGTTTTTATGTGTTCTTTTTGAAAACCAATTTTTACCACTACAAAATCCTTTTAGGATGTAAGATTAGTAAAACGGTGAGTAGGATTCATTCCACATAAAAACAAGAATGATTGCAAAACATGTTATTCTAAACAAGATTGTAATTAACAAGTGGATATATAAGTCAATCACATAATGAATAAATAAATAGAACACATTACTAAGCTTAAGCAAATACCCACAACCAAATGTTTCTCAAATCAATCCCCTAGATTAGGGGTTAGTTACACATATTAGCAATAGAATAGAAAACAAGTAATGGATAAGGAAATCACCCTTGGGCCTCCTTCTTTAATGCTTAATCATTTATTTCCTTTTATGCTCCTAATGCAAATAGTGGGAGAAGCGGATGTGTCTAGATAGGTGGAGTCAAATGGAAAATGACAAAGGAAACGGGTGGAGAAGATGGGAAGAGAGGAGTGATTTAGGTGGAGTAATCTAAGTGTTTATTGGAGAGGAGAATGGTGGAGAAAGGAGGTTTCTTGATGAATAAAAGTTGTCAAGAGTTTTCAATTCTCTGTAAAAATGGTGTATTTATATGTTGTGAATGCTAGGGTTAGAAATGGGCATGAAAGGACAACATTAGCCCTCTAAAATGGCTTGAAAACGTCCATTTTGTTGAGCTGGAGAGTGCAATTCGTGGGTGGTTCGCGGGTGGTTCGCTGTTTCTACGCAGTGGTTACTATAATTGGCATAACTTCCTCTAGAAGACTCGGATTCACAATCCGTAAAAAGTGCTAGAAAGAAGACTTCTGTGGCTTTCCGAATATATTTAAACCAAAACATAATTCGATTTGAAGAGAGAGATATGCTTCTTTGAAGTTGAATGATCTGTACACATTTTTTACAATTTCAGCCCATTTTGCCACAATCTCACGTTTTGCCCGAAATGCACTTAATGTCTATAATTGACTAGAAATGAGCCATTGGACACCAAAATGCACTCAAAAACAAGCTAAAGGTTACAGAGTTAAGGGCCAAAATCGTAAAAAAATTTGGTTCGATCATCTACACACTCTCTTCTGCTTCCCAGCGGTTGGTATCTGCCCACACTTGCTTAGCAAGCGACGCCATGTAGTCAAATTCATATCAGATGTAGGGGGTTTAAGCACATCCCCAAATAAATCCACACCTGCCAATCTCCACACCTCTATAATCAAGCATGGAAAATGAAGAATATCTGACTCTGACTTATTTCGTCTAATCCTCTGAATTTCAATCTTCACTATATTTCCCACATCAATGGGTTGCCTCTCCATAATGCAATAAAAAATCCGGGCTGCCTCAAATGAAATTGTAAACCTATGGGAAACTGGCCTAAGTGAGATGTTGAGGAAGATGTGCCAAAATATAGGCTCAATCCTCAAGTTGGACTGTTTGAAAGCGTGTCCCCTAGCCATCTAGATAGTCATAGAAATTATCGTCAAAGTGTTCGTGAAGTCTATCGAATTTTTCACATACAAAGGGTTTGTAGTAATCCCCTCCACCATGCATTCTTTCAACTCCTTGAAATCCAACAATGTGGTTCCAAAATAGATGTTAACGTCCACAGCGGCCAAATAAACAGGAACCCCTCTAACCAAAATAGGACCACCTCTCATTAACTCACCAGGGTTTATCCCCGCATAAAACTCCCTCATGAGTCTCTCACTATAATCATGAGGAGTGGCTGCTAATCCTCCCCATCCCATGTCATTCACTGTCTATAGGATGAGGGTGTTTACCAATTATTCCAAATTGATTCCCCTCTCAGGCCAAATCTTCTTCTCGCTAAATGTTTCCATTTGGTCCTAAAAATCCCCATTCAAAGTAAATTCTGGGACTGTCTTCTTTTTAGGAGTGGGGACCTTATTACCTTTGCCTCCCTTGAATGTCAATTTCATCTTGGGTGGCATTTTGTCACAACTCAGATACCAAGTGTCAAACTAAAATTCGGCAACAAAACGGCGCTTCAATGACAATTCCACACTATCCAATCTCCACAATTAATCACAAATACTTCCCCAATATCTCAATACTCCAATATGCACAATACCACCACTGATATGAACCTCACCAAGAGTAGTGAGACCCGGAACCAATATATGGTAATGAAGGATCGTTTTCTAATTCAAGTTTACAAATAAAGAAAATAAAAAGGACCGCGACCCATTATCTATATGGAGATAAGAACCAACGGTATCAAGAAGGTTGTAGACGCCACACTCAAGAACAAGAAGAAGGTGAGTGATAAGTCAAGTTTGAACGCCACAAGGTATAAACCTTGATAAGTTCATAGTTCAATGAAGAACCAAGAGAAAACGTTCTCTCAAATAATATTATTCCATTCCAAAGTCTTTTTTGAATAATACATCAATGAGTCCCTTAAATACTAAACTATCTAAGACCTAAAAGGGAACAAAATACTAAATACTAAACTGAAATTGAATCTTCTCTAACCCTAACTTGTACCACACACAAGTATGCTGAAATTAGGACTCCTCCAACCACATGGAATTAAGCTGAAATTCGGACTCCTCAGCTCAAGTCTTCGCGCAACAATCTAGATGTCTAAATTCGGGCTTGTTGTGATCTGTTACGGAGGACAAAGTCTTCATAACATCTGTAGGGCTCGTCTTGGGCTTTCCGAAAACATATTATAATAGACGATCTGACTCCATATGACTTCTGCAGAGGCCCACAAAGTTCTGCTTGGCGTCCAGCTCTTGTCCAGCTCAAGTCTGCGCGTAATAAGATAGATGGCTGATTTTGGGCCTGTTGCGATCTGTTACGGATGACGGAGTCTTCATAACATCTGTAGGGCTTGTCTTGGGATTTCCGAAAACATATTATAATAGACGATCCGACTCCATATGCCTTCTGTAGAGGCCCACGAAGTTCTGCTTGGCGTCCAACGTTTGTCCAGCTCAAGTCTGCGCGTAATACGATAGATAGCTGATTTTGGGCCTGTTGTGATCTGTTACGGATGACAGAGTCTTCACAACATCTGTAGAGCTCGTCTTGGGCTTTCCAGAAACATATTATAATAGATAATCCGACCACATATGCCCCCTGTAGAGGTCTACAAAGTTTAGCCCGGATTTGGTCTTCATGTGGGCCGAACTTGTACTTCAGCAACTCAGAATCAATTATCATTAAATGCTTCTTTGATCCTCTTGGCCCTTGCAATTGGCCCAACTGGAACATGCAATTGAGCCTTTGGTGATGCTTCTTGATTCTCATCATTAGTTGGTATCAGAGCTTAGGCTTCTAAATCAGGTTTGATCTATCCTTTTTTTCTATTTCTTTTTATTTCGTTAGATCAAAAAAAAAAAAAAAAAAGTTGATCAGATCCGTTACCACAAAAAAAAAAAAAAAAGTTTGATCTGATTCCGATTAAAAAAAAAAATTGATCAGATCCGTTACAAAAAAAAAAAAAAGTTGATCAGATCCGTTACCAAAAAAAAAAAAAAAAAAAAAAAAGTGAACGAAGAGTGAAAAAAAGGCAAGAGAGTGCGAGCTCATCAGAGGTTAACAGCTGAAATTGAGTGAAACAGGAGTGTGAGTGCCTTCATTATTGAGAGTAAACACGTGAGGGAGTGTTTGTGAGGCTTACCAATTTGTTTTCGCAGGTTAAAGAAAAAAAAATGTCTGATGATGCACCAGAAAAGTATGATCTCAAACTTTTTTTAAAGTTCTTTGATCAAAAGTTTGATCAGTTGGAGATGAGGTTGGATCAGCAATCGAAGAGGAAGGGTACCACACGAGTTGGGCAACATTCGGGTTCTTCTTCATTATGGGAACCGAATTGGAACGAGAGGGATGACCAACCTAGTTTCAATGCCAAGGCCGAACCTTCCAAAGATCACAAAGATGGAGAGATTTTGGTCGCAAGAAGAACTCTTAGTGCTCAAGTAAAGGAAGATGATGAGGTACAACGTGACAATGTCTTTCACACCCGATGCCATGTTAATGATAAGGTATGTAGCATGATAATTGATGGGGGAAGTTGTACTAATTTAGCTAGCATTAGTTTGGTGGAAAAACAAAATTTGGCCACTTTAAAGCACCCAAAACCTTATAAGCTACAATGGTTGAATGATAGTGAAGAAATCAAGGTGACTAAACAGGTGTTGGTGTCTTTTTCCATTGGAAAGTACAAAGATGAAGTCTTGTGTGATGTGGTACCAATGCATGCGAGTCATATCCTTTTGGGGCGACCATGGCAGTTTGATAGGCGTGTAACTCATGATGGTTACACAAATAGATACTCCTTTGTACTCAATAAAAAGAGAATCACTCTTGTACCCTTAACCCCAATACAAGTTTATGAAGATCAAGTGAGATTAAAAGAAAGAAAAGATGAAAAAAAGGAGAGTGAGAGTTCAAAAAAAAGAGAGACAAAAGAAAGAGAGATTGAAACAGCAAAAAAAGAAATCTCGGCTGATGAGAAACAAAAAAAAAGACAACAAGTGAACTTCTATGCAAAAAAAAGTGAGATCAAAAAGGTCTTGTTTTCAAATCAGCCAACTTCTTGGCCTAGTGTTCTTGTTTCTCTTTTGCAGGACTTTGATGAAGTGTCGTAGGCTATCAACAACATTACGGTGAAGATTCGAGGACGAATCCTTTTGAAGAAAGGGGGAATGATGAGAATCAAGAAGCATCACCAAAGGCTCAATTGCATGTTCCAGTTGGGCCAATTGCAAGGGCCAAGAGGATCAAAGAAGCATTTAATGATAATTGATTCTGAGTTGCTGAAGTACAAGTTCGGCCCACATGAAGACCAAATCCGGGCTAAACTTTGTAGACCTCTACAGGGGGCATATGAGGTCGGATTATCTATTATAATATGTTTCTGGAAAGCCCAAGACGAGCCCTACAGATGTTATGAAGACTCCGTCATCCGTAACAGATCACAACAGGCCCAAAATCAGCTATCTATCGTATTACGCGCAGACTTGAGCTGGACAAACGTTGGACGCCAAGCAGAACTTCGTGGGCCTCTACAGAAGGCATATAGAGTCGGATCATCTATTATAATATGTTTTCGGAAAGCCCAAGACAAGCCCTACAGATGTTATGAAGACTCCGTCATCCGTAACAGATCGCAACAGGCCCAAAATCAGCCATCTATCTTATTATGCGCAGACTTAAGCTGGACAAGAGCTGGACGCCAAGCAGAACTTCGTGGGCCTCTACAGAAGTCATATGGAGTCGGATCGTCTATTATAATATGTTTTCGGAAAGCCCAAGACGAGCCCTACAGATGTTATGAAGACTTTGTCCTCTGTAACAGATCACAACAAGCCCGAATTTAGACATCTAGATTGTTGCGCGAAGACTTGAGCTGAGGAGTCCGAATTTCAGCTTAATTCCATGTGGTTGGAGGAGTCCTAATTTCAGCATACTTGTGTGTGGTACAAGTTAGGGTTAGAGAAGATTCAATTTCAGTTTAGTATTTAGTATTTTGTTCCCTTTTAGGTCTTAGATAGTTTAGTATTTAAGGGACTCATTGATGTATTATTCAAAAAAGACTTTGGAATGGAATAATATTATTTGAGAGAACGTTTTCTCTTGGTTCTTCATTGAACTATGAACTTATCAAGGTTTATACCTTTTGGCGTTCAAACTTGACTTATCACTCACCTTCTTCTTGTTCTTGAGTGTGGCGTCTACAACCTTCTTGATACCGTTGGTTCTTATCTCCATATAGATAATGGGTCGCGGTCCTTTTTATTTTCTTTATTTGTAAACTTGAATTAGAAAACGATCCTTCATTACCATATATTGGTTCCGGGTCTCACTACTCTTGGTGAGGTTCATATCAACCACAAATATCCAATCCTAGGCACTATTCACCTCAAATCAAACACAAAACCACACCTACTGTATCTAGATGCAACATAGGATGATTGTGAATGGAAACATTAAAGAACTAGAGTGATTGGTTACCAATTTCGGCAATTTCGTGCGTGCCACGACTTGAGTAGTTACCAATTTCTTGTTATGACAAGAAGATATATATCCAAGCATTTGTGTGCAGAGTGTAATAATCATATCAAAACTATATAATCTTTTCTACATTGCAAAACACAACATCAATCAACAATTTTGAGATCTATATTAAGCAATGCATCACACCACATCATCAATAAAATTTTCAACTTTTCTATTTTTCTCCTTTTTCCTAGCAAGCATGTATTTCTGTTTATCAAGCTAATGTAACTCTCTTGATAGCCTACACTCAGTTTCAAATGAGTAGCCATTTCCCACATTGGGTGGCTGCACGTCATATTACCAGTAGCCCTTTTTCAAGAGAGAGCTTAAGAATGCATATCAAAGAATCATGAACATGGAGAATAATTTGAGGTCAATCACATGTACTAACAAGTAGAACATTCCTCAAATAGATAAGCATACTCAAGCAAAAATAAAAATCATGCATTACATGCTTAGGCAACCGTGCAAGGTGTTAATAAAAAAATATATTATTAAAACATTAATCAATGTTATTCACCAAGCACTCTCAAGCAATCATAAAAGAGAATAAAATAAGTCAACTTTTTGAATATGATGATTCATGCAAGTTTGCTCTCTTTGCTTGAGCTCTCCACATAAGGTCAAAACTGTACCATATTAGGGCGAGGTACAAGTTCCACTAGATATACAAAGTCCATCATACTCAATAATATCCAAGGGTGCCATATAAGTACAATTGCAATCGGGTTCAATTTTTCTAACCCACCTAGGTTCCACTTTTTCATTTTTAGTGGTCATAGACATATTTCTAGGTTCCCTAGGTTCATGCAATCTAGCCCTACGATTCAACCACTTTTCTTTCATGCTCTCTATTCTACATCTCTTAATGTAGTTAAAACACTTTGGTTTTATGTGACCTATCATACCACAAAAATGAAAAGTAGGTACAAAGAAAGTATTCATACCATTGCATTGAGTTCTCATCGAGGCATTGCCATGTGATGAGGTCCTTTTGGTACTCATCAAAATGATGTTTTAATTTGATCTTTCGAAAACCATTTTTTAGCCACTTAAAATCCCTTAAGATATAAATTTTTAGCAAATGGTAAGCAAAGTTCGTTCCACAAGGAGATGGAGTAATATGTTAGATAAATTGACTAATCTTAAATGCAATAAAAAAAATCAATAAATAAAGATAGTTGTGTGGTTTCATAAACCACCAAATTTGCTACTAAAATAAACATACAAAAATGATAGGAAAAAGAGAAGACTCAACAATCTTGATAAGGGAAATGGTGAAAACAATTAATAAAGATGCTAGGTGTTAGATGGAGTTACTAGTGAATGTGAGAAATGTCTTCAAAGCCTCATTAAAGAACAAATCTCATATATGATAACCATTTGATTTCTAAGTCGTGTTTAGGTCAATACTATGAACACTAAACAACTTCCCACCAAGATGCCTAACCGATTAAGGAGTGGGGGTCAAGGTGGGATTGGTTGGTTTCAAATAAAGGTTTAGACTAGTGTGGTTGATATACCCTCCACTAGTCTATCCTAATCACTAAGTTCTTTAACCAATCAAGGGTGTCAATCCAAGATTAGTTTCACAACTAATTATCCCACATAAGAGTATGATCTACTAGTGATATACATTGCAAATCATATAATATGTAGAATCTAAATATAAAGTTAATAGAAAACATATAATGATTCAATTACAAAAAGCTTAAGCAAAATACACACAATCATAAGTTCTCACATCTATCCCCTAGATTAGGGGTTTAGTTACACATAGTTACAATCTAATAAAAAAAAAAGTGATAGGTAAGGAAATCACCCTTAGGTCTCCTTCTTTAGCTTGCTCTTTCTTCTCCTTAGATTGCTCCTTGTGCAAAGAATGGTGGAAAAGGGATGTTTCTTGATAGATGGTGCCTAATGGTGAGTGACAAAGGTATTGAAATGGAAAGAATGGAAAGGGAGGAGTGATTTGGTGAAGTAAACAAGATATTGTGCTGAGGTTTGGGATGGAAAAGGTAGTTCAAGATGAGAAAATGGAGGAAGTTGAAAGATGAAATATGGAAGAGAAAAACTATATCTAACTAAATATTATGCTTGGATCCCTCTTCAAGTTGGAGAGCAAGAGTATATATAGTGGCTCTCGGACTTGTATTGATAACTGCTTGAAAAGATGATGTGGCGCGAATGTCGCTACTTTGTCGCCATGGCGTCGTTGTGGCGACAAGCAGTTACGCATTCTGAGATTCACTTGTCACCCCCATCTTATCTTTTTTGCCCTGGTGCAAATGGCGACGTTGAGGAATTTTGAGTGATGTCACCATTTGTCCTTCAATGTCGCCATGGTGACAACACTTGATGCTTCTTCTTTGAGAAATTCATTCTATCGCCATGGCGACCTAGGGGCAATGTTGTGGCGACATTTGTGCTTTGAAAAGCACCTCCCTATCGTAATAGCAACAAATCTTGATCAAATGACAAAAATGCCCTGTTTCATGTTTTTATGCTCCTTTTTGCACCAAAATTCTTATCTTCTTCACAAATGCCCTTGAGGCATAATAAAACTTGAAACTCGTGATTTGACAACATTAAACATGGGGAAACACCTGAGAATCAAGCATAAAGAGATGGGAATGAGGGCCAAAATCATACCAATTTTGGCTTGATCAAATACCTCCAAACCTATTTTTTACTAGTCCTCCAGCAAAACAATAACAAATCAACCCCCAAAAAACATGCACCAAGAAATTTCAAAGGTTTTTACTTCATCATGATTAATATGCGAAACCAAAATGAAGAGATTAAAACAATTATGCATCAGTGAAGACTTATACATGTAGGAGAATGTTAAGTAAAGATTAAGAGCATGCCACTCTAGATATGATTGTATGTAATGCGATCTTACATTCAAAATGCTAAAGCTTCAAAGCAAAGGTGCTAATTGGTTTAGAATGTAATTCGCCTTGACAACTAACCTTACCGTATTCTCTCTTCTCTTCTCTAAGACTCCTAGGTTTTACTCAAAAACACATGTGCAATATGAATTCATGTCATGGATATCTAATTGATTGCACATGATGATCTTTAAAAACACAATTTCAGAAAAGTAAGTCTCATGAATGGAATTGCAAGCCATGAATTAGAAAAAACCTGTTTCAACCAAATTTTACAAAATGCACAATCCTAAAGATTATGAAGGTCTTTCTTTTGGTTGTAACAGGGCCTTAAGTGATGGTGAAACAAAGAATGGGACAATGGATAATAAGGAACCTGATGATTATAATAAGGCATACATTCTAACTATGAGTTCCACATGCTTCACACATATTGTTCACACTTCAGGCATCCAGGCTTTCAATTTAAATGTGCATTCTACTCTAATATTTTCATTTTGAGTAGTTCACTTTACTTTTCATTTTCCTTCTAGGCCAATTGTGCCTAATTCTGTGTGTAAGGTCTCAATTTATTGATTGGATTATTTCGTAGACAAACCACATTTGGGAGTTTTGTTGTAAGGGTAGATTAGGCCCTCAAGACCTCAAGAGAAGAAGCACTCCAAAGGTATGTTTCTTAGTGTTTCTTGCAATTGAAGAGAAGTAATTGCACACACACAACCCATGCATGTATGTTTATCTTGTATGTTTGTGTATGTTATTTAGGTGCCCTTATGTTATTTAATCTCTCTTCATTCTTGCCCACATGATTGCATCTTGTTTGATTATTACCATGTCACATTTAGGCTTAGGATGCATCATTTTTGTGTTGGTCTCTGTTCAAAGCGTTGTTTGAACAGCGCCCATCTGAGACCTGACGAGGTTTGGGAAAGGAGTTGTACAGACCTGATACATTTTATTGGGCAATGTACACAGGCGCTGTACAAAGCGCTGTACGTACAGCGCTTCGTGCAGTGCCCCTCTGTTTCCCCGAGAAGACAGAGATTAGGCACTGTTAGGTTGTTGTTTAGAAGCGCCTACGAATAGTGCCCAAATGAAGAACACCTTCAAATTCCCAGATAGGTGCTGTACAAGTCGCCCTACGTACAGCACCTCGTACAGTGCCCAAGGCAATTTTTATGCCACTTTTCAAAACGATGTCACTTCATCTTGACACCTTATATATGCCTATTTGTCTTAGGTCAGCCTCAAGAGTTCCAAAATCATATTTTTATTTAAGCACATTTTCAAGAGGAAAAATTCATAAGAACTCACCTTTAAAAACTCAAAGCATTTCTTTTGTTCTTCAAAGTTCATCTAGGATCATCCATAACCATATAAGATGCATCCATACATGGTTTTGCATCATCACATCTCTATTGGTATATTCTTCACTAATCTCATCTAATTTTAGTGCTATTCATATCAAGTGATCTCTTTATTCACTTGTATATTTTTAGATCTTATGCTAGATACAAGATAGAGATTGTTTGCGATGACATGATTGAGTGTTGTATTATGATAGCTATCTAGGTTTTGCTTAATCTTGATTAGCTAAGCTTTATGATATATCATTTAGCTTTTGATATCTAGGATTGTATTTATGGTCATCATATCATCCTAGATAAGCATCTAAGGTTTCCTAGCTTTATTTGTTCTTTGAATATCATCATATATTTACATAGGCTCTTATCTATTCATAGAGAAGTAAGACTTTTGTAGCTTCCGGGATTAGGTTGTGTAAATCACAAGCAATTGATGTCCTGTGTCATAGACCGGGATTAGGCGGTCACACAAGCAATTGGACTAGATTCACTTATACCAGGATTAGATCATTAACCAGGATTAGGTTATAATCATTTCACATTTAGTGGATTTGAGGATCAAGTGTGGCGCACTTATTAGCCCGTGGTTTTTACCGTGAAGGTTTCGACGTTAATATCAAGTGTTATTTATATTCCGCACATATTACACTTGTTATATGTATTGTCTAGATTGGGACATTTTCGTAATATTGACTTAACGCGAAAATTGGGTAAAATTGTTAAAATCTATTCACACCCCCCCCCCCCCCCCTCTCTAGATTAAATATTAGAACACACCAACGTAATTTATTTCAATTGGTATCAGAGTGGGTTCCTTGATATACTTAGGTGATCCTTGCTCATTTTTTGTGTGTTTTGCATTGTGTGTGATTTTTGATTTATTCATACATTTTGCATTCATCTCATTTGCATTCATCCAAACACAATGAGTGATATTGGGATGAGAAAAGAGGGAGCATCGAGTGTGAGGCCTCCGTTGCTCACCGGCGATAATTACTCCTCATGGAAAGGGAAGATGGAAGCGTACTTATACCAAATCCATGATAGGGCATGGATGGCGGTTGAAGACGGATACGCTCCACCTATGATGACTCCTATTGGAGGAGGAGAAGATGTTCTCAAGCCTAAGGCACAACGGAACGCATAAGAGTTTGAAACATCTAAGTGGAATAGGAAGGCGATGCATGCCATCCAATGTGCCATGGATGAGAACCAATACAAGTTGGTTCAAATTACTAGGATCGCCAAAGAGGCATGGAAAATCCTAGAGACAGCTTATGAAGGAACCGATTTAGTCAAAGATTCAAAACTACAAGTCCTCCAAACTAGTTTTGAGACCATTAGGATAGAAGAGCATGAACACTTCAATGACTTCCAAGTGAAGTTGATGGACATTATGAACCATAGTCATCAACTTTGTGACCCTAATTCGGATAGGTGGATTAAGCAGAAAATTTTGAGATCTCTCCTCGAAAGGTTCGAGTCCCTTTAAAAGAGAATGATGGGTACAAGGATATGAAGCCGAGTAAAGTCATCAAAAGACTCTTAGCCTATGAGTCAAGAAAAACTACCACCTCACCTCCCAAGAAAAAGAAGAATATTGCTTTGAAGACATCGAAGCATAACAAGAAGGTGGATGAATCGGATGACGAATTTACCTTATCTATGAAAAGGTTCAAGAAGTTTGCCAAGTTCAAGAAGAAGGGTTTTGGATCCAATGGCCAAGACTTGAAGAAAAAGGGTTCCTTCAACAAGTTTAAGCCTAAGCTAGAGAAGGCTGAAAGGATAGAGGTCTAATGCTATGAGTGTGATGGTGTAGGACACTTCACCCCCGATAGTGCTAATCGCCTAGACAAGAAGAAGGGAAAGGTGATGGCCATTACTTGGAGTGGTAGTAGTGATGACTTCGGTGATGGAGATAAGTAGTCAAGTGATGAAGAGCTTGCCATTAACTACACGGCTTTCGGAGCCACTTTTGTAGAAGATAAAGTTGATGGTAAGGATGTACTGACTAGTGATCCCATAGAAGAAATAGATGAAGAAGTAGCTATAGAAATGGTTGGTGTAGCTACTCATTGGGATATGGCTTGTACTTCATCAAGAGACAAATTTGATGATCTTGATGAGGAAGATGTTTCCATTGGCGAGATCGAGAATTTAGGAGATGACTCCATTGGCAAGATGGAGAATGTAGAAGTTGACTCAATTGTTGAGAATTTGTCATCTCACTCCACAAATAGAAATGTGGAGAATATGGATCGTAAAGACTACTTGAAAAGATTTGAAAGCTATAAGATAAAGTATGAAAAGGAGATTCAAAATTTAAAGGAAAAAAACCTTAAGCTTTCAACACAAGTGGACCACTTGAGTAGAGAAGTGGTGAGATCCATGAAGGATGAAGATGAGCTAAGAAATGAGCTAGCTTTGTCTAAGAGGAATGAAGAAGGGTTGAAAAGAGAGCTTGATGATGCTAGAAAGTTAATGGCTAAGATGGCCTCTAGCATGGAAAAACTCAACCATATGTTGGGTATTGGAAAAAGCCCCTATGACAAGAGAGGTCATGGCTTTGAAGATGATAAGGAGATTCCTAATCCTAACAAGACCATGAGTGTCAAGAGCTTAGGCAACAAAGAAACTTTATCCGTGCACACTCTTAAGAAGAAGATTGATCTAGGACAATGTTCTCATAGTGCAAAAGTAAAGGTAGCTTCAAGAAGACAACCTCAAGCTCAACCTACAAAAGTTCCTCATACTAACTTCCCTTAAGCTCAAATCCATCAAGGGAAGAATCTAATCATGCAAGCTCATTTGAGGAAGCAACCTAGTCTTGGTCAACAACAAAGAAGGAGAGATCCTATCGAACAACCAAGACAACCACAAAGACATGAGAAGACTCCTATGCATGCGCAAGGACATGGTATGATTCCTAACTTCATCCCTACATGTCATTATTGTGGTATTGATGGTCATATTAGATCAAATTGTTTTCATTAAATTAAATTGTGTAGAGCCAAAAGCATGATTGAGAAAAAGAAGGCGAGAGCTAGAATGTATGTTCATAGGAAGGATAAAATCCAATTACAAGATCCTATGATATCTAGAAATCTTGAACTTTTGACCACTAGGATTGAAAATTTGTCGCCTAAGTGGATTGAAAATAATGAACCTGCTTGCTACGAGACTAACAAGTCTAAAATAGGTTCAACTAGGTCTAATGGACTTAGTAGGTCTTTATGACCTCATGCCCTTCTTTGAAGCGGTATGGTTTTGACCCCATATGGGGAACTCAAGCAAAGAGAGCTTTTGCATACTTGATGCGTACAAAAAATTTGAAAGATCTTATGCTTCTTTATTGATTGATTGAGTAAGCTTGGTTGCACACACACACACACACACACACATATATATATATATATATGTTTTAACTCAATAAGTGTGTGTGAACCATGCTTTGTTTTCAATCCATGTCATATTTATGTTCAAACATGCATTTTTGGACTAGGAGATTTACATAGGAAGTACGATTTGAAAGACCTATAGTTATCTCCATGACATGATGATTCTTAATTGACATGCTAATGACATATGAAATGCATGAAATTCATATGACATGCTAAATTGAAAAAGCATGAATTGATGATTGCATTTTTTAAATGCAAAACTTGTGTGAAAAAAATTATGAGACTCAAATGATAAAGGATCTTGTATCCATTCAAAGGATGTTTCTATCCAAATGTCTCTCTTTCTTTATTTGTTGAACATGGCTACTATCATACGGGTTTCATACCCGGAAAAATCAAATAGGGTGCAAAGTCGCTCATGCCATGTTTTGCTTATAAAGTTGGATATAGTTGCTATTAAAATTGAAATCAATGAAATCTCTATATCCTTGCTTCTCTCATGATAAATGGTAAATTTTGTTTGAATTCTATTGGAAACCTTTGTCATTTGCTCTGCCAAATACCATTGTATTTTGGACTTAAATGCAACATGTCTTGTATGCAAAGCATTTTTAATTCACACATTTTCAATAAAATAAATCTCCTTGTTTCTCTTCAATTAATTTAATGCATAAAGTGGCTTATATGATTATGCAAATGTCTAGTATGCTTATATCTCTCTTTGCTAGAGTGACCCGGTTGGGGATTACTCCTTTACCTATATCATGACAAAAAGGGGGAGTAGAATGTAATAAGATATAATTTTGAGCATATTGGGGAGATTACATATTGAGGGTGAGTAACCCAATGAGGGGGAGCATTACATTAAGGGAACATTGCATTAACATTCATTGCATAATGTTGTACTTCAATTCTTAAATGCAAATGCTTGTTTTATTTTTTCACTTGATCCTTTCACATGCACTTGTCTTGGAAAGTGTAATTTTTTTTTTTTTTTTTTTTTTTTTTTTTTTTTTTTGCTTTTGAAGCTTTGACAGTTCTACAAGAGATCAAAGACTTGAAGTTTTTTTTTTCTTTTTAGTATCTCTTTGTAATATAGAATACAATTGTTATCCTGTAGCCTCAATTATGTTGTGAGGATTTTGTGAGTGGTGGTTTTGTCACGAAATAACTAAAGGGGGAGATTGTAAGGTCTCAATTTATTAATTGGCTTATTTTGTAGACAAACTAAATTTGGGAGTTTTGTTGTAAGGGTTGAAGGGAAAAAATATACCCGCAGCGGAAGCGAGACTAAAAAAATAGTTTGAGTAGCTTTTAAAATTTTTTCCTTTTATGAACCTTAAACCCTTTTAATCAATTAAAAATATATAACATATATAACAAAAGATTAATACCTCTTGTCGCGTGATCCGATTGACTTACGTCGATGGTAATCCGCAAGATCTTCAATCCTAGCACGAACGTGGATCACCTAGGAGCGTGGTCTCCCTTTCTTTGAATTGCAAACTCGTGATTGGATTAAACAAACTTTTCTCTTGTTCGTTAGTCACAAAAACAATCAAAAAGAAACCTAAGATTATTCCGGTCACTTTTGAGTTCTCAATCTAATGATCGAAACTCGCGTGAACCTTGATCGATATTGTATACACAAGCTTATCAATGATTAAGCAAATAGTACACCATCAAAGAATAATCTATGTTTCCTTTTTGCCTTAGTAGAATAAAAAATCTCTTTCTATGAGTTAAGAAGAAGAAGAAGAAATTAATTCTGCACCCAAGCCTTAGGGGGTGGCCGAATTCTATAAGAGGCCTTATATAGGTGGCCAAATTTCTTCTTCTTTTTACCCTAGGGTGACCGAATTCTTTCCCCAAAATTAACTAGGGTTGCCACAAATCCTCCTACAAAAAGGAGTATGATTTGCACCCTAATTCCTATTTTGTTTAAGACTTCCAAACCCTAATCAAACTCATAAATCTTTTATTCTCTTATTTGACTAAAATAAAAAGACTTCCTATTTGATTTAATAAATAAAATTATTTATTTATTTTCTTGTCAAACAAGTCTTTCTATTTAATTATACTACTACCAATAGTATACCTTTAGGAATCATATTTCCTAATGAGAAAAGATTTGTTTCTTAATTAAATAATTAATTAATAAATTAATTAATTCTCATTTAATTAAACAATGAAAACAAAATAATATTTAAGGTTAAATAACCTCCTTGCCGCCCCATATATATTATTGGGCCAAATATTATTTTCTCATTTCATTTAATCCTTTGGACTTTAAATAAAAAGCCCACATGTGAACTAGACCCATTCTTACTAAAAGAAACAAGCCCACATGTCATCCATTAATATATAAATATAATTGAGCAGCCCATTACATAAATAATGTGCAAATTATATTCTTAATATATTAAATGCAATTCTAGATGGACCCTAAATTGGTCCGGTAGAATATATCAAGTGATCCATGCAAGTCCGTGTGGATTGGGGATCTTGGCGGGCTATCTAAATTTAAGCTTCAATAGACATAACCTAATCACAATCAACAAATGATTCACTTAGGTCCGATCCATTAATTTTAACTCATTCCACTAAAGAGCTAAAATTGAACTCTTAAATAAAGACAGAGAAGGAAGATGTTTTCTCATTCATACCCTAGACAATCATATTGGAGATAGTGTATCCTCGTGAATAATATCAGTAATCGCCAAGAGTTCATAGACCGCCTATAACTCTCCAAGTTACCATATTTATTCATATGACCACGTTTTGAACTTGGATATTTTGACTTGTCCAGAAGCCATGTTTTCAATAGACACTATCGAAAACTCAACGTTGAGATTTAATATCCAATTACCTCAAAACATCCATATGATGATATTATACTCTCATTTGATAAATGGAGCCACGATGTCCATATCTATAAATGAAGTCCTCTATCGATTAACAAATGAATATCACCAAATTATCGAGGATAGACTATGCGATATAATCGTACTCATTGATAACTCAAATGATATCACTTGCAACCATAAGTCCATCATTTATCTCAGGATTAAGATAGACTCTCCGATTGTCCTGATAATGAAATTACTTTTATCTATTGACGGTTATAGATAAAGTATTTCATTTTGATCCAGTTCAATGCACCCAGTGCACTAGACTCTTTTGCTCGAAGACACTCCGATGATTTTAGACTCATCATATCTCATTTGATCCCACTCAAATGCTAGCAAAAGAATTCTACAACTTTAACAAGATAAAGGTGCCCAACCTTTAACTTAAGTTGTGAACAAATTCAAGACTAACTAAAGAATTGTGTCTACCACATACATATCCAGATGTATGAACAATTCTTCTTTTCTCATAGTCTTTAGACCTTATGATTATTTACTTTAACAATTATAATATTCAACTATAAATGCTATAATATTTGTTTAAACCAGAAATCACTTTATTAATATGAAACAGATTGTTAAATACATTATTATACTCTTGCTATTGAGCATAATCCTAACAAGGGTAGATTAGGCCCTTAAGACCTCAAGAGAAGAAGACCTCTCCTAAGGTATATTTCTTAGTGTTTCTTGTAATTGAAGGGAAGTAATTGCACACACATAACCCATGCATATATGTTTATCTTGTATGTTTGTGTATGTTATTTAGGTGCATTTATGTTTTTTAATCTCTCTTCATTCTTGCCCACATGATTGCATCTTGTTTGATTATTGTCATGTCACATTTAGGCTTAGGATGCATCATTTTTATGTTGGGCGTTGTTCAAAGCGCTGTATAAAGCGTTGTTTGAACGGCACCCATTTGATACCTGATAAGGCTTGGGAAAGGCGCTGTACATACCTGATACATATTATTGGACGCTGTACAAAGCGCTTCATACAGCGCCCCTCTGTTTCTCCGAGAGCACAGAGATTAGGCGCTATTGGGTTGCTGTTCAGAAGCGCCCTACGAACAGCGCCCAAATGAAGAACCCCTTCAAATTCCTAGATAGGTGCTGTACAAGTCGCCCTACGTACATCGCCTCGTAAAGCGCCCAAGGAAATTTTTGTGCCACTTTTCAAAATGATGTCACTTCAACTTGGCACCCTATATATATGCCGCTTTGTCTTAGGTCAGCCTCAAGAGTTCCAAAAATCATATTTTTCTTTAAGAACATTTTCAAGAGGAAAAATTCACAAGAACTCACCTTTAAACACTCAAAGCATTTCCTTTGCCTATGTCATATTTTTCTTTAAGAACATCTAGGATCATCCATGACCATATAGGATGCATCCATACATGATTTTGCATCATCACATCTCTATTGGTATGTTCTTCACTAATCTAATCAAATTTTAGTGTTCTTTATATCAAGTCATCTCTTTATTCACTTGTATATTTTTAGATCATATGCTAGATACAAGATAGAGATTGTTTATGATAACTTGATAGAGTGTTGTATTATGATAGCTATCTAGGTTTTGCTTAATCTTGATTAGCTAAGCTTTATGATATGTCATTTAGCTTTTGATATCTAGGATTTTATTTATTGTCATCATATCATCCTAGATAAGCATCTAAGGTTTCCTAGCTTTATTTGCTCTTTGAATATCATCATATATTCACATAGGCTCTTATCTCTTCATAGAGAAGTAAGACTTGTGTAGCTTCCGTGATTAGGTTGCGTAAATCACAAAAAATTGAAGTCTTGTGTGACAGACTGGGATTAGGTGGTCACACAAGCAATTGGACTAGGTTCACTTATACCGGGATTAGGTAGGTGTGATGATTATTGATCGGGATTAGATCATTAACTGGGATTAGGTTGTAATCATTTCACATTTAGTGGATTCGAGGTTCGAGTATGGCGCACTTATTAGCTCGTGGTTTTTCCCGTGAAGGTTTCGACGTAAATATCAAGTGTTATTTAAATTCCGCGTATATTACACTTATTTTATATATTGACTAGATTGGGGCATTTTCGTAATATTTACTTAACACGAAAATTGGGTAAAATTGTTATAATCTAATCACCAACCCTCCCCCCCAACCTTTAGATTAAATATTAGAACACACCAACGTAATTTGTTTCACTTGGTTCTCTTTTTCTTTTCTTTTTTCTTTTCTTTGCTTTGCCAATCTTTCTTTTTTCTTTTCTTTTTCTTTGCTTTTCATTTTCTTTTCAAGTTTTCTTTCTTTACAAGACCCTTTGCACATATTTACATGCCTAGGTACACACCTTTACATTTTCAAGTACAAGATCTTACATTTATTTCCTAAGCCTTGGTAAATCATTTGGTCAAGGTAAGTCAATATTTGAAGGCTTATAAGGTTCATATAAATGTGGTTTGTGAATGAAAAGCTTAAAACGTGTTTGGCTTTAAAGGGGCTTGGGAGCATACATATTTAGATGGGTTGGAAGTATTTTAGGCCAATTAGCGGATTGTAAGGAAAAATACCGTAGTACGCAGCGGAAGCGAGACTAAAAAAAAATAGATTTAGTAGCTTTTAAAAAATTTTCCTTTATGAACCTTAACCCTTTAATTAATTAAACATATATATATATATATTATTAACAAAAAGAAGAATACCTTTTGTCGCGTGATCCGATTGACTTACGTCGATGGTAATCCGCAAGATCTTCAAACCTAGCACGAACGTTAATCACCTAGGAGCGTGGTCTCCCTTTTTCTTTGAATTGCAAACCTGAGAATGGACAAACAAACTTTTCTTTTCTTTTGTTAGTCACAAGACAATCAAAAGAAGACTAAGATTATTCCGGTCACTTTTGAGTTCTCAATCTAATGATCGAAACTCGCGTGAACCTAAATCGATGTTGTACACACAAGCTTATTGATGAACAAGCAATTAGTGTACCATCAAAGAATAATCTATTCACTCTTTTTTGTTTTTAGTAGAATAAAAATCCTATCTATGAATTGAGAAGAAGAAGAAAGTTGAATCAAGCACCACACACAAGCTTATGGCCGAATTCTCTTCCTCTCTTTCTTTTAGGGTGGCCGAAAATCCTCTTCCTAAAAAGACTAGGGTTGCCGCAAATCACACTACAAAATAGGAGTATGTGTTGCACCCTAATTCACTTCTAGTTTTAAGACTTCAAACCCTAATCCAACTCATAGATATTTTTATTCTTTTATTTGACTAAATAAAAAGACTTTTTATTTGATTAAATAAATAAAATTATTTATTTATTTTCTTATCAAACAAGTCTTTTAATTTTAGTATATTACTACCAATAGTATAACTCTAGGAATCATATTTCCTAATCAGAAAAGATTTGTTTCTTAATTAAACAATTAATTAATTCTTATTTAATTAAAACAATGAAACAAAATAATATATTAGGTTAAATATACACCTTGCCGCCCCATACATACATATTGGGCCATATATTATTTTCTTATTTCATTTAATCCATTGGTCTTTAAATAAAAAGCTCACATTTGAACCAGACCCATTCTTATTAAAAGAAACAAGCCCACATGCCTTTCATTAATATATTAATATAATTGAGCAGCCCATTAAATAAATAATGTACAAATTATATTCTTAATATATTAAATGCAATTCTAAATGGACCCATAAATTGGTCCGGTAGAATATATCAGGTGATCCATACAAGTCCGTGTGGATTGGGGATCTTGGCGGGATATCTAAATTTAAGCTTCAATAGACATAACCTAATCACAATCAACAAATGATTCACTTATGTCCGATCCATTAATTTTAACTCATTCCACTAAAGAGCTAAAATTGAACTCTTAAATAAAGACAGAAAAGGAAGATGTTCCTCATTCATACCCTAGACAATTATGTTGGAGATAGTGTATCCTCGTGATTAATATCAGTAATCGCTAAGAGTTCATAGACCGCCTATAACTCTCCAAGTTACCATATTTATTCATATGACCACGTTTTGAACTTGGATATTTTGACTTGTCTAGAAGCCATGTTTTCAATAGACACTATCGAAAACTCAACTTTGAGATTTAATATCCAATTACCTCAAAACATCCATATGATGATATTATACTCTCATTTAATAAATGGAGCCACGATGTCCATATCTATAAATGAAGTCCTCTATCGATTAACAAATGAATATCACCAAACTATCGAGGATAGACTATGTGATATAATCGTACTCATTGATAACTCAAATGATATCACTTGCAACCATAAGTCCATCATTATCTCAAGATTAAGATAGACTCTCCGATTGTCCTGATAATGAAATGACTTTTATCTACTGACGGTTATAGATAAAGTATTTCATTGTGATCCAGTTCAATGCACCCAGTGAACTAGATTCTTTTGCTCGAAGACACTCCGATGATTTTAGACTCATCATATCTCATTTGATCCCACTCAAATGCTAGTAAAAGAATTCTACAATTTTAACAAGATAAAGGTGCCCAACCTTTAACTTAAATTGTGAACAATATTCAAGACTAACTAAAGAATTGTGTCTACCACATACATATCCAGATATACGAACAATTCTTCTTTTCTCATAGTCTTTAGACCTTATGATTATTTACTTTGACAATTTTAATATTAAACTATAAATGCTATAAGATTTGTTTAAACCAGAAATCACTTTATTAATATGAAAAAAATTGTTAATTACAATATTACACTCTTGCTATTGAGCATAATCCTAACAATCTCCCACTTGTGCTATAGCAAATGTGTCATATCTCTCAAGCCCATATTCTCTAGATGCCCATCCAAACTCTTCTGAGGTAGAGCCTTTGTGAAGGGATCTGCTAGATTTTCTGCTGACGCGATTTTGGTAATCGTCACGTCACCTCTTTGAACAATCTCCCTTAAAAGATGATACTTTCTTTCAATGTGTTTACCTCTCTTGTGACTTCTTGGTTCTTTCGAATTAGCCACTGCTCCATTGTTGTCACAGTAGATAGTGATCTGCTTATTCGCACTAGGAACCACTTCCAAGTCAATCAAGAATTGGCGGAGCCAAACAGCCTCTTTGGCAGCCTCGCATGCAGCAACATACTCAGCTTCCATGGTGGAATCAGCAATACAAGATTGCTTGATACTCCTCCATATAACTGCTCCTCCTCCAATAGTAAACACAACCCCTGATGTGGATTTTCTAGAGTCAGAATCTGTATACCCAACGGGAATTAAATCCCCTCCAGAGTATACAAGCATATTATCTCTCGTTCTCTTTAGATACTTGAAAATATGCTTGACTGCCATCCAATGATCAAGACCAGGTTTCGATTGAAAACTGCTAACTATGCCAACAACAAAACAAATATCTGGTCTAGTACAGAGCATTGCATACATGAGACTTCCAACTGCCGAGGCATATGGAACTCTACTCATGAATTGCTCTTCATGCTCATTCTTAGGAACTTGTTCCTTAGAAAGCTTGATTCCATGTTTGAAAGGTAACATACCTTTCTTGGAATCCTGCATGGAAAACCTAGACAAGATCTTGTCTATGTATGGAGCTTGGGATAATGCAATCGTTCTATTCTTTCTATCCCTTATTACTTGGATACCAAGAATAAAACTTGTTTCTCCTAAGTCCTTCATATCAAATTGTTTTGCTAACCATTCTTTTACTGATGTCAATACACCTACATCGTTTCCGATGAGTAGTATATCATCAACATAAAGAATCAGGAAAACCAACTTGTCGCCCTTAATCCTTTTGTATACACAAGGTTCGTCAAGATTCTGAATAAATCCAAAACATTTGACAGCTTGATCGAACCTTATGTTCTAGGATCTGGATGCTTGCTTTAATCCATATATGGATTTCTGCAACTTGCATACCTTTTCCATTTGGCCCTTTTCAATGAATCCCTCTGGTTGCATCATGTAGATGCTTTCGTCAAGACTTCCATTAAGGAAAGCTATCTTGACGTCCATTTGCCAAATCTCTAGGTCTAAAAATGCTGCAATGGACAAGAGTATCGTAATGGATTTAAGCATGGCCACAGGAGAGAAGGTTTCCTTGTAATCGATACCTTCTTTCTGTGTATACCCTTTAGCTACCAATCTAGCTTTAAAGATTTCCACCTTTCCATCCATACCTCTTTTCCTCTTGTATACCCACTTGCACCCAATGGGTTTTATCCCTTTAGGCAAGTCTACAAGGGACCAGACTTTGTTATCGAATATAGATTCAATCTCAGATTGCATTGCCTTTTGCCAATGACGACTATCAACATCCTCCATAGCTTCCTTGTACGTGTAGGGATCATCGTCATCCGGGAGATTCTCCACTGATTCTCCCAGACCGATGTATCTTTCGGGTTGTGTTCTAACCCTCCCACTACGACGAGGAATGGTAGGTTGTTGATTTTGTGTTGGATCGGAACTTACAATTGGGTTTGGTTGTGTAACCTCTCATGGAATTGTATCTCCTAACATCTCATTCAGGACAATTCTACTTCTAGGCACAAAATCATTCATATAGTCCTTTTCCAGAAATTTAGCATTTGTCGAAACAAATACTTTAAGATCTGAAGGACTATAAAAATAATATCCTTTAGTTTCTTTTGGATACCCTACAAATATACATGTTTCCGAACGGGACTCCATCTTTTCTGTCTTTCCTTTTAATACATGCGCAGGACAACCAAATATCCTTAAGTGTTGTAAACTAGGCTTGCGCCCAGTCCACAACTCATGCGGTGTTTTAGGAACATACTTAGATGTTACATCGTTTAGAATGTATATAGCAGTTTGTAAAGCATATCCCCAAAAAGATATAGGAAGTGTTGAATAACTCAACATAAACCTAACCATATCCAAAAGAGTTCTATTTCTCCTTTCTGCTACCCCATTTTGTTGAGGTGTACCTGGTGCAGAAAACTGAGAAACTATCCCATTATCAATAAGATATTGCTGAAACTCACCAGATAGATATTCTCCACCACGATCAGATCTCAAGATTTTTATGTGTTTCTCAAGATGATTTTCCACTTCAGCTTTGATTGCTTTGAACATGTCAAAAGCATCCGACTTATGTCGTATGAGATACACATAGCCAAATCTCGAGTAATCATCTGTGAAAGTGATGAAGTACTCATATCCACCTCTAGCTTGAATGCTCATAGGTCCACATACATCAGTGTGTATCAATCCTAAACATTCAGTGGCTCTAGCACCTTTGGTAGAGAACGTCATTTTGGTCATTTTACCTTCCAAACAAGATTCACAAGTTGGTAGATCATCAACCTTTAAGTCACTTAAAAGTCCATCACTATCCAATCTTTTAATCCTATTAAGGTTAATATGACCTAGGCACAAATGGCATAGGTAGGTTTCATCTTTTGATAATTTTACTCTTTTATGATTAGGTTGCGTTTACTATGTGTCTAACAAGTGAGAGATATTTCTATGTAAATAGAATAGACCATTTTCCAATGTACCTTTGAAAACAAATTTGTCAACCTTACTAATAAAAAATTTATTAAAAGTAACCGAATATTCAAATTTATTTAATCAAGAAACTGAAATTAAATTTCTCTTGAATTGAGGTACATAATAAATGTCTATCTAATCTAAATGCCTACTAGCATCTAGATTAACGCTAATATCTCCCACTGCACTAGCAGACACCAACGATCCGTTGCTTAAATGCAAATTGATTTCATTCTTATTCAATCTTCTCCTTTCTTGAAACCCCCATAAGAAATAACAAACATGATTATTGGCTCCAGAGTCTACGATCCAAGAATCTGTAGAATCTGCTAGAAAAACATGTTTCAAGATAATTCATATTAGCTTGTTCCTTTTTATTCTGAGACTTTGGAAAATTACTTTTCCAATGTCTCTTTTCACCACAAAAGAAGCACTTCCTTTTGATCTTGGTTACTTTCTTGGTCTCCTTCTTGGTAGGCCCAAGTTGCTTTTTCTTCTATTATTCCTTGACCTTCTGACGGGTCTTAATAGTAGCAACTTTACCAACCATATGAATCTCTTCTAGAGACATCATCATATCAGCAGCAGACCCCATTCCTTCATGTTGCTGTTGCAACACGTCTGAGACGGTAGCCATTTGGCCATCTCATTAGAGGTCTTCCAGTGCTCATACTCGTCTCATTACATCACATTAGATTCATTAGTAGGAGCAGGTGGTTTAGGAGTAGTTAGAACAAAATTTATATTTTTACAGCTTGCAGCAACTACCCAATTTTCCTTTTCCATGTGACATAATTATTACCGGTTAAAGTTTTATCTTATAGGATGATCATTAGGGATGGGATCATGATTTCTTAATAAAAATATATATGAGTAAATAATCATTGTTTAGCATTTTCAAATATTTATCTTGAATTAAATATTTATAATTCAATCGTAAAATTCAACGTTCGATCCAACACCCATAAATGTTACACCTCCTTTGGGAGTTCACACCATTTATTAGTTGGACTAGGTCCCACCTAATTGTTAACATAACAACCAACGTTTTCAATTTTAGCCTTGTGATTTTATTAACAAGAACTCTTGGGAGGATATTAATAAAAACACATTGAGTGTACTACCAAGATTTCGACCCTCAATATATTCCCTCACGAAAATCCCTCCTTGGGGAGTAGATCTCGTTTGAGTCAACTGTCTAGTCTATCCTTGTAAAGAAGTATCTTGCTATATTCCATTCATGGACGCCCCTTGGGGGGATTACCAAAAATAATATAGCTCAACTAACCTTGGAGGCCATAGGTGTTTGCAATGCACCTTCTCCCACTCAATTATTTAAGGCATGTGATTAAATCCCATAGAATGATTTACCAAGTTATCTAGATGCCAATTAGATACCTAAATCATTCAAAGCATGTTCATACCAAAAGAGATATATGAGTGGCACTCCTATTCTACATGACATGTTATCAAACAATAACAAATATTGTAATATTTACACAAAATAAATAGCCACGATTTTGATCCATCCTAGAAAAGCAAGTAAATTACAATTGTTTGGAATACAAAAAATCTTCAAGTGGCCCATCAACCATATGCTCATCCTTCGACCTCCTCCCATGGGTGTGCATAGCCTACAATCCTACAAAGGGGCTGCCATGCGCAGCCCATAAGGCCACACAAGGCTGCCGTGCGCAGCCCACCATGTAATGGGCTTGCCATGCGCAGCCCAATCCACTCCTAGGGTGCGCACGGTGCTCGTTCTTGGTTCCGGTTGCTTCCTTTTTCTTCACGTCTTCGATTCTTCGATGTAGAACGTATTACAATTTTATTTAAACAATAAAATACTGCATTAATTTTTTTTTTTTTATACACTGCAGTGATTTTTTTACAAACAAAACACTGCACAAAAAATAAAAATAAAAACTGCAGTAAAAAACTGCACTAAAATAAAAAAAAATAAATAAAACCTAGCAACTACCAAGAAGGAATTATGGCAATGATAGACCACCCTTCTTGTTACAATTCCGAAACAAAAATTACATTGAAAATCTAGGACCAAAATCGAGCAATAACAATCCACATAAACATATATAAATCCATACATCCACATGTAATTATATATGCGAATACCTAGAGTGTCATCTCTTTCTAAACATGCATAATCACAATAAAAAGAAATAGATTCACGTATATATACGTTAATTAATTAAAAGGGTTCAACCAGGCTCTGATACCAATTTTAGGGAAAAATACCGTAGTACGCAGCGGAAGCGAGACTAAAAAAAAAATAGATTTAATAGCTTTTAAAAATTTTTCCTTTTATGAACCTTAACCCTTTAATTAATTAAACATATATATATTATCAACAAAAAGAAGAATACCTTTTGTCGCGTGATCCGATTGACTTACGTCGATGGTAATCCACAAGATCTTCAATCCTAGCACGAACGTGAATCACCTAGGAGCGTGGTCTCCCTTTTTCTTTGAATTGCAAACCTGAGAATGGACAAACAAACTTTTCATTTCTTTTGTTAGTCACAAAACAATCAAAAGAAGACTAAGATTATTCCGGTCACTTTTGAGTTCTCAATCTAATGATCGAAACTCGCGTGAACCTAAATCGATGTTGTACACACAAGCTTATTGATGAACAAGCAATTAGTGTACCATCAAAGAATAATCTATTCACTCTTTTTTGTTTTTATTAGAATAAAAATCCTATCTATGAATTGAGAAGAAGAAGAAAGTTGAATCAAGCACCACACACAAGCTTATGGCCGAATTCTCTTCCTCTCTTTCTTTTAGGGTGGCCGAAAATCCTCTTCCTAAAAAGACTAGGGTTGCCGCAAATCACACTACAAAATAGGAGTATGTGTTGCACCCTAATTCACTTCTAGTTTTAAGACTTCAAACCCTAATCCAACTCATAGATATTTTTATTCTTTTATTTGACTAAATAAAAAGACTTTTTATTTGATTAAATAAATAAAATTAATTATTTATTTTCTTATCAAACAAGTCTTTTAATTTTAGTATACTACTACCAATAGTATAACTCTAGGAATCATATTTCCTAATCAGAAAAGATTTGTTTCTTTTTTTTTGAATAAAATTGGACTGATCTAAGGGGAAAAAGCATCACAAGCGATCATATGCTGAAAAACCTCTAGACAGTATCCGTATATAAAAGAGATAAAAGAAAGTAAAAAGTGACAAAAAGCAACAAAGCACAAAGAGCCAAGGAAAACAACCCCAAACAAAAAGAGGCACGTAGGCCACACCAAAAAGAAAAAGAAAACATCAAGAAAAACGAAAAGACTCGCGGCCCATGCAGTCATTGCCAACTAAAGAAGAACAGAATGGCGGGGCAGAGAACCACCAAGAATCTGTCTGAAGCTCCAAAGCATGCTTAGAAAGCGTATCTGCAACTTGATTACCCTCCCTAAAAATATGTGAAACCTGAAAATCCATATGTGAGATTTGGAAGATGCAGCGCTGCCACGCCTGACGAACCCTCCAAGGAACCAACTCAGAACGAGAAGAGAGAAGCTGAACCACATAAGAAGAATCGCTCTCAAGCCAGATTCGATGCCACCTATACTTCCAAGCAAAATTAATGGCCAATGAGGCCGCCAGAAGCTCAGCCTCAAAAGCGAAAACCTGACCAAGAGGAATAGCAAAGCAACCCTTTACAAATGCTCTACAGTTCCGAAAGATACCACCACAACCACCAACCCCCGAAGAGCCCACAGCAGCGCCATCAGTATTCACTTTGATCCATCCGGGGGCCGGAGGCGACCAAACCACACTCTTGATAACCGGGGCTTTAGAAGGGCGACCCTGAAGACTAAATCGATGAAAAATCAAAAGGTCATCCATACAGTTACGCATACAACCAATCTCTAGGCGATTAGCCTCTAAAACCGCACACCAGACCAAAGAAAGGACGGATCTAAAGTCCACCGACTTCCCTTCAAAGATCCACTGATTACGAGCAGTCCACACCCCCCATATCACTGCATGGATAGCCGCTTTCTACAAAATCCTGACCTGCGCACTAAAGGAAACCGACATGGCTTGCAAGAAGAAGGATTGCCAAGTTTCGGTAGAGACACGTCGTTGGAAAGTTGAGAAAACCGCCTCCCAAAGAGCAACTGCCAGGGGACAATGAAGAAAAAGATGATCTGCAGATTCACTACTAACCCCACAAATACTGCAACGAGAAGCCAACTGGAACCCAGACCTGCAAAGGCGATCCTCAGTAGGAAGCCTGTTCAACATCAAACGCCAAGTCAAAGCAGAGCGAGAGGGGGGAATAAAACGGGACCAAACATCTCTCCACCAAACAACCTGAGGAATATCACGGAAAAACTGGGAATAAGCAGCCTTGCAAGAAACACGACCATCTCGAGAATTAGCCCAAACCAGAGAATCCACAATAGGAGAAATTGCAATATGATCAATCCGAAAAGACGGATCCGGGAAAAGCGCTCGAAAACAATCGGCTAGCACCCATCTACCCTCGCCTGGAGCGGATTAGCTAAATAATCAGGAATCCCTAAAAGATTTGTTTCTTAATTAAACAATTAATTAATAAATCATTAATTCTTATTTAATTAAAACAATGAAACAAAATAATATATTAGGTTAAATATACACCTTGCCGCCCCATACATACATATTGGGCCATATATTATTTTCTTATTTCATTTAATCCATTGGTCTTTAAATAAAAAGCCCACATGTGAACCAGACCCATTCTTACTAAAGGAAACAAGCCCACATGCCTTTCATTAATATATTAATATAATTGAGCAGCCCATTAAATAAATAATGTACAAATTATATTCTTAATATATTAAATGCAATTCTAAATGGACCCATAAATTGGTCCGGTAGAATATATCAAGTGATCCATACAAGTCCGTGTGGATTGGGGTTCTTGGCGGGATATCTAAATTTAAGCTTCAATAGACATAATCTAATCACAATCAACAAATGATTCACTTAGGTCCGATCCATTAATTTTAACTCATTCCACTAAAGAGCTAAAATTGAACTCTTAAATAAAGACAGAAAAGGAAGATGTTCCTCATTCATACCCTAGACAATCATGTTGGAGATAGTGTATCATCGTGATTAATATCAGTAATCGCCAAGAGTTCATAGACCGCCTATAACTCTCCAAGTTACCATATTTATTCATATGACCATGTTTTGAACTTGGATATTTTGACTTGTCCAGAAGCCATGTTTTCAATAGACACTATCGAAAACTCAACGTTGAGATTTAATATCCAATTACCTCAAAACATCCATATGATGATATTATACTCTCATTTAATAAATGGAGCCACGATGTCCATATCTATAAATGAAGTCCTCTATCGATTAACAAATGAATATCACCAAACTATCGAGGATAGACTATGTGATATAATCGTACTCATTGATAACTCAAATGATATCACTTGCAACCATAAGTCCATCATTTATCTCAGGATTAAGATAGACTCTCCGATTGTCCTGATAATGGAAAGACTTTTATCTACTGACAGTTATAGATAAAGTATTTCATTGTGATCCAGTTCAATGCACCCAGTGCACTAGATTCTTTTGCTCGAAGACACTCCGATGATTTTAGACTCATCATATCTCATTTGATCCCACTCAAATGCTAGCAAAAGAATTCTACAACTTTAACAAGATAAAGGTTTCCAACCTTTAACTGAAATTGTGAACAATATTCAAGACTAACTAAAGAATTGTGTCTACCACATACATATCCAGATGTACGAACAATTCTTCTTTTCTCATAGTCTTTAGACCTTATGATTATTTACTTTGACAATTATAATATTAAACTATAAATGCTATAATATGAAAAAGATTGTTAATTACAATATTACACTCTTGCTATTGAGCATAATCCTAACATTTTTCATATGCAGTGCCCAAAATCATTTCTAAAGGCTTGCCACTAAGCAAAATAAAGCATCCACAAGCAGTGCATAATAATCTATGGCAAACAACATTTTAGATGTCTACACCCCCAAACTAAAACTTATCATTATCCCTAATGTTGGAAACAAGAGAGTTCAGCCTAAAGGTTTGCACCTAACACGACACAAAACACAAAAAACACAATGCGAAAGACCATCTCAACATAAAGGATAATACTCCAAAAACTGGTGACTTTTGAAATCGACCTATGTCTGCTCTTCAGTTTATATTTTCATAAATACTAAATAAAAATTTCTCTTATATTAGCACAAGAAAATAGACATGCAATGCACACTTTTCATTTGGAAAACATTTCAAAATTCAATTTTAAAAAATGTGTAAACAGACGTCGAAAATGGTTCACGTGCAGATTTTCAAAATAAGGCATCGCCCATGACCTTTTGATACGAACCTCGTCGATTGTAACAGGGTTGATGCCTCGGATCGTTCTAACCTCTGGTTCGGATGGAAACCGCAACCCAACACCTATATCGAGATGTGAACCTTGGTATAAGGAAGACGCCACAATCAAGGATGGAATACTTGACTGATAAGTCAAGGAGGAACACCACAGAGAAAATCTGATAAGTTCCAATCAGTTCTCAAAGAACAAAAGAGAAAATTCTCTCAACTTTTTATTAAAAATTCAAAACTAACGAAAAAAACATAAGTTGGTTCCTTTTAAACTAAAACCCTAGAAGACAAGGTAGGCTACACGCCTAACTCAACAAGGAAACAAATATTTTGGCCATTAATGCCTTACAAAACGGGAAAGAAAATAAAACAAACTAAAACAAGCAACTAGTGACTTATTTCCTAATTGGAAGGCTAATTTTGGAAGGAAATCAGCCTCTTAATATCGGAAAACAAATCAACCCAATATTATTTAGAAACTAAAAAGGAAATCTGAAATTGAATGTCCTCCAGCTTGTGCTCCACGCCTAAGCCTCCGCCACATGCCCAAATATTCTCTTATTCGGCCCAATCAATGGCCTTAATAACGTTAATAAGCACTTGATCTTCATGTGGGCTCATCTTTGTCTTCAACACTTCAGAATCAGCCCAAGTGTCTTGAATCAGGCCATTAAGTGCCTCTTTGAATCTCTTAGCCCTTGTTATTGGCCCAACCGGAACATGCAATGGGTCCCTTGGCACTTCAGCTCCCTTATTCTCATCATTCCCTCCCTCTTGAAAAGGATTTGTCCTCAAATTGTCACCTACATCAAAAGGAGACAAATCAGAAACATTGAAGCTTGTACTAACATTATACTCACCTCGAAGATCTAACTTGTAGGCATTGTCATTGATCCTTTCAAGCACTTGAAATGGGCCATCTCCCCTAGGAAGTAATTTAGAATGCCGTTGGACTGGGAACCGTTCCTTCCTCATATGCAACCACACCCAATCACCTGGCTCAAACACAACTTTCTTGTGCCCTTTATTAGCTTGGTTGGCATATTGTTCAGTTCTCCTCTCAATATTTTGCCGAGTCTTTTCATGGATTTGCTTAACAAAATCTGCCTTTTTCTTACCATCAAAGTTAACATGCTCATTCACAGGTAAAGAAATTAAATCCAAAGGAGTTAACGGATTAAAACCATACACAATTTCAAAAGGCGAAAAATGAGTTGCAGAATGCACACTCCTATTATAAGCAAACTCTACATGCGGCAAACAATCCTCCCATGTTTTCAAGTTCTTTTATATTATAGCACGCAACAAGGCAGATAAAGTCCTATTAACTACTTCAGTTTGACCATCAGTTTGTGGATGACAAGTAGTAGAAAATAAAAGTTTAGTTCCTAACTTGCCCCACAGAGTTTTCCAAAAGTAGCTTACCTCCCAATTCCAAGACTTGAGAGCCTTCTTTAAGCTTCTCAGCTTATAGATAACAACCCGAGGAGGCCTACCCACAACATGAGAGCTCCAAATCCTACGAACAATAGCTATAAAATCAGGATGCTCTAACCACATGCTCTGAAACCGAAACGGCCTATGACTGGAAACCTCAAAATCTGACAACCGAACCAACAACTGGTAGTGATGAGCCACACACGAAATTTCTCGCCAACAGGAAATGCAACCATTTGAAACCAAAACTCTATCTAATCGTCTCTCAACTCTAGTGTGGTTACTGCAACCTCTAACCCAAGTGAATCGGGCGCCCTGAGAACGAATACCAACAAAATCACAATCCTCAATCATCGACCTGAAATCCTCAAAAGAACCACGGGCAGGAGAACGAGAACCCAAAGCCTCATGAGCACCCAAAACCGCATTAAAATCCCCAACAACCAACCAGGAAGAAGAAACCCAACTAACCATATCTTAAAGAGACTGCCAAAGAGACCTACAAACCACTGTAGAAGTGCTCGCATAAACAAAAGTGTACCAATGCACCTGAGAACCGATCAAAAGCGAAACAGTAAGATGTTGATCATGAAAATGAACTATTTAAGCCTCAGGAAATGAAGCACAAGCGAAAACCCAAATAGTCGGAATCAACCCACCCCTATCTTTCATGCCCACCAGACGAAGATTGAGTGAAGACCAAAAACCTGAAGAGAGAAGAAAAATCAACCATAGGCTCTGCAATACAAACCAAAGCAGGTCTATGTAAACAACACAACTCTCTAAGTACCCGCCTCGTGGGCTCACCCCGGATCCCACGACGGTTCCAAAAGAGAACATTAATCATCGGAAATGGTCGGAGGAGCCCGGTATCCGGACTTTAAAGAAGCCAGCCTACGCTTAACCCTCAAAACTCTCTAAGCAACCTCAGCATCGGTTAACTCACCCTCCTCCATCTGGGAAGCCCATGAAGAATCTGCAATGAGGTGAAGCTCGGCCTGAGATTCTGACAACGGCCTGAGATTTTTAGTAGTTGAGTTTTAAAATGTGTAGATTATGGATGCCTCTAGAAGCTTATTGCTTAGTACATGATAGATGACCTATGGCTAGTATCCATTTTGCTTCAGCAAATACATCGAACTCAACGAGCACCTTCAAGGAAAGGGTTACTTCATAGTGAAAGCCACTATGAAGCGTATATATCTATGTTAGAAAAATTAAAGAAGTGTTGAAAAGAATCATTAAAAAAAAAAAATTCTTTGATTCAAAGCCTAAAAGTAATTAAAAAAAAAGGCTTAAAAGAGTTTAGTTGAAAAGAATTGAGAATGCTCAGATTGTCAAACAGAAATGAGTTAACGAGCCACATGAATGCTCACATGTTGAAATCTATTCTCTTTAAAGCAAAAATTCAGATGATAATCGGTTTGATCTAGATTGGAAACGCTTTAGAAGGATAGGTGTGGAAATGATTTGCATGTTAATATATGAATTGCTCCTATTATATATGCTAGAAGCATTCACACACACATATACACATATTTTGCTTATAGTGCTTGATTCATTAGCAATGTGAGAATATTTTTGAGAGATTAATGAAAATCTATAATTCTCTTTTGGACTTTGAAAATTGTCAAAATATTTTCTCTTATTTATTGAAATGTGTGATTGTGTGATTCTCTAGTGAACAAGTTTACATGTTCTTCATAATGTGGAGCATATATTAAGGTGGAGCTTAGTTTATTTAGCTTTGTTCACTATCTGACTTGTTTGCATAATATCTCATATTCCATCTCATGTGTCCTTTGTCTATTCTTTGACAAAAGGGGGACAAAAGTATACCTCACCATGTGTGGGAGAAATGTACCTCTTTGTGCTGTATGGAGACTTTGTCTTAAGGGGTTGAAAAGAATTCTTGCTTGGTAATGTTAAGGAACTTAGGGAGAGCTTTAAAATGAACATTCATTTGTTTGAGATAAGGCATTTTGTTTGAGATAAGAGAAGTTCTTATTTGTTTCTGGTATTATATCTCACTAATCTTTTTTGGAGAAGATCTCTTGTTTGGTTTGCTATATTTTCTCAAAGGTACTTGATGAGTCGTCGTTGTGTACTCAACAAAATAATGTTTTAAATGTGATCATTTTGAAAACCAATTTCACCACTTAAAAATCCACTTAGATAGAAAATTAGTAAAGTGGTAAGTAGGATTCGTTCCACAGGGAATTAGAGTAATTAGTTGAATTAATTAGCTAATCTAAACGCGATAAAATAAATCATAGATAAATGGATGAGTGAATGGGTTGTTAAGCCATCAAACATACAAGTAAAAAAAACCTAATAAAACTAATAAAATGGAATGCTCAACAAATCTAGATAAGATAGATGAAATAAACAATTAATAGAAATTCTAGGGAAATGATAGAGTAGCTAATGGACTATAAGCAATTCATACAAGGCTTCTTTAATGCACTATATACACAATCAATGACCGATCTCATTCAAAAGTGTTGTTTAGACCGTCACTACGAACCCTAAACAACTTCCCACCACAATGCCTATCCGATTAAGGAGAGGGGATCACGGCGGGATCAGTTAGTGACGATCAAATGGTCTAGGCAGAGGTTGATCACCTCTCCAAAAGCCTATCCTATTCACTACGTTCTCTAATCAATTAAGTGTGTCAATAACTCAACCTATTTTATCACAAATTAATCCTACAACATATTGTAATTAACAAGTGTGTCAATAACTCAATTAATCACATAAGTGCAAGATCTAATTAAAAAGTAAATAACTTAAATCATGCAAACATAATATTTAAAGCCTTAATAAATACTCATGTCCAAAAATTCTCTCAAATCATCCCCTAAAATGGGGGTTTTAATTACACATAAATACAAACAAGAAAAGGAAGTAAAATGAAGAGAAATCACCCTTGGGTCTCTCTTGTAAGCTTGATCCTTCCCTGAGCTCCCTTACTTGAATCTTGTGCAAAGAGTGGGTGTTGAGTATGTGTCTAGATAGGTGGAGTCATATGGAAAGTGACAAAGGAAATGGGTGGAGAAGATGGAAAGAGAGGAATGATTTAGGTGGAGTAATCTAGATGTTGAGTTTTAGGTAGAAGAGAAATGGAGGGATTAGGAAAGGTAGAAAGGAGGTTTCTTAGTGGTCAAGAGATGTTCAAAAGAGGGAAAATGTGATGAATTTATAGGATTTTCAAATTAGGTTTCGAGTGGCAAATTACCAAAACAACCCCTGACCATGGCAAATTACCATTTAGTCCAACAGAGGAGTGCATTTTGTAATTTGCACACCAATGGTGGTCCCACTTTGAGTTCATGGCGACCCTAGGGATGCAAGTGGCAACTCCATCAGGTGCCAAAAATAATTCTCTGTCGCCATGGCGACCTTGGAATGCAGACCGTGACCTCGATTTACGCGGTTTGGTCGAGATTTGGTATTGGGGGCGACTAAGAGAAAATTGGGCGTGATTTGGGTGGTCGGATTTCGGCCAATTGGAGGCCCAGAAGTGGACCGATTTGGCAGCCGTTCGATTGGATGTGATTTTGGGTCGATTTTCGACCAACGGTAGGTCACTGAAAGGGAGGTCGGCCAAGCTAGGGTTTGGAGGGGGGGAGGCCATGGCTGCACGCATGAACTGAAGAAGAAGATGAATAGTTGGGGTGCAAACAATAGATGAGTGGGGTGCGGTGCAAATGGGCTGCTGTTATTGTGTCTCAAAAGGGATGCAATTAGAATTGAAATGGAGTGTATTTAGGCTTAGGTGTGGTGAGCTCACCACATAGGATTATTTGGGCCTTTGCTTTTAAATTGGGCCTGCGCTGATTTTGCACAACAAATTAAAACGCCCCGTTTTATTTAATGAGGTGGCGTGAGCATGGCGCCTTGTATGGAAAATTACGTTGTGGTCCTTCAACTCTTCTAGAATCATAATAACTTAATTCTTTCTTCAATAATTACACGTTTGCCCCTATTTCACCAAAATTACTCCAATGCCCCTGAATTCTATAAATTCCTGAAAACACTTAATTTACACCATTAAATCATGGGATAATGCCTGAGAATCAAGCAAAAAGAGAAGGAAGTGAGGGCCAAAATCATACCAATTTTGGTTCGATCAAATACCCCAAAATCTATCTTTTGCTCGTCCTCGAGCAAAACAAACATAAGCACACAATGGACATGTGTCTGAGAATCATATAATCAAAATTAAAGCACCAACTCTTTGTGAAAGACTCAAAAGTCAATATTCGACTTGCAAAACCAAAAGTGAGGAAATTAAACAAACGTTGTTCTCATTAGGAAATAATGCATGTAAGAGATGCTATGTAAAGATTAAAGTTATGCTACTCTAAGTAAACATTGCACGCAATGCGATCCTGCATTCAAGATGCTAAAGCTTCAAAAACTAGAGTGCCTTTAGGAAAATATGTAATTCGCCTCGACATCTAATCCACACCGGATTCTCTCATTTTCACATGGATTCCTAGGCTTCACTCACAATCCATATGTAATATGATTTTATATTCAAAATATCAAATATAATTGAACATGATCATTTAAAAACACAAATTCTAAGAATTTGTCTCATTAATGGAATTGAAAGCCATGAATCAGAAAGAACATGCATCAACCAAAATTTTCAAAGTGGACATCCCTAAAGATCAAATAGGTCTTTCATTTGGTTGTAATAGGGTCTAAGGTGAGGGGTGAGTCAATAAATAGGAAAAATTGATAACAAATACCCAAAGGTCACACTAAGGCATACATTCTAAATTTAGCACACTTTGCTTATTACAACTTGCATAATCCACACTTTGGAGTCCAGGCTTATAATTCACTATGTGCATTTTCTACTCTTAAATTTCATTGAGTAGCTCATTTAATTCCACATAATTGATCTAGGCACTTATTGCCTCATTCATCTTTTCTTTTCTTTTCTTTTCTATTTTTTTCAAGCATTTCATTTCATCTTTTTAATGTGTTTGCACATACATACTTGCCTAGGTACACGCCTTACATTTTCTACACCTCAAAGCTTACATTCAACCCCTAAGCCCTAGCAAACTATTTGGTACAAGGTAAGTCTAGTGTATAGGCTATATGGTTAATGTTGATGTGGTTCATGAATGAAAAGCTTAACTGTGTTTGGCTTCAAATGGGCAATGGAGCACACACATTAAAGGGATTAGAAGTATTTAGGCCAATTTTATGGTTTTCACATGCATTGCCAAAAATCATTTCTAAAGGTTTGTCCACAAAGTCAATCAAGACATCCACAAGCAGTCCATATGTTCTATGGCAAACAACATTTAAGTGCGAATGAGACATTTTAAATATGCATAACATGTGTGTTTGAATGAGTGTTTAAAGAGTGAATAATTTCCCTCAAAATACGCTTTTTGGGCCGTGTTTGTGAATCTCACGGGAAGTCTCCACTATTAATTCCTAACCTTCAAACACAATTGAATATCCACTCCAACATCAAGAGAAAAGAACTAGCGCTTTGCTTAATGCAACCCTAAATGGCATGAAGTTAATCTAAACTAAGTACGGCAAAAATGCACAATTCCTTACTCGCACATACAATGGCACAATCTCAACAAGCAAAATATGCTCAAGCATGGCATTATCTCAAGATTTTTGAAATTTTGAAAAATTTAGGCTCAAAACATTTGCACATAATTACAAACAAGAGACGGTGTTGCGCACACACCCCCAAACCTAAATTAGACATTATCCTCAATATCTTTGGGGCACATAAACCGATAAACATGGCGTAACACACATCCATAATCAAAGAGTTTCAAAAACACATTTTATGTCCATTTTAATAATTTATCCCAAGAATAGAATCAAGTGTTGCATTCATTAACATCCTATATATTCATCATCAACTCAAGAGATATGGCAATGTAAGTTCATCACGAATCACATCACAATCCATGGACAAAATATGTGATCAGTCAAGCCTAAAAAGCAAGAAACTAAAAAGCAAGAAATAAAATAAATTAAAAAGCAAGAAATAAATTGTACCTAGGTGGGGTGCCTTCCACCTCTGGCACTCCAAACTCTAAAATGTTGTTTTTCTTAGGATAAGGCTCTCGCCCTTCTTATAAGCACTCTTGGCTTGCTCGTCCCTCCAAGACTCGCAAGTTGTCTTTGTTTCATCCCAAGAGATAAAGAAACATTGCTTCAACGCACAAGCAACACAACACACTTTCTGATATGAACCTCACCAAGAGTAGTGAGACCCGGAACCAATATATGGCAATGAAGGATCGTTTTCTAATTCAAGTTTATATAAAAAAATATATATATAAGGACCGTGACCCATTATCTATAAAGAGATAAGAACCAACGGTATCAAGAAGGTTGTGGACGCCACACTCAAGAACAAGAAGAAGGTGAGTGATAAGTCAAGTTTGAACGCCACAAGGTATAAACCTTGATAAGTTCATAGTTCAATGAAGAACCAAGAGAAAACGTTCTCTCAAATAATATTATTCCATTCAAAGTCTACTAAATAATACATCAATGAGTCCCTTAAATACTAAAATATCTAAGACCTAAAAGGGAACAAATATTCGGCAATTAATGCCTTACAATCAGGAAAATAAATAGGCAATTAATGCCTTAATAAACGGGAAAGAAAATTAAACAAACTAAAACAAGCAACTACTGACTTATTTCCTAATTGAAAGGCTAAATTTGGAAGTAAATCAGCCCCTTAATTTCGGGAAAAAAATCAACCATTATTCTTTGCAAACTAAAAAGGAAAAACAGAAATTGAATCTTCTCTAACCCTAACTTGTACCACACACAAGTATGCTGAAATTAGGACTCCTCCAACCACACGAAATTAAGCTGAAATTCAGACTCCTCAGCTCAAGTCTTCGCGCAACAAGCTAGATGTCCAAATTTGGGCTTGTTGTGATCTGTTATGAAGGACAGAGTCTTCATAACATCTGTAGGGCTCGTCTTGGGCTTTCTGAAAACATATTATAATAGACGATCCGACTCCATATGCATTCTGTGGAGGCCCACGAAGTTCTGCTTGGCGTCCAGCTCTTGTCCAGCTCAAGTCTGCGCGTAATAAGATAGATGGCTGATTTTAGGCCTGTTGCGATCTGTTACGGATGACAGAGTCTTCATAATATCTATAGGGCTCGTCTTGGGATTTCCAGAAACATATTATATTAGATAATCCGACCTCATATACCCTCTGTAGAGGTCTACAAAGTTTAGCCCGGATTTGGTCTTCATGTGGGCCGAACTTGTACTTCAGCAACTCAGAATCAATTATCATTAAATGCTTCTTTGATCCTCTTGGCCCTTGCAATTGGCCCAACTGGAACATGCAATTGAGCCTTTGGTGATGCTTCTTAATTCTCATCACTTTCTCAAGAAGCAATAGAAAATCTATACAAGCACTAAGCACATTAGAAAGTTCCGGCAAATAAATATATACTCAATACATGCAATTGCCAACAAGAGTTTGGAACTCCATTTATTTCTTTAAAAGAAACAAACTTAACCAACTAAAAAGAGAAGGCGAAAGAACATGATATGAACCTCACCAAGAGTAGTGAGACCCAGAACCAATATATGGTAATGAAGGATCGTTTTCTAATTCAAGTTTACAAATAAAGAAAATAAAAAGGACCGCGACCCGTTATCTATATGGAGATAAGAACCAACGGTATCAAGAAGGTTGTAGACGCGACACTCAAGAACAAGAAGAAGGTGAGTGATAAGTCAAGTTTGAACGCCACAAGGTATAAACTTTGATAAGTTCATAGTTCAATGAAGAACCAAGAGAAAAACGTTCTCTCAAATAATATTATTCCATTCAAAAGTCTCCTGAATAATACATCAATGAGTCCCTTAAATACTAAACTATCTAAGACATAAAAGGGAACAAAATACTAAATATTAAACTGAAATTGAATCTTCTCTACCACACACAAGTATGCTGAAATTAGGACTCCTCCAACCACATGGAATTAAGCTGAAATTCGGACTCCTCAGCTCAGGTCTTCGCGCAACAATCTAGATGTCTAAATTCGGGCTTGTTGTGATCTGTTACGGAGGACGAAGTCTTCATAACATCTGTAGGACTCGTCTTGGGCTTTCCGAAAACATATTATAATAGATGATCCGACTCCATATGCCTTCTGTAGAGGCCCACGAAGTTCTGCTTGGCGTCCAGCTCTTGTCCAGCTCAAGTCTGCGCGTAATAAGATAGATGGCTGATTTTGGGCCTGTTTCGATCTGTTACGGATGACGGAGTCTTCATAACATCTGTAGGGCTCGTCTTGGGCTTTCCGAAAACATATTATAATAGACGATCCGACTCCATATGCCTTCTGTAGAGGCCCACGAAGTTCTGCTTGGCGTCCAGCTCTTGTCCAGCTCAAGTCTGCGCGTAATAAGATAGATAGCTGATTTTGGGCCTGTTGCGATCTGTTACGGATGACGGGGTCTTCATAACATCTGTAGGGCTCGTCTTGGGCTTTCCAGAAACATATTATAATAGATAATCCGACCTCATATGCCCCCTGTAGAGGTCTACAAAGTTTAGCCCGAATTTGGTCTTCATGTGGGCCGAACTTGTACTTCAGCAACTCAGAATCAATTATCATTAAATGCTTCTTTGATCCTCTTGGCCCTTGCAATTGGCCCAACTGGAACATGCAATTGAGCCTTTGGTGATACTTCTTGATTCTCATCATTCCCCCTCTCTTCAAAAGGATTCGTCCTCGAATCTTCACCGTAATGTTATTGATTGCCTGCGACACTTCACCAAAGTCCTGCAAAAGAGAAACAAGAACACTAGGCCAAGAAGTTGGCTGATTTGAAAACAATGCCTTTTTGATCTCACTTTTTTTTGCATAGAAGTTCACTTGTTGTCTTTTTTTTTGTTTCTCATCAGCCGAGATTTCTTTTTTTGCTGTTTCAAACTCTCTTTCTTTTGTCTCTCTTTCTTTTGAACTCTCACTCTCCTTTTTTTCATCTTTTCTTTCTTTTAATCTCACTTGATCTTCATAAACTTGTATTGGGGTTAAGGGTACAAGAGTGATTCGCTTTTTATTGAGTACAAAGGAGTATCTATTTGTGTAACCATCATGAGTTGCACGCCTATCAAACTGCCATGGTCGCCCCAAAAGGATATGGCTCGCATGCATTGGTACCACATCACACAAGACTTAATCTTTGTACTTTCCAATGGAAAAAGACACCAACACCTGTTTAGTCACCTTGATTTCTTCACTATCATTCAACCATTGTAGCTTATAAGGTTTTGGGTGCTTTAAAGTGGCCAAATTTAGTTTTTCCACCAAACTAGTGCTAGCCAAATTAGTACAACTTCCCCCATCAATTATCATGCTACATACCTTATCATTAACATGGCATCGGGTGTGAAAGACATTGTCACGTTGTACCTCATCATCTTCCTTTACTTGAGCACTAAGAGTTCTTCTTGCGACCAAAATCTCTCCATCTTTGTGATCTTTGGAAGGTTCGGCCTTGGCATTGAAACTAGGTTGGTCATCCCTCTCGTTCCAATTCGGTTCCCATAATGAAGAAGAACCCGAATGTTGCCCAACTCGTGTGGTACCCTTCCTCTTCGATTGTTGATCCAACCTCATCTCCAACTGATCAAACTTTTGATCAAAGAACTTTAAAAAAAAGTTTGAGATCATACTTTTTTTGGTGCATCATCAGACATTTTTTTTTCTTTAACCTGCGAAAACAAATTGGTAAGCCTCACAAACACTCCCTCACGTGTTTACTCTCAATAATGAAGGCACTCACACTCGTGTTTCACTCAATTTCAGCTGTTAACCTCTGATGAGCTCGCACTCTCTTGCCTTTTTTCACACTTCGTTTCACTTTTTTTTTTTTCTTTTTTGGTAACGGATCTGATCAACTTTTTTTTTTTTTTTTTTTTGTAACGGATCTGATCAATTTTTTTTTAATCGGAATCAGATCAAACTTTTTTTTTTTTTTTTTTTTTTTGTGGTAACGGATCTGATCAACTTTTTTTTTTTTTTTTTGATCTAAAAAAATAAAAAGAAATAGAAAAAAAGGATAGATCAAACCTGATTTAGAAGCCTAAGCTCTGATACCAACTGATATGAACCTCACCAAGAGTAGTGAGACCCGGAACCAATATATGGTAATGAAGGATCGTTTTCTAATTCAAGTTTACAAATAAAGAAAATAAAAAGGACCGCGACCCGTTATCTATATGGAGATAAGAACCAACGGTATCAAGAAGGTTGTAGACGCCACACTCAAGAACAAGAAGAAGGTGAGTGATAAGTCAAGTTTGAATGCCACAAGGTATAAACCTTGATAAGTTCATAGTTCAATGAAGAACCAAGAGAAAAACGTTCTCTCAAATAATATTATTCCATTCAAAAGTCTCCTGAATAATACATCAATGAGTCCCTTAAATACTAAACTATCTAAGACCTAAAAGGGAACAAAATACTAAATACTAAACTGAAATTGAATCTTCTCTACCACACACAAGTATGCTGAAATTAGGACTCCTCAGCTCAGGTCTTCGCGCAACAATCTAGATGTCTAAATTTGGGCTTTCCAGAAACATATTATAATAGATAATCCGACCTCATATGCCCCATGTAGAGGTCTACAAAGTTTAGCCCAAATTTGGTCTTCATGTGGGCCGAACTTGTACTTCAGCAACTCAGAATCAATTATCATTAAATGCTTCTTTGATCCTCTTGGCCCTTGCAATTGGCCCAACTGGAACATGCAATTGAGCCTTTGGTGATGCTTCTTGATTCTCAACTAATACCAACTGATACGAACCCCGTCGGTTGTAACAAGGATGATGCCTAGGATCGTTCTAACCTCTGGTTCGGATGGAGACCGCGACCCAACACCTATAGCGAGATGTGAACCTTGGTATGAGGAAGACGCCACAATCAAGGATGGAATACTTGATTGATAAGTCAAGGAGGAACGCCACAGAGAAAATCTGATAAGTTCCAATTAGTTCTCAAAGAACAAAAGAGAAAATTCTCTCACTTTTCATTAAAATTCAAAAACTGCCGAAAATAACATAGGTTGGTTCCTTTTAAACTAAAACCCTAGAAGACAAGGTAGGCTACACGCCTAATTCAAAAAGGAAACAAATATTAGGTTATACGCCTAATTCAAAAAGGAAAAGAATTTCGGCCTTAGCCTTACAAAACGGAACAAAAAAAGGAAATAAAATAACTGAAATTGAAACTCCTCCAAACTTGTGCTTCACGCCCAAGTCTTCTCTTATTCGGCCCAATCCATTGCCTTGATGACATTAATTAAGCCTTGGTCTTCATTTGGGCTTATCTTGGGCTTCAGCAATTTAGAATCAGCCCAAGTGTCTTGAATCAGGCCATTGAGTGCCTCTTTGAATCTCCTAGCCCTAGCCCTTGTTATTGGCCCAACCAGAACATGCAATGGGTCCCTTGGTGCAGCTCCCTTATTCTCATCATTCCCTCCCTCTTGAAAAGGATTTGTCCTCAAATCGTCACCTACATCAAAAGGAGACAAATCAGAAACATTGAAGCTTGCACTAACATTATACTCACCTCGAAGATCTAACTTGTAGGCATTGGCATTGATCCTTTCAAGCACTTGAAATGGACCATCTCCCCTCGGAAGTAATTTAGAACGCCGTTGGACTGGGAACCGTTCCTTCCTCATATGCAACCACACCCAATCACCTGGCTCAAACACAACTTTCTTGCGCCCTTTATTAGCTTGGTTGGCATATTGTTCAGTTCTCCTCTCAATATTTTGCCGAGTCTTTTCATGGATTTGCTTAACAAAATCTGCCTTTTTCTCACCATCCAAGTTAACATGCTCATTCACAGGTAAAGGAATTAAATCCAAAGGAGTTAACGGATTAAAACCATACACAATTTCAAAAGGCGAAAAATGAGTCGCAGAATGCACACTCCTATTATAAGCAAACTCTACATGCGGCAAACAATCCTCCCATGTTTTCAAGTTCTTTTGTATTGTAAGGATTCCCATTGTTGATTGGCTTATTTCGTAGACAAACCACATATTGGGGGTTTGTATTGTAAGGGTAGTTAGGTGATTGAAGATCATGCTCAAAGGCCCTTTTTCAAGACCTCAAGGGAAGAAGCACTCCAAAGGTATCATACTTAGTGTTTCTTGCAATGAAGAGAAGTAGATGCACACACACACATCACTTGCATAATTCTCATTCTTGAATGTGTTGTGTATTTATTGTGTGTATGCATTATTGCCTATTTCATCTCTCTTCATGCATGTTTATTTGGTTGCATCTTGCTTAGTATTGCATAGCATGGTTAGATTTTAGGATGCTCCATCAGGCGCATTTTGCGCCCTGTTCTGCGGCCAAGGCCGCAGAAATGAGGCCGCAGAATGAGGATCAGAATTCATACTCTCTGTCCTCTTTTCTGCGCCCTTGGATTTTACGTTTAGGGGCCGCAAAATCCATCAGGTGCATTTCTACGCCCTTGTGTTCTGCGGTCAAGGCCGCAGAACAGGGCGCAGAATCGGCGTTTTTTTTTTGTAAATTTTTTAAAACGACGTCATTTCATCTAGGGGTCCTATTTAAGTATCATCTTCTTCCTTGCTCGTTTTTGTGAGCTCAAAATCAGACCTTAGAGTGAGAAACTCAAACCCTAGAGAGAGAAAGCTTCAATCTTGCTTCTTTGACTCTCCAAACCCAAAACCCATGTGCATCTAACATGTTTCATGCATCAATCTTCCATGGGTCTTCTTCATTTATGACTTGGTAAGTAGAACAAACACAACATCTTCATTTATTGTTCTATCTTAGTCAAGACATGTCTTTTATTGCTTAGTTTAGCAAATCTTCACTTTTATTGCATATTTAGTGAAGTTATGACATGATTGGGTTTTGTTTGTGGTAGCTTACATGATTAGGATGATTTTCCCTAAATAGCTAACCCTAGAACATTCTTGTACAATTGGTTGATGATTAGGTTGATAGATTAATGTTTATTTATCTAGTCAAGCTTAATTGAATGTTCTTGTGGATTTAATTGACAATTATGTTGTTAGAAATTCTCTACAACTAATTGAGTTCACATGTTTGGACATGTTGACATTGTTTGATAGCTAGGATTGTTTTGTGATTGATAACATCTAGCTAAGCTTTATGATATGTCATTTAGCTTTTGATATCTAGGATTGATTTCATTGATATATCATCATTCTAGGTAAGCATATAGAGTTGCCTTGCTCTTGTTGCATTTTGAGTATTTCATATATTCACTTAGGTTGTTTTCTCTTCATTGAGAACTAAGTCTTGTGTTGCTTCCGGGATTAGGTTGCATAAATCACAAGCATTGGGACTAGGTTCACTTATACCGGGAGTAGGTAGGTGTGTGATTACTTCCGGGATTAGGTTGTAATCGTTTTACACATTTAGTGGATTCGAGGTTCAAGTGTGGCTCACTTACATAGCCCGTGGTTTTTCCCGTGAGGGTTTCCACGTAAATATCAAGTGTCTTTTAATTTCCGCACCATATTACACTTGCTATTGTATATTGACTAGTAGAGGGTATTTTCGTAATCTTGACCATTAACGAAAATTTGGTAAAATTGGATAAAATCTATTCACCCCCCCTCTAGATTAATATTGAACACACCATAATTTGTTTCAATTGGTATCAGAGCGGGTTCCTAGATATACATAGGTGATCCTTGCTCATTTTGGTGTGTTTTGCATTTGTGTGATTTTTGTTCATTCATACATTGTGCATTCATTTCATTTCATTCATAAACACAATGAGTGGAAACGGTGGTAGCAACGAGGGGGCTTCTAGCACACGTCCTCCTCTTCTCACCGGATTGAATTACTCCTCATGGAAAGGGAAGATGGAATCCTACATATGTCAACTCCATGACCGAGCATGGATGTCGGTTGAAGATGGATATGATCTTCCCATGATGACTCCTACGGGTGGAGGAGAAGAAGTTTTGAAGCCTAAGGCACAATGGAGTGCACAAGAATTTGAGGCGTCAAAATGGAATAGGAAGGCTATGCATGCCATCCTATGTGCCATGGATGAGAATCAATACAAGTTGATTCAAAACACTAGGGTTGCTAAGGAGGCATGGACAATCCTAGAAGTTGCTCATGAGGGAACCGAAGTTGTGAAGGACTCCAAGCTTCAAGTTCTCCAAACTCAATTTGAGATGCTCAAGATGGAGGAGAATGAGTGCTTCAACGACTTCGAGATCAAGTTGATGGACATAGTCAACCAAAGTCATCAACTTGGTGATCCTTATTCGGATAGGAGGATTAAACAAAAGATTATGAGATCCTTACCGGATAGGTTTGAGTCAAAGGTGACGGCTTTAGAAGAAAATAGTGGATATAAGGATATGAAGCCGAGTGAAGTCATTGGAAGACTTCTAGCCTATGAGTCTAGGAAGGGTCCTAGCACTACTCCTCCTAAAAAGCAAAAGGGTATTGCTTTGAAAGCTTCTAAGGATGAAAAAGAGGTGAAGAATGACTCGGATGAAGACATGGCCTTGTTTGTGAAAAGATTCAACAAGGTTATGAAGTTTGGAAAGAAGGGATTTGGTTTTAGAGGCCAAGACAAGAAAAAGGTTCCCTTCAAGAAGTTTGAACCAAGGCAAGAGAGGACCGAAAGGAAAGGGGTCCGTTGCTTTGAGTGTGGCGGGATTGGTCACTTTGCTCCCGAATGTGCTAATCACAAGGAAAAGAAGAAGGGAAAAGTGATGGCCGCCACTTGGAGTGGAAGTAGTGATGACTCCAATGAAGAAGATGATTCTTCGGATGATGAAGACATCATGGCTAACTTCCTAGCTTTTGCCTCTTCTCACAAGAGCAAAAGTGGTAGTGAAAAAGAGGAAGAGAGTCAAAGGGAAAGTGACTCTAGTGAAGATGACTCCGATGCTAACTCCACTAATGGATATGTGGAGAAAGAAGTGTTAGTTGAATATCTTAAAGAGTTTAGGAGCTTAGAGATGAAAACAACTAAGAAGATCAAGATGTTGAGAGAAGAAAATGTTGAGCTCTCATCTCACAATGATCTCTTAAGTGAAGAAGTGGAAAGACTTAAGAAGAGAGAAGATAAGCTAAAAGATGAGTTAGCTTTATCTAGGAGGAATGAAGAAGGTTTGAAGAGGGAGCTTGTTGAAGCTAAGAAGTCACTTACTAGGATGGACTCTAGCACCAAAAAATTAGATCACATGCTTGGTGTTGGAAAGAGTCCATGTGACAAGAGAGGTCTTGGGTTTGAAGATTGTCAAGAGACCACCTCCTCTAAGAAGACCGTGTTTGTTAAGAGCTTGGGCAATATAGAAGCTTCTCCGGTGCACACTCCTAGGAAGAAAATAGATCTAGGACAAAGCTCAAAAAGTGCACAAGTGAAGGTGGCACCAAGGAGACAACCTCAAGCCAACATTCCTCATCTATTGGCTCAAAAAGGGAAAAATCCAATCATGCAAGTCCAACATTGGAAGCAAGATAGACCGGTTCAACAAAGGAGATGGATTGAACCCACTCAACCACAAAGAAAACGGAAGGCTCCTATAAATGCTCAAGGCAATGGTATGATTTCTAGTTTCATTCCAATTTGTCATTTTTGTGGTTTTAATGGTCACATTCGACCAAATTGCTTTCGTTATATAAAAATGTGTAGAACTCGAAGCATGATTGAAAAGAGAAAGAATAGAGCCAAGATGCATGTTCCTAGGAATAATAAGACTAATTTGCATGATCCTAGGATTACTAGAGCCCATGTACCAAAGACCTTTAAGAAAGAAAATGTTGTTCTTAAATGGATTAGAAAGAATGAAAATGTTTGCCATGTTGCACAAATTGCCTTGAAGGCAAATTCTTCTAATCTTTGGTATCTTGACAGTGGGTGCTCTAGGCACATGACGGGAAACAAGAGTTTCTTCGAGACTCTTGTTATGGAGGAAGGAGGAAATGTCACCTTTGGTGATGGATCCAAAAGGAATGTCATAGGGAAAGGAACCATCTCCGTTCCCGGATTGCCCTCCTTATCCAATGCTTTACTTGTTGATGGCTTGAAAGCCAATTTGATTAGCATTTCTCATCTTAGTGATGAAGGATATTCCGTCTTGTTTAACAAAGAGAATTGCTCTATCCTAAAGCCCAATGGACAAACCTTATTGAAAGGTATGAGATCTAGCGACAATTGCTATTGTCTTGAAGCTAGAATAGTCTCAAACAATGTGTCCAAGGATGAGCAAATTGAGTTGTGGCATGAAAGACTTGGCCACATGAACTTTCGGGATCTACGGACCCTTGGAAAGTTTGAATGTGTGCGTGGCCTCCCTAAGCTTGGGAAGAAAGCCAATGGTATTTGTGGACCTTGTCAACAAGGAAAACAAACTAAAAGCATGCATAAAAAGGGCAAGTATCTCTCCACCAAGGAGCCTCTAGAGCTTCTCCATATGGATCTTATGGGTCCTATGCAAACCGAGAGCTTGGGTGGAAAGAGATACATTTTTGTTTGTGTAGATGATTTCTCTAGGTTCACATGGACATATTTTCTTAGAGAAAAATCCGAAACTTTTGATAAGTTTAAAATGCTTTGTACTAAACTTCAAAATGAAATGAATTCTAACATTAAAAGCATAAAACGGATTAGAAGTGACCATGGGAGGGAATTTGAGAATGCTTCTTTTGAAACCTATTGTGATAGTATAGGTATCTCCCATGAGTTTTCGGCTCCTAGGACACCTCAACAAAATGGAGTTGTTGAGAGGAAAAATAGGGTCCTTCAAGAGATGGCCCGTGTGATGTTGCTTAGCAACAATGTGCCTAGGAATCTATGGGCCGAAGCCATCAACACGGCTTGTTATATAGGAAATAGAGTTTTTCTAAGGCCCGGTACTAGGAATACCTCCTATGAGTTATGGAAAGGCAAGAGGCCAAATGTTAGCTACTTCCACACATTTGGAAGCAAATGCTTCATTTTAAATGACCGAGATCAACTTGGCAAATTTGATGCCAAGAGTGATGAGGGTATATTTATTGGCTATGCCTTAAATAGTAGAGCCTATAGAGTTTTCAATAAGAAAACTCTAAGTGTCATGGAATCATCTAATGTTGTATTTGATGATGAAAGGCTCAAGTGTAGTAATCATGAGGAGGAGGTTATTCTTAGTGATGATTCTCCTTTGGAGAAGGTTGTTGTGACTCCTAATGTGGGGACATCCAATGTTGTTGAAAATGACACACAACCTATTGATAGAGTTCCTAACTTGGACTCTAATGAACCCGCTCCATGGGTTAGAAGACTCCATAACAAAGAGGATGTTATTGGAGATGTGAATGAGGGTGTTAGGACTAGAAGGCAAATAGCTAATCTTATTAGCTTCACATGCTACACCTCTCAAATAGAACCCAAAAAGATTGATGAAGCTCTAAATGATGAGTTTTGGGTTCTTGCCATGCAAGAAGAGCTAAACCAATTCGAAAGGAATGAGGTTTGGACTCTAGTTCCTAGGCCTAAGACCACTAATGTCATAGGCACAAAATGGATATATAGGAACAAATCCGATGAGGATGGCAACGTAGTGCGTAACAAGGCAAGACTTGTTGCACAAGGGTACTCTCAAATTGAGGGTATCGACTTTGAGGAGACTTTTGCTCCCGTTGCCCGCCTAGAGTCCATTAGGCTTCTCTTGTCCATCTCTTGTGTGCACAAGTTCAAATTGCACCAAATGGACGTTAAGAGTGCCTTCCTCAATGGCTTCTTGCAAGAGGAAGTGTTTGTTGAGCAACCCAAGGGGTTTGTGGATGCACACCACCCCAACCATGTCTATCGCCTCAAGAAGGCTCTTTATGGGTTGAAACAAGCACCGAGGGCTTGGTATGAGCGCCTCACTCAATTTCTTGTCAACAATGACTACACAAGAGGTAGTGTTGACAAGACACTATTCATCAAGAAAGACAATGATGAGCTTTTTATAGCTCAAATATATGTTGATGATATAGTGTTTGGATCCACCAACAACACCAAAGTCCAACAATTTGTTGATGTTATGTCTCATGAATTTGAGATGAGCCTTGTTGGTGAGCTTAGTTACTTCCTAGGTTTGCAAATTAGGCAATTAAGTGATGGGATCTTCATATCCCAAGCCAAATATGCCAAAAACCTAGTGAAGAAGTTTGGTCTTGAGAAAGCCAAACATTGTAACACACCCATGAGCACCACTTTGAAACTAAGCAAAGATGCTAGTGGTAAAAGTGTAGAACAAACACTTTATAGGGGTATGATAGGAAGCTTGCTTTATTTGACCGCAAGTAGGCCCGACATATCCTTTAGTGTGGGTGTGTGTGCTAGGTACCAATCCGATCCCAAGGAGTCCCATCTCTCTTGCGTCAAGAGAATCATTCGATTTGTGAATGGGACTTCTAACTATGGGATTTGGTACTCATTTGACACTAATGCTAGTCTTGTAGGCTTTAGTGACGCGGATTGGGCCGGAAATTGTGATGATAGGAAAAGCACATCGGGCGGTTGCTTTTTCCTTGGAAACAATCTTGTTTCTTGGTTTTGCAAGAAGCAAAACTCAATTTCTTTGTCCACGGCGGAGGCCGAGTACATAGCCGCGGGGAGTGGATGCACACAACTCCTATGGATGAAGCAAATGCTAGTAGACTACGGATTCAACCAAGGTACACTCACTCTCTTTTGTGATAACATGAGTGCTATTAATATTTCCAAGAATCCGGTTCAACATTCTAGAACTAAGCATATTGACATCCGTCATCATTTCATTAGAGAACTAGTTGAAAATAAATGCATTGTACTTGAGCATGTAGGTACAAATGATCAACTAGCCGACTTGTTTACAAAACCTCTAGATGCTACTCGATTTAAAACTCTTAGTAGATCTATTGGAATATGTCTTGTGGAGTGATGAGTTCTAGTTATTTGACCCCAATAAGGGGAGCTCAAGCAAAGAGAGCAAACTTGCATGAATTGTCATATGCAAAAAGTTAACTTCTTTTATGCTCTTTTATGATTGTTTGAGAATGCTTGGTGAATAACATTGATTAATGCTTTAATAATGTTTTTAATAACACCTTGCACGGTTGCCTAGCATGTACTGCATGATTTCTATTTTTGCTTAAGTGTGCTTATCCATTTGAGGAATGTTCTACTTGTTAGTACATGTGATTGACCTCAAATTATTCTCCATGTTCATGATTCTTTGATATGCATTCTTAAGCTCTCTCTTGAAAAAGGGCTACTGGCAATATGACGTGCAGCCACCCAATGTAGGAAATGGCTACTCATTTGAAACCGAGTGAAAGCCTTCAAGAGAGTTACATTAGCATGATAAACAGAAATACATGCTTTCTAGGATAAAGGAGAAAAACAGAAAAGTTGAAATGTGTTTGATGATGTGTGTGATGCATTGCTTAATAAAGACCTCAAAATTGTTGATTGATGATGTGTCTTGCAATGTAGAAAAGATGATATATTTTTTGATGTGATTAGTACACTCTGCACACAAATGCTTGGATATATATCTTCTTGTCATAACAACAGGGCTCTAATTGGTTTGACTTCATTTGGAAAGCCTGTTGATTGTTGCTTTGATTGATTCTTATGCATGAGCTCAATAGTGCTTGTATTACATGCTAAGCAATTTTTACACACACACACTTTTCTGTGAATAAAATCTCCTTGAATCTCTCTCAATTCTTGAATTGCATAAAGTTCGTTTATATGATTATGCAAATGCCTTTTGTGCAAATAGCTCTCTTTGCTAAAGCAACCAATAGGGGGAGCTCCTTTGCCTATCTCATGACAAAAAGGGGGAGAAGTCTTGAGAGATATAGGGGGAGCATTGTGTATGCTTTGGGGAGAAGTTTGAGAGAGAGTAACCTTTGAGGGGGAGCATTGCATACTCATACATTGCATGATATTGTGGTTAAAAGATTCATATGCAAATGCTTGTTTTTCTTTCACTTGATCATCTCACATACACTTGCTTTGGAAGTGTAATCTAATTGTTTTGAAGGTATGGTTATTCTACAAGAGATTGAAGACTTGAAGTTTTATTTTCTTATCTCTTTGTACTTTGTAATGTAGAATTTCCCGTAGTTTCTTTTATCTTGTGAGGATCAATGTGAGTGGTGGTTTTGTCACGAAATAGCCAAAGGGGGAGATTGTAAGGATTCCCATTGTTGATTGGCTTATTTCGTAGACAAACCACATATTGGGGGTTTGTATTGTAAGGGTAGTTAGGTGATTGAAGATCATGCTCAAAGGCCCTTTTTCAAGACCTCAAGGGAAGAAGCACTCCAAAGGTATCATACTTAGTGTTTCTTGCAATGAAGAGAAGTAGATGCACACACACACATCACTTGCATAATTCTCATTCTTGAATGTGTTGTGTATTTATTGTGTGTATGCATTATTGCCTATTTCATCTCTCTTCATGCATGTTTATTTGGTTGCATCTTGCTTAGTATTGCATAGCATGGTTAGATTTTAGGATGCTCCATCAGGCGCATTTTGCGCCCTGTTCTGCGGCCAAGGCCGCAGAAATGAGGCCGCAGAATGAGGATCAGAATTCATACTCTCTGTCCTCTTTTCTGCGCCCTTGGATTTTGCGTTTAGGGGCCGCAAAATCCATCAGGTGCATTTCTGCGCCCTTGTGTTCTGCGGTCAAGGCCGCAGAACAGGGCGCAGAATCGGCGTTTTTTTTTTGTAAATTTTTCAAAACGACGTCATTTCATCTAGGGGTCCTATTTAAGTATCATCTTCTTCCTTGCTCGTTTTTGTGAGCTCAAAATCAGACCTTAGAGTGAGAAACTCAAACCCTAGAGAGAGAAAGCTTCAATCTTGCTTCTTTGACTCTCCAAACCCAAAACCCATGTGCATCTAACATGTTTCATGCATCAATCTTCCATGGGTCTTCTTCATTTATGACTTGGTAAGTAGAACAAACACAACATCTTCATTTATTGTTCTATCTTAGTCAAGACATGTCTTTTATTGCTTAGTTTAGCAAATCTTCACTTTTATTGCATATTTAGTGAAGTTATGACATGATTGGGTTTTGTTTGTGGTAGCTTACATGATTAGGATGATTTTCCCTAAATAGCTAACCCTAGAACATTCTTGTACAATTGGTTGATGATTAGGTTGATAGATTAATGTTTATTTATCTAGTCAAGCTTAATTGAATGTTCTTGTGGATTTAATTGACAATTATGTTGTTAGAAATTCTCTACAACTAATTGAGTTCACATGTTTGGACATGTTGACATTGTTTGATAGCTAGGATTGTTTTGTGATTGATAACATCTAGCTAAGCTTTATGATATGTCATTTAGCTTTTGATATCTAGGATTGATTTCATTGATATATCATCATTCTAGGTAAGCATATAGAGTTGCCTTGCTCTTGTTGCATTTTGAGTATTTCATATATTCACTTAGGTTGTTTTCTCTTCATTGAGAACTAAGTCTTGTGTTGCTTCCGGGATTAGGTTGCATAAATCACAAGCATTGGGACTAGGTTCACTTATACCGGGAGTAGGTAGGTGTGTGATTACTTCCGGGATTAGGTTGTAATCGTTTTACACATTTAGTGGATTCGAGGTTCAAGTGTGGCTCACTTACATAGCCCGTGGTTTTTCCCGTGAGGGTTTCCACGTAAATATCAAGTGTCTTTTAATTTCCGCACCATATTACACTTGCTATTGTATATTGACTAGTAGAGGGTATTTTCGTAATCTTGACCATTAACGAAAATTTGGTAAAATTGGATAAAATCTATTCACCCCCCCTCTAGATTAATATTGAACACACCATAATTTGTTTCATGTATTATAGCACGCAACAAGGCAGATAAAGTCCTATTAACTACTTCAGTTTGACCATCAGTTTGTGGATGACAAGTAGTAGAAAATAAAAGTTTAGTTCCTAACTTGCCCCACAGAGTTTTCCAAAAGTAGCTTAAGAACTTAGCATCTCTATCCGAAACAATGGTTTTAGGCATGCCATGCAATCTAACAATTTCTTTGAAAAACAAATCAGCAATATGTGATGCATCATCAGTTTTATGACAAGGAATGAAATGTGCCATTTTAGAAAACCTATCAACAACCACATATATAGAATCTCTACCCCTCTTTGACCTAGGCAAACCCAGCACAAAATCCATAGAAATATCAATCCAAGGTCCACTAGGTATAGGCAAAGGAGTATACAAACCATGAGGCTGAACCCTAGACTTAGCTTGTTTACATGTAATGCATTTCTCACAAATTCTCTCTACATCACGTTTCATATGAGGCCAAAAGAAGTGTTCATGCAAAACATCTAGTGTCTTGGCTATACCAAAGTGCCCCATCAAACCTCCCCCATGAGCTTCTCTAACAAGCAATTCACGCAAAGAACTCTTAGGCACGCATAATTTAGTTTCTCTAAACAAAAATCCATCATGCCTATAAAACTTGCCAAATGCAACATTTTCACATGCATTGAATACATTGCCAAAATCAGCATCTTCCACATACAATTCTTTAAAGTAGTTAAAACCAAACAATCTAGCATCCAAAGTGGAAAGTAAAACGTACCTTCTAGACAAAGCATCAGCGACGACGTTTTCCTTACCTTTCTTGTACTTGATCACATATGGAAATGTTTCTATGAACTCCACCCACTTGGCATGCCGCTTATTTAGCTTATGTTGCCCCTTTAAATGCTTTAAGGACTCATGATCCGTGTGGATCACAAATTCCTTTGGCCAAAGGTAGTGTTGCCAAGTCTCCAATGCCCTAACCAACGCATACATCTCCTTGTCATAGGTAGGATAATTCAAGGCTGCTCCATTTATCTTCTCACTAAAAAATGCAATGGGACGTCCTTCTTGCATTAGAACAGCTCCAATACCTATTCCTGAAGCATCACACTCAATCTCAAAAGCTTTAGCAAAGTCAGGCAAAGCAAGCAAAGGTGCATTAGTTAGTTTTTCCTTAATCAAGTTAAATGCCTTTTCTTGTTCATTACCCCACTTAAAACCCACATTCTTTTTGATAACTTCAGTTAAAGGTGCAGCTAGACTACTAAAGTCTTTCACAAACCTCCTATAGAAACTAGCCAACCCATGAAAACTTCTCACTTGTCCCACATTTGTCGGTTTCGGCCACTCCCTAATTGCCTTAACCTTTTCCTCATCAACCCCAATTCCCTTAGCACTAACAACAAAACCCAAAAATACAAGCTTATCTGTGCAAAAGGTACACTTTTTTAAATTAGCAAACAATTTTTCTGTTCTTAAAACACCTAAAACAAGTTTTAAATGTTCAACATGCTCATCCAAATTTTTGCTATAAATCAGAATGTCATCAAAGTAAACAACCACAAATTTTCCAATGAAAGCACGCAATACATGGTTCATTAATTTCATGAAAGTACTTGGTGCATTAGTTAACCCAAAAGGCATAACTAACCACTCATATAAACCATATTTTGTTTTGAAAGCAGTTTTCCACTCATCACCTTCTTTCATCCTAATTTGATGATATCCACTTTTAAGATCAATTTTAGTGAAAACAATAGAACCATGCAATTCATCAAGCATATCATCTAATCTAGGAATAGGATGTCGATACTTTACAGTGATATTGTTGATGGCACGACAATCAACACAAATCCTCCATGTTCTGTCCTTCTTAGGCACAAGCAATACGGGAACCGCACAAGGACTCATACTCTCACGAACATACCCCTTTTCCATGAGCTCCTCAACCTGTCTTTGAAGTTCCTTTGTCTCCTCGGGATTACTTCTATATGCGGGCCTATTTGGAATCCGACTCCATATGCCTTCTGTAGAGGCCCACGAAGTTCTGCTTGGCGTCCAGCTCTTGTCCAGCTCAAGTCTGCGCGTAATAAGATAGATGGCTGATTTTGGGCCTGTTGTGATCTGTTACGGATGATGGAGTCTTCATAACATCTGTAGGGCTCGTCTTGGGCTTTCCGAAAACATATTATAATAGACGATCTGACTCCATATGCCTTCTGTAGAGGCCCACGAAGTTCTGCTTGGCGTCCAGCTCTTGTCCAGCTCAAGTCTGCGCGTAATAAGATAGATAGCTGATTTTGGGCCTGTTGCGATCTGTTACGGATGACGGAGTCTTCATAACATCTGTAGGGCTCATCTTGGGCTTTCCAGAAACATATTATAATAGATAATCCGACCTCATATGCCCCCTGTAGAGGTCTACAAAGTTTAGCCCGAATTTGGTCTTCATGTGGGCCGAACTTGTACTTCAGCAACTCAGAATCAATTATCATTAAATGCTTCTTTGATCCTCTTGGCCCTTGCAATTGGCCCAACTGGAACATGTAATTGAGCCTTTGGTGATGCTTCTTGATTCTCATCAGAACATCTACATATGGAGGACAAAATTCCAAAACACTAGTGGCTTTTGAATTCGACCTATGTCCGTTCTTCAGTGGATATTTTCAAAAATACTCAATAAATCCTTCTCCAATTTTGGAATAGGAAAATAGACATGTAAATGCACACTTTTTATTTAGAAAACATTTCAAAATTCAAATTGGAAATGTAAGGAAACAGACTTCAAAAATGGTTCACGTGCAAAATTTCAAAACAGGGCATCGCCCATGCCCTTTGGTCAAAGCAACGTTCATAACTTTTGAATCCCTACCCATAATTTTACATTCTTTACACCGTTGGAACCGTATCGAAAAATCGAAGAATGCAATGTGGACGAAATAATTTATTTCCTCACCAAGAAGTATAGTTTAAATGAAACATTTGGCCTCAGAATTTCAAAACAGAGAACTTTCGCAAAGGTCAATGAAGAACTTGAAAAAGAAAAAATGAAAAATGACTCAAATAATGAATCCACAGTTCCACACCCCCAAACCTAATCTAAACATTGTCTTCAATTGATAGATGGCATTGAGATGCATGGACAATGAATAAACGAAGCATGGAAGGCAAGAACTCAAAACACAAACAACTTAAATACCCTAGGCACTAAACACAACACAAACAAACCACACACTTATTCTTAAAAACAAAAAATGTAAGAACTAAAAAGAAAAATAAAATGAACAAAGAAAGAAATTATACCTAGGTAGGGTGCCTCCCACCAAGCACTTGGTTTTACATCTCTGCTAGACGTGTTATTTGGATCTATCAACCGAATTCTAAGGTTTTGAAGATACGCCAATGGGAGATTAGATCTTGGAAATATTTGGTGCGCATCGGCGTGTTCCTAATCACAACAAGCAAAGACAAGTAAAATTGCACTTGAAAAAGTGGTTTAGAAAGTTTAGAAAACATCCTATACCAACTGCTTTTGTGTAGGCGGCATGGACGAGCGATGGGAGGGACATAAGGCAAGGACTCCTCGTATAGGAGCGGTGCCTCAAAAGAGACATCATCCGCTTCCTTCGCTATATCTTCTATCTCCTCTTTTTCTATTTCCTTTCCTGAAACACAAGGCAACTCATCAAAGAAATCAAAGCTAACTTTGGTTTCGACGTTTTCACCATTCAAAGGAATGGTGATAGCGTTTTCCTTCTCCGGATTGCTCGAAGACTCTTCATGTACCATACTTTGCATAGCTTCGGCAATAATCTCATAGTGCCTTTCCATTCTTCGAATTGAGGCTTCCATCCTCTCATCTCGTTGTTGCCATCCTTGCTCGTTGGCTTGTATGTTGGCTTGAGATCTTTGTTGGAAGGCTTGAGCACTTCGAATAAAATCATTCAAAGTCTCCTCTTGAGATTGCACATAGGCATTAGCTTGAGTGTCTTAATCTATCCTCCAATCCGGCTCGTACGAATCGGCATACCATTCATAGCTTGATGCCGGATTGTCGAAATCATCACATTGTTCATGCAAAGGCCATGAATTGTAGGAATTTGGCCCTTGGGCTTGTCCTCCATCATTGGAAAGCTCTCCTCTTAAATGGCAACCCCATATCTCGTTCCCATGCATTCCACAAAATGTGCAAGCTATACCCTCCGTTTGTCCTATTCCCAAATTCCTTAAAGCAAACAAATTCATTTGCTTATTAAATTCTTCCAAGTGCATAGTGAAAGGATCCATTGCTTCTGAAAAGAAAAATAAAAGAAAAACGAAAACAAGACAAAAAGGAAAACAACATAAGAAAATCTAAAAATAACAAAAATGACAAACAACTAAATAAAAAAAAATCTAACTATAAAAATGAATAACAAAAGAAATATGAAAATTCTAAACTACAAAGAAAAGTTAAGTAATTCAACAATCGCTTTAATTTCTCGGTAGCGGTACCAATTTTGATGAGTCGTCGTTGTGTACTCAACAAAATAATGTTTTAAATGTGATAGTTTTGAAAACCAATTTCACCACTTAAAAATCCACTAAGATAGAAAATTAGTAAAGTGGTAAGTAGGATTTGTTCCACAAGGAAGTGATTAGTTTAATTAATTAGCTAATCTAAACGCAATAAAATAAATCATAGATAAATGGATGAGTGAATGGGTTGTCAAGCCATCAACATACAGGTAAAATAAACCTAATAAAAGTAATAAAAAGGAATGCTAAACAAATCTAGATAAGATAGATGAAATAAACAATGAATAGAAATTCTAGGGAAATGATAGAGTAGCTAATGGACTATAAGCAATTCATACAAGGCTTCTTTAATGCACTATCTACACAATCAAGGACCGATCTCATTCAAAAGTGTTGTTTAGACCGTCACTAAGAACAATAAACAACTTCCTACCACAATGCCTAACCGATTAAGGAGAGGGGGTCACGGCGGGATCGGTTAGTGACGATCGAATGGTCTAGGCAATCGAGGTTGATCACCTCTCCAAAAGCCTATCCTATTCACTATGTTCTCTAATCAATTAAGTGTGTCAATAACTCAACCAATTTTATCATAAATTAATCCTACAACATATTGTAATTAGCAAGTGTGTCAATAACTCAATTAATCACATAAGTGCAAGATCTAATTAAAAAGTAAATAAAACTTAAATCATGCAAACATAATATTTAAAGCCTTAATAAATACTCATGTCCAAAAAGTCTCTCAAATCATCCCCTAAAATGGGGGTTTTAATTACAAATAAATACAAACAAGAAAAGGAAGTAAAATGGAGAGAAATCACCCTTGGGTCTCTCTTGTAAACTTGATCCTTCCTTGAGCTCCCTTGCTTGAATCTTATGAAAAGAGTGGGTGTTGATATATGTCTAGATAGGTGGAGTCATATGGAAAAGGACAAAGGAAATGGGTGGAGAAGATGGAAAGAGAGGAATGATTTAGATGGAGTAATCTAGATGTTGAGTTTTAGGTAGAAGGGAAATGGAGGGATTAGGAATGGTAGAAAGGAGGTTTCTTGGTGGTCAAGAGATGTTCAAAAGAGGGAAAATGTGATGAATTTATAGGATTTTCAAATTAGATTTCGAGTGGCAAATTACCAAAACACCCCTGACATGGCAAATTACCATTTAGTCCAACAGAGGGGTGCATTTTGTAATTTGCACACCCAATCAGATTTGTATAGCAATGGTGGTCGCACTTTGAGTTCATGGCGACCCTAGGGATGCAAGTGGTGACTCCATCAGGTGCCAAAAATAACTCTCTGTTGCCAATTGGACCTTGGAATGCAAACTATGACCTCGATTTACGCGGTTGATCGGGATTTGGGATTAGGGGCGACTAAGAGAAAATTGGGCATGATTTGGGTGGTCGGATTTCGGCCAATTGGAGGCCTGGAAGTGGACCAATTTGGCAGCCATTCTGTTGGCCGTGATTTTGTGATACGAACCTCATCGATTGTAACAAGATTGATGCATATGATCGTTCTAACCTCTGGTTCGGATGGAAATCGTGACCCAACACCTGTATTGAGTTATGGACCTTGGTATAAAGGAGGACACCACAATCAAGGATGGATTACCTGATTGATAAGTCAAGGAGGAATGCCACAGAGAAATCTGATAAGTTCCAATTAATTCTTAAAGAACAAAAGAGATAATTCTCTCAATTTTTCATTCAAATTAAGTCTACCAAAAAATTACATCAGTTGGCTCCATTTAAACTAAAACCCTAATGGAAAAAGAAAGGCCACACGCCTAGTTCAAGAAGGAAACAAGATATCTGGCAATTAATGCCTTACAAAATGGGAAAGAAAATAAAACAAACTAAAATAAGCAACTATTGACTTGTTCCTTATTTGGAAGGCAAAAATTTGGAAGCAAATCAACCCCTTAATTTGGAAAACAAATCAACTAATTAATCTTTAGAAAGCTGATAACACTTGCAACCATATGTCCATCATTTAATGAAAAGACTTTTATCTATTGACGGTTCTAGAAAAAAGTATTTCATTATGATCCAGTTCAATGCACCCAGTGCATTATATTCTTTTACTCGAAGACCCTTCGATGATTTTAGACTCATCACAACACATTTGATCCCACTCAAATGCTAGTAAAAGAATTCTACAACTTTAACAAGATAAATGTGCCTAACCTTTAACTTAAGTTGTAAACGTTATTCAAGACTAACTAAAGATTTGTGTCTACACTCTTGCTATTGAGCATAATCCTAACAATCTCCCACTTGCACTATAGCAAATGTATGATATCTCTCATTCCCATGTTCTCTAGGTGCCCATCAAAACTCTTCTGTGGTAGAGCCTTTGTCAAGGAATCCATTAGATTTTCTGCTGACGCGATTTTGATAATCGTCACGTCACCGCTATGCACAATCTCTCTAAGAAGATGATACTTCCCTTCAATGTGTTTCTCTCTCTTATGACTTCTTGGTTCTTTCGAATTAGCCACTACTCCACTGTTGTCACAGTGATAGTGATTTGCTTATTCGCACTAGGAACCACTTCTAAGTCAATTAAGAATTGACGGAGCCAAACAGCCTCTTTGGCAGCTTTGCATGCAGCAACATACTTAGCTTCCATGGTGGAGTCAGCAATACATGATTGCTTGATACTCCTCCATATGACTGCTCCTCCTTTAAGAGTAAACACAGATCCTGACGTGGATTTTCTGGAGTCAGAATCTGATTGGAAATATGAATCTGTATATCCTACGGGAATCAAATCCCCACCAGAGTATACAAGCATATTGTCTCTTGTTCTCCTGAGATACTTGAAAATATGCTTGACTGACGTCTAGTGGTCAGTTCCAGGTTTCGATTAAAACCTGCTAACTATGCCAACAGCAAAACAAATATCTGGTCTAGTACAAAGCATCACATACATGAGACTTCCAACTGCCGAGGCATATGGAACCCTACTCATGAATTGCTCTTCATGCTCATTCTTAGGAACTTGTTCCTTAGAAAGTTTGATTCCATGCCTGAAAAGTAACATACCTTTCTTGGAATCTTGCATGGAAAACCTAGATAAGATTTTATCTATGTATGAAGCTTGGGATAGTGCAATCGTTCTATTCTTTCTATCCCATATTACTTGGATATCGAGAATATAACTTGCTTCTCCTAAGTCCTTCATATCAAATTGGTTTGCTAACCATTCTTTTACTGATGTCAATGCACCTACATCGTTTCCGATGAGTAGTATATCATCAACATAAAGAATTAGGAAAACCAAACTTGTTGCCTTTGATCTTTTTGTATACACAAGGTTTGTCAAAGTTCTGAACAAATCCAAAACATTTCACAGCTTGATCGAACCTTATGTTCCAGGATCTGGAGGCTTGCTTTAATCCATATATGGATTTTTGCAACTTGCATACCTTTTCCACTTGGCCTTTTTCAATGAATCCCTCTGGTTGCATCATATAGATGCTTTCGTCAAGACTTCCGTTAAGGAAAGCTGTCTTGACGTCCATTTGTCAAATCTCTAAATCTAAAGATGCCACAACGAAATAAGCTAATTAAAATATGAGGAACTGATGAGAATCAAGAAGCATCACCAAAGGCTCAATTGCATGTTCCAGTTGGGCCAATTGCATGGGCCAAGAGGATCAAAGAAGCATTTAATGATAATTGATTCTGAGTTGCTGAAATACAAGTTCGGCCCACATGAAGACCAAATCCGGGCTAAACTTTGTAGACCTCTACAGGGGGCATATGAGGTCAGATTATCAATCATAATATGTTTCTGGAAAGCCCAAGACGATCCCTACAGATGTTATGAAGACTCCGTCATCCGTAACAGATCGCAACAGGCCCAAAATCAGCTATCTATCTTATTACGCGCAGACTTGAGCTGGACAAGAGCTGGACGCCAAGCAGAACTTCGTGGGCCTCTACAGAAGGCGTATGGAGTCGGATCGTCTATTATAATATGTTTTCGGAAAGACCAAGACGAGCCCTACAGATGTTAGGAAGACTCCGTCATCCGTAACAGATCACAACAGGCCCAAAATCAGCCATCTATCTTATTACGCGCAGACTTGAGCTGGACAAGAGCTGGACGCCAAGCAGAACTTCGTGGGCCTCTACAGAAGGCATATGGAGTCGGATCATCTATTATAATATGTTTTCGGAAAGCCAAAGACGAGCCCTACAGATGTTATGAAGACATTGTCCTCCGTAACAGATCACAACAAGCCCGAATTTAGACATCTAGATTGTTGCGCGAAGACTTGAGCTGAGGAGTCCGAATTTCAGCTTAATTCCGTGTGGTTGGAGGAGTCCTAATTTCAGCATACTTGTGTGTGGTACAAGTTAGGGTTAGAGAAGATTCAATTTCAGTTTAGTATTTAGTATTTTGTTCCCTTTTAGGTCTTAGATAGTTTAGTATTTACGGGACTCATTGATGTATTATTCAGAAAAACTTTGAATGGAATAATATTATTTGAGAGAACGTTTTCTCTTGGTTCTTCATTGAACTATGAACTTATCAAGGTTTATACCTTGTGGCGTTCAAACTTGACTTATCACTCACCTTCTTCTTGTTCTTGAGTGTGGCGTCTACAACCTTCTTGATACCGTTGGTTCTTATCTCCATATAGATAATGGGTCGCGGTCCTTTTTATTTTCTTTATTTGTAAACTTGAATTAGAAAACGATCCTTCATTACCATATATTGGTTCCGGGTCTCACTACTCTTGATGAGGTTCATATCAGGAACTTACACTCTTTTTGTGCAATTTGCCTCTAACTCTTCAAGTTAAGCTTAAATGCCCTTGAACTTTATAAATAACTAAAAACACTTGATTCAAACAATTAAATAACGGGATATTGCCCGAGAATCAAGCGAAAAGAGAAGGAAATGAGGACCAAAATTATACCAATTTTGGTTCAATCATATATGAGTGTTATATGAAAAGAAATTAAGTTTGAGATGTGCAACCTAAGGAGTCCGTAGAGAGCAAATGAAGTTGGGTACTTTATTTGTAGTTAATCAACAGTTGCGGTCCATTCCGTAATATACGGTGGTCTTATCCTAGACTACTCATATGGTGATATGAGAATGAAGGCACCTTATATGATGTGATCATATAGGACTAGGCCACGATATATATGAATCTCTCTTCAATATCCGTTACATGTGAAGATTCATATACATCGACAAATGATGACTACATATGAGTGATCTTAATCATGAGTGTCTTACTGACTCCTTTAGGTCAGATCATGGTTTTTGATTTATCATGGGTGAGATCAAAATAGCATTCTCGATCAATATCTCTGTATCTTTAAATCATGGTTTGGCTTGTGGCTGGGAAGGTCTATACAGAATATTGGAATCTACTCCTTCTTGTGAGTAGTAGAGAAGTAGTTCCCTTAAGAGTTGATTCGGGGCTTGAACAATTAAAAACGCTCTCCTTCTTCTGTAAAGGAATGAGGGATATAATTGTTCAATAGAGAATCAATGATGATTAATGGAAAAGATATAAGGCTAATTGGCACGAATACCCCCTGAACTATACCCGAATTTGCAACTTTTTTTTTCGCCATTAAATCCCCTGAACTCTTGTAATTTGGCAATCGCTGAAAGAATTTGCCCCCTCACCAGTGGGTAGATTCTTTCAGCGATTGCAAATTTATGAGAGTTCATGGGGTTTAGTGTCGAAAACAAAAAAGTGTAGGGGGCACAGTGCAACTTTTTGAAGAGTTCAGGTGGCATCTGTGCCAATTAGCCAAGATATAATTAGAGGGGTATAACGGACTTTATGACCCATCTCTAATTATGAACTACTTGTAGAAGATCATTTCATATGTAATAGTTATATCAATGGACACTGAATTTAGGTTTGTGTAAAAACGTCTACAGTTACGAGAGTGCAACCTCGAATTTTTAGTAGAGTAACTCTGAGGTTAATAATCATAAAATATTAATTGAGGGAGAGAAAAAAAAATGTGAATAGTGGTCGTTGCTACAGTGATTCCGCCGCTGCTACAGTAATTCCGTCGCTGCTACAGTGCCCCCGCTACAGTTCCGTCAATGCTACAGTGTCGCTACAGTGTTCCGTTACTGCTACAGTGTCGCTACAGTGTTCCATTGCCGCTACAGTGTTCCATTGCCGCTACAGTATTGGCACCGCTACAGTATTTTCGTCATTGCTACAGTGTTTCCGCTACATTTTCAGTCACTATTACAGTCCGCTACAGGATTCCGCTACAGTGTTTTGCTACAGTATCCCGCTACAGTGATTTTGCTACAGGATCCGCTACAGTGATTTTCTTCAGTATTTGATGGATCCTATGTGCATGGAGGCCGCTTTGTCTCTTTCATCTCCGGTGGCAGTGTCTTCCACCTCGAATAGTCTGGTTGGTCTGAGTACGGTGAGTGGAGTGAATTCCTCTTATCGGGTTGTTACTCTTGCATCTGGTGGGGTGTGTTCATTGGTTGGAGAGTTGATTCCTTCTCAGCCTGAGGGGGATGTTTCGATGATCGTTTCGGATTCTGTTACAGGTCTCATTTAGAGTCCAGCGCCTATGGTCCAGGGTGGTAAGTCTTTTGCGGGTCTTTTCAAATCTTCTCATGTTGAGACTTTACCGGTGCCATCAGTTCCCTCTAAGAAGGGGGGGTATGTTTCTGTTCGGGTGGATCCGATTGCTTATCAGGCTCGTCTTGAGTTGTGTAAGAATGCTCTTATTGGTCGTGTGGTGCTTTCCAGTGGTGAGCGGCCTTGGAAGCTTATGGATCTTAAGGTAAGACTTAGCAAGCATTGGATGCTAAACTCCGATTGGCGACTTATCTCTCTAGGGAGAGGATATTATCAGATTCTTTTGAAGTCTCCTGCTGAGAAGACTCATGTTTGGGGGTTAGGTTCAGTTCATCTGAAGCCAGATATTCTTCGCTTACAGCCTTGGGTCCCGGATTTTAACCCATCGCTACAGAAGTCCACCAATGCTCAGGTTTGGGTTAGGCTATTTGATTTATCGTGGGAATACTGGCATCCAAAAATTATTTCTGACTTGGCTAGAGGGATTGGGGTGCCATTACGGTTGGACAAGGCTACTAGTGATGGGGATTTTGGTCATTATGCTAGAGTTCTAGTTGATGTGGATGTGTCATCTGTGCTGCCTATTTCAGTGTTGCTAGAGAGGGATGAATTTCATAGTTCTTTTATAGCTGTTGAGTATGAGAATCTCCCAGTTTTTTGCTCTACTTGCTCTTCTATAGGTCATTTGCCTAGTTCTTGTCGTTGGAACAAGTCTTCTAAGGTTCCTCTAACTAGTTCTGCAAAATCAACCCAGGATATGGCGGGGGATTCTAGAGTTTTTGGAGCTGATGGTTTTCAGCCTGTTCGGACCCGTTCTTCTAAATCAGTTTATCGCCCTGTTATTGCACCTCAGGAGGAGGTCCCGTTATCCAATGTTTTTACAGCTATTCATTAGGATATAGGTGGTCAAGATTCGGTGGTTGTCCATACTTCAGTAGGGTCTAATTTGATTTTCAGATCCATTCCGTCCGCTAGTTTGGTTCTTTCTTCGGATCCATCTTCGTCTACCGTGCCAGCTATTTCTGAAGTGGTTTCGAGTTCGGTTCCTCCAATGATTTCCCAGGCATTACAGATTTGCAAGGGTTCAGGATTTGTTTATGAGGGCACTGATTCAGTTTTGGTTTCTAGTTCTTCGGTTGTTAATCCTTCTATTAGTTCTGTCAGTTCGACTGTAGGGGTGATGCATGATGTTAAGACTGTTGTTCAGGGTTCTTCGTTGGTCAATCAAGTTCGTCCTATGGTCTCTACCATTTTATCTAGGTCATCTTCTCGTCCGGGTCAGACAGCTCGTCGGCAAGTTAGGGTTCATGAGGTTTCAGGCAATCAATCATCTGAGGAGGCGGTTGTGTCTTCATTTTCGAATGTCAATGTGGATCAGAGTAGTGATGGATCTGGTGTTTCTTGTTCTTCGGTTGTGGTTCCTAGGGTGCTTATTCGGACCTCGGGTCCGTTGTCAGAATCTCAGGCCGAGCTTCACCTCATTGCAAATTCCTCATGGGCTTCCCAAATGGAGGGGGGTGAGTTCGCCGATGATGAGATTGCTCAGAGAGCTTTGAGGGTTGAGCGTAGGCTGGCTTCTTTAAAGTCCGGATATCGGGCTCCTCCGACAGTTTCCGATGATTAATGTTCTATTTTGGAACTGTCGTGGGATCCGGGGCGAACCCACGAGGCGGGTACTTAGAGAGTTATGTCGTTTACATAGACCTGCTTTGGTTTGTATTGCAGAGCCTATGGTTGATTTTTCCTCTATCTCTTTAGGTTTCTAGTCTTCTCTCGATCTTCGTCTGGTGGGCATGAATGATAGGGGTGGGTTGATTCCGACTATTTGGGTTTTCGCTTGTGTTTCTTTTCCTGAGGTTCAGATAGTTCATTGTCATGAGCAACATCTTACTGTTTCACTTTCGATCGGTTCTCGGGTGCATTGGTACACTTTTGTTTATGCGAGCACTTCTACAGTGGTTCATAGGTCTCTTTGGCAGTCTCTTCGTGATATGGTTAGTTTGGTTTCTTCTTCCTGGTTGGTTGTTGGGGATTTTAATGCGGTTCTGGGTGCTCATGAGGCTTTGGGTTCTCGTTCTCCTGCCCGTGGTTCTTGTGAGGATTTCAGGTCGATGATTGAAGATTGTGATTTGGTTGGTATTCGTTCTTAGGGTGCCCGATTCACTTGGGTTAGAGGTCGCAGTAACCGCACTAGAGTTGAGAGACGATTAGATAGAGTTTTGGTTTCTGATGGTTGCATTTCCTGTTGGCGGGAAATTTCGTGTGTGGCTCTTCCCCGTATCTGTTCAGATCACTGCCCGTTGTTGGTTCGGTTGTCAAATTTTGAGGTCTCTAGTCATAGACCGTTTCAGTTTCAGAGCATGTGGTTAGAGCATCCTGATTTTATTGCTATTGTTCGTAGGATTTGGAGCTCTCATGTTGTGGGTAGGCCTCCTCAGGTTGTTATCTATAAGCTGAGAAGCTTGAAGAAAGCTCTCAAGTCTTGGAATTGGGAGGTTTTTGGTGATCTTAACTCTACCATTGCTGGGAAGTGTGCGGAGCTTCATTCTATTCAGCTAGATTTGTCTAACCAGGGTTTTTCAGATGATCTTTTTATGGCCGAGGCGAGTGTTCATTCTGAGCTTGATGTGTTGTTACGGAGACAGGAGTGTTTTTTTCGGGATCGGTCTAGAGTTAGGTGGCTTCGTGATGGGGATCGGAACACATCATTCTTTCATGCCTCTATCAAACGTAGGCAGTATCGTAATGTTATATCAACCCTTTCGATTAATGGGGTTATCGCGGAGGATCGGCCTACCATCAGGGATCATATCATTAGTTATTATTCTGACCTTTTTTCCTCGGATGTTTCTCAAGTTGGAAGAGATTTATCTATTGTAGATGATGTGATTCCTTCCTTGGTAACTGCCGTAGAGAACGTTTTCTTGACTAGCGTTCCATCTGCAGATGAAATTCACAATGCAGTCTTTGCTATGGATGCTGCTTCTGCCCCTGGGCCAGATGGGTTTTCTGGTAGATTTTATCAAAGATGTTGGGATGTTGTTGGTAGTGACGTGGTCCTTGCTGTTCAGGATTTTTTCATCACCGGAGTTATTTTCCCAGGTCTTAATTCCAGTTTCATTATTCTTCTTCCAAAGCTGAGGGAATCTATTTCGGTTGATCAGTTTCGTCCGATTGTTCTTAGCAACTTTCTATTTAAAATTTCTTCGAAGATTTTGGCTGATCGTTTAGCTTGTGTTGCCTCCAGGATTATTTCTCCTCAGCAGTTTGGTTTCATTCGAGACCGGCATATCGAGGATAGTATTGCTTTGGCTTCTGACTGTGTGAATGTGTTGCATAAGAAGTGTTATGGGGGTAACTTGGCCATGAAGATTGATATCCATAAGGCTTTTGACACCCTGGATTGGTCTTTCCTTTGCAGAGTGCTTCAGGCTTTTGGGTTCTCTTCTGTTTTTGTGGATTGGATGAACAGTATTCTTCGTTCGTCTAGGCTTTCAGTTCTTTTGAATGGGGTCCCAGAGGGATATTTCGGTTGCTCTAGAGGGGTTCGTCAGGGAGATCCGCTCTCTCCGCTTTTGTTTGGTATTGCAGAGGACTTCCTTAGTAGACTATTAACGAGGTTGGTGGGTTCTTCTCAGGTTCTGCCGATTTCTTCCCCAAGGGGTTTTTTGGCTCCAACTCATTTGCTCTATGCAGATGATGTTTTGATCTTTTGCAGAGGCACTCAAAAGAATCTAAAGCATATCATGGGTGCTTTTGGCAATTATGGTGATATTTCAGGCCAGTTGGTTAACTGGGGTAAGTCTTCGATTTATTTCGGATCTTCTATCTCCCCCTCTCGGATTGGTAGTTTGCAGTCTCTGGTTGGTATGCAGATTGGGCATCTTCCGTTTTCTTATTTGGGAGTCCCTTTATTTCGGGGTAAGCCTCGAAAAGCAGTGCTACGCCCTATTGCGGATAAGATCTTGTCTAAATTCGCTAAATGGAAGGGCAAGTCTCTCTCTCTGGCCGGTCGTGCTACGCTGATCAGGTCAGTCATCACTGGTTCTTTTGTGCACTCTTTCATGATTTACAAGTGGCCTTCTTCTCTACTGTCACTAATTAACCGCAAGTTGAGAAACTTTTTATGGACCGGTTCCTGTGAGGAGACTAAGTTGGTTCGAGTTGCATGGGATCGTTGTTGTAGGCCTTACTCACAGGGTGGTCTTGGTCTGAAAGATATTGGGTTGCTGAATGACTCACTGTTGCGGAAATTCACCTGGAAGTTTATGACCTCTGATGGTTTTGCTTTCTCTTTTCTTCGGGAGAGGTATCTCAGGCATTTGCATAAGCCTCATGGAGGGTATGTCACCTCCTCGATTTGGTCTTCTCTTCGGTCTAATTATAGTTCCCTTCTTAAGGAAGGTATCTGGCTAATTTGCGAGAACTCTCAGAGGGACTTTTGGCGGGAAAATTGGTTGGGGGTTCCCATTTTGGACCTTTTAGGGATTCCTAATTATTTAGCTAATCCACTCCGGGCGAGGGTTTCGGATTTTATTCATCAGGGTAGATGGGTGCTAGCCGATTGTTTTCGAGCGCGTTTCCCGGATCTGTGTTTTCGGATTGATCGTATTGCAATTTCTCCTGTTGTGGATTCTCTGGTTTGGGCTAATTCTCGGGATGGTCGTGTTTCTTGCAAGGCTGCTTATTCCCAGTTTTTCCATGATATTCCTCAAGTTGTTTGGTGGAGAGATGTTTGGTCCCGTTTTATTCTCCCCTCTCGCTCTGCTTTGACTTGGCGTTTGATGTTGAACAGGCTTCCTACTAAGGATCGCCTTTGCAGGTATGGGTTCCAGTTGGCTTCTCGTTGCAGTATTTGTGGGGTTAGTAGTGAATCTGCAGATCATCTTTTTCTTCACTGTCCCCTGGCAGTTGCTCTTTGGGAGGCGGTTTTCTCGACTTTCCAGCGACGTGTCTCTACCGAAACTTGGCAATCCTTCTTCTTGCAAGCCATGTCTGTTTCCTTTAGTGAGCAGGTCAGGATTTTGTGGAAAACGGCTATCCATGCAGTGATATGGGGGGTGTGGACTGCTCGTAATCAGTGGATCTTTGAAGGGAAGTCGGTGGACTTTAGATCTGTCCTTTCTTTGGTCTGGTGTGCGGTTTCTGAGGCTAATCGCCTAGAGATTATTTGTATGCGTAACTGTATGGATGACCTTTTGATTCTTCGTCGATTTGGTCTTCAGGGTCGCCCTTCTAAAGCCCCGGTTATCAAGAGTGTGGTTTGGTCACCTCCGGCCCCCGGATGGATCAAAGTGAATACTGATGGCGCTGCTATGGGCTCTCCGGGGGTTGGTGGTTGTGGTGGTATCTTTCGGAACTGTAGAGCATTTGTAAAGGGTTGCTTTGCTATTCCTCTTGGTCAGGTTTTCGCTTTTGAGGCTGAGCTTCTGGCGGCCTCATTGGCCATTAATTTTGCTTGGAAGTATGGGTGGCATCGAATCTGGCTTGAGAGCGATTCTTCATATGTGGTTCAGCTTCTCTCTTCTCGTTCTGAGTTGGTTCCTTGGAGGGTTCGTCAGGCGTGGCAGCGCTGCATTTTCCAAATCTCACATATGGATTTTCAGGTTTCACATTTTTTTAGGGAGGGTAATTGATATGAACCTCACCAAGAGTAGTGAGACCCGGAACCAATATATGGTAATGAAGGATCGTTTTCTAATTCAAGTTTACAAATAAAGAAAATAAAAAGGATCGCGACCCATTATCTATATGGAGATAAGAACCAACGGTATCAAGAAGGTTGTAGACGCCACACTCAAGAACAAGAAGAAGGTGAGTGATAAGTCAAGTTTGAACGCCACAAGGTATAAACCTTGATAAGTTCATAGTTTAATGAAGAACCAAGAGAAAACGTTCTCTCAAATAATATAATTCCATTCAAAGTTTTTTTCTTGAATAATACATCAATGAGTCCCTTAAATACTAAACTATCTAAGACCTAAAAGGGAACAAAATACTAAATACTAAACTGAAATTGAATCTTCTCTAACCCTAACTTGTACCACACACAAGTATGCTGAAATTAGGACTCCTCCAACCACACGGAATTAAGCTGAAATTCGGACTCCTCAGCTTAAGTCTTCGCGCAACAATCTAGATGTCTAACTTCGGACTTGTTGTGATCTGTTACGAAGGATGAAGTCTTCATTACATCTGTAGGGCTCGTCTTGGGCTTTCCGAAAACATATTATAACAGACGATCTGACTCCATATGCCTTCTGTAGAGGCCCACGAAGTTCTGCTTGGCGTCCAGCTCTTGTCCAGCTCAAGTCTGCGCATAATAAGATAGATGGCTGATTTTGGGCCTGTTGCGATCTGTTACAGATGACGGAGTCTTCATAATATCTGTAGGGCTCGTCTTGAGCTTTCCAAAAACATATTATATTAGACAATCCGACTCCATATGCCTTCTATAGAGGCCCACGAAGTTCTGCTTAGCGTCCAGCTCTTGTCCAGCTCAAGTCTGCGCGTAATAAGATAGATAGCTGATTTTGGGCCTGTTGCGATCTGTTACGGATGACGGAGTCTTCATAACATCTGTAGGGCTCGTCTTGGGCTTTCCAGAAACATATTATAATAGATAATCCAACCTCATATGCCCCCTGTAGAGGTCTACAAAGTTTAGCCCGGATTTGATCTTCATGTGGGCTGAACTTGTACTTCAGCAACTCAGAATCAATTATCATTAAATGCTTCTTTGATCCTCTTGGCCCTTGCAATTGGCCCAACTGGAACATGCAATTGAGCCTTTGGTGATGCTTCTTTATTCTCATCAGTAATCAAGTTGCAGATACGCTTTCTAAGCATGCTTTGGAGCTTCAGACAGATTCTTGGTGGTTCTCTGCCCCGCCATTCTGTTCTTCTTTAGTTGGCAATGACTGCATGGGCCGCGAGTCTTTTCATTTTTCTTGATGTTTTCTTTTTCTTTTTGGTGTGGCCTACGTGCCTCTTTTTATTTGGGGTTGTTTTCCCTGGCTCTTTGTGCTTTGTTTCTTTTTGTCACTTTTTACTTTCTTTTATCTTTATATACGGATACTGTCTAGGGGTTTTTCAGCATATGATCGCTTGTGATGCTTTTTCCCCTTAGATCAGTCCAATTTTATTAAAAAAAAATCATAAAATATTAATTAAAGAGTTTAATTAATTTTTCTAAAGATTATTGGAGCTCAAGACTATGGGTCCATTAGGTCCACTTTCTAGCCCGGAACATTGATAATAACAAGGGTCACGGTTAATTAGTTAGATGGTCCAATTAATTATGTTACGAAAGTAACAAGAATTTCATTCAGACTATTATTTAAATGATGTGATTATTTAATTAATGGATTAATAATTAATTATATTAAATAATGTTGGATGAACAGTATTCTTCGTTCGTCTAGGCTTTTAGTTCTTTTGAATGGGGTCCCAGAGGGATATTTCGGTTGCTCTAGAGGGGTTCGTCAGGGAGATCCGCTCTCTCCGCTTTTGTTTGGTATTGCAGAGGACTTCCTTAGTAGATTATTAACGAGGTTGGTGGGTTCTTCTCAGATTCTGCCGATTTCTTCCCCAAGGGGTTTTTTGGCTCCAACTCATTTGCTCTATGCAGATGATGTTTTGATCTTTTGCAGAGGCACTCAAAAGAATCTAAAGCATATCATGGGTGCTTTTGGCAATTATGGTGATATTTCAGGCCAGTTGGTTAACTGGGGTAAGTCTTCGATTTATTTCGGATCTTCTATCTCCCCCTCTCGGATTGGTAGTTTGCAGTCTCTGGTTGGTATACAGATTGGGCATCTTCCGTTTTCTTATTTGGGAGTCCCTTTATTTCAGGGTAAGCCTCGAAAAGCAGTGCTACGCCCTATTGCGGATAAGATCTTGTCTAAATTCCCTAAATGGAAGGGCAAGTCTCTCTCTCTGGCCGGTCGTGCTACTCTGATCAGGTCAGTCATCACTGGTTCTTTTGTGCACTCTTTCATGATTTACAAGTGGCCTTCTTCTCTACTGTCACTAATTAACCGCAAGTTGAGAAACTTTTTGTGGACCGATTCCTGTGAGGAGACTAAGTTGGTTCGGGTTGCATGGGATCGTTGTTGTAGGCCTTAGTCATAGGGTGGTCTTGGTCTGAAAGATATTGGGTTGCTGAATGACTCACTGTTGCGGAAATTCACCTGGAAGTTTATGACATCTGATGGTTTTGCTTTCTCTTTTCTTCGGGAGAGGTATCTCAGGCATTTGCAGAAGCCTCATGGAGGGTATGTCACCTCCTCGATTTGGTCTTCTCTTCGGTCTAATTATAGTTCCCTTCTTAAGGAAGGTATCTAGCTAATTGGCGAGAACTCTCATAGGGACTTTTGGCGGGATAATTGGTTGGGGGTTCCCATTTTGGACCTTTTAGGGATTCCTGATTATTTAGCTAATCCGATCCGGGCGAGGGTTTCGGATTTTATTCATCAGGGTAGATGGGTGCTAGCCGATTGTTTTCGAGCGCGTTTCCCAGATCTGTGTTTTCGGATTGATCGTATTGCAATTTCTCCTGTAATGGATTCTCTGGTTTGGGCTAATTCTCGGGATGGTCATGTTTCTTGCAAGGCTGCTTATTCCCAGTTTTTCCGTGATATTCCTCAGGTTGTTTGGTGGAGAGATGTTTGGTCCCGTTTTATTCCCCCCTCTCGCTCTGCTTTGACTTGGCGTTTGATGTTGAACAGGCTTCCTACTGAGGATCGCCTTTGCAGGTCTAGGTTCCAGTTGGCTTCTCATTGCAGTATTTGTGGGGTTAGTAGTGAATCTGCAGATCATCTTTTTCTTCATTATCCCCTGGCAGTTGCTCTTTGGGAGGCGGTTTTCTCGACTTTCCAGCGACGTGTCTCTACCAAAACTTGGCAATCCTTCTTCTTGCAAGCCATGTCGGTTTCCTTTAGTGCGCAGGTCAGGATTTTGTAGAAAGCGGCTATCCATGCAGTGATATTGGGGGTGTGGACTGCTCGTAATCAGTGGATCTTTGAAGGGAAGTCGGTGGACTTTAGATCCGTCCTTTCTTTGGTCTGGTGTGCGGTTTCTGAGGCTAATCGCCTAGAGATTGGTTGTATGCGTAACTGTATGGATGACCTTTTGATTCTTCGTCGATTTGGTCTTCAGGGTCGCCCTTCTAAAGCCCCGGTTATCAAGAGTGTGGTTTGGTCGCCTCCGGCCCCCGGATGGATCAAAGTGAATACTGATGGCGCTGCTATGGGCTCTCCGGGGGTTGGTGGTTGTGGTGGTATCTTTCGGAACTGTAGAGCATTTGTAAAGGGTTGCTTTGCTATTCCTCTTGGTCAGGTTTTCGCTTTTGAGGCTGAGCTTCTGGCGGCCTCATTGGCCATTAATTTTGCTTGGAAGTATGAGTGGCATCGAATCTGGCTTGAGAGCGATTCTTCTTATGTGGTTCAGCTTCTCTCTTCTCGTTCTGAGTTGGTTCCTTGGAGGGTTCGTCAGGCGTGGCAGCGCTGCATCTTCCAAATCTCACATATGGATTTTCAGGTTTCACACATTTTTAGGGAGGGTAATCAAGTTGCAGATACGCTTTCTAAGCATGCTTTAGAGCTTCAGACAGATTCTTGGTGGTTCTCTGCCCCACCATTCTGTTCTTCTTTAGTTGGCAATGACTGCATGGGCCGCGAGTCTTTTCGTTTTTCTTGATGTTTTCTTTTTCGTTTTGGTGTGGCCTACGTGCCTCTTTTTGTTTGGGGTTGTTTTCCCTGGCTTTTTGTGCTTTGTTGCTTTTTGTCACTTTTTACTTTCTTTTATCTTTATATACGGATACTGTCTAGGGGTTTTTCAGCATATGATCGCTTGTGATGCTTTTTCCCCTTAGATCAGTCCAATTTTATTAAAAAAAATTATATTAAATAATGTGATTATTTAATTGTATTAATAATTATGAATTATTATTAGAATTAATTATTTTATGGAGGCCAAGGGTTTGAGCCAAGACCAAAGCAAAGATATAAAATAATATTGATTATTTAAATCTTTAGCATGTCATGGGTTCAAGTCATAGTGACAACATTAAATTAAATGGGATTTAGAATCCTATTTAATCTAGGTCACTTGAAACCCTATCATGATATAAGGTTTTAAAATTTGAGTTTGAATTAACAAGATAAAAAGGAATTTGTTTTTTTTTTTTTTGTTTTTTAGTTTTTTTTTTTTTTTTTTTTTTTTGAATATTTGATATTTAAAAAAAAAAAAAAAAAAACCCCTTATCTATAGTATCAAGTTAACTAAAAGGAAAAGAAAAAAGAAAAAAAAAACTTTAAAACAAAAATCAATTAAAGTAATTGAAATATACAAACAAGGTTAAATTGCCTAAAACATACCTAGAGGGTGGGTGAATAGGTTTTTACACCTTTTTCAATCCCTTGAAACAAACATAAGTTTGTCCTTCAAGATAGCTTACATTACAACACGTAAATCATACATGCATGTATAGACAAGAGAAGCATATGTTCGTTAAAGCATTGTCTATATATCAACAAGTTGCAAGAGGAAGAATAACATTAAAACTCAACAACAAAGAAAACTTGTATTTCCAATATTGTCCAATGTGTTACATGTATTAATCAAAAATAACTATACACAAAGTATCAATATACAAAAGAATTATATGTACAACTATGATCAATATGATTTGCTTACATCTCACACTTAACAAAATCTTGTTTCAAAATACATCTTAAGTGAAGATTGTGCAATAAGATTAAAACATACACATATACAAATATGAAAGATAGAGATAGAATGAATTGACACAAGAGATTTTTTAACGTGATAAAACCATAAAGGAGGAAACATCCATGGGTTGAACTACAACCATTAGGTACTATATACAATATATTGGATAACAGATTAGAAATTCCTCAAAAGTGGCCAACCTATGATCTACTTCCTATTGGGGTCTATGTCTACCCAATCCCTACTAGTAGATTAGAAATTCCTCAAGAATGTAGAACCACTCTATATTGGAGTCTATGTCTACACAACATTGTTGGAAGATTAAAAATTCCTCAAGAGTGAATACACATCCTATACACCACTCTCTATTGGATTCTACGTCTATCCAAACGCCCAGGCCTACCAATGCAATAGCCAACTCCCTATCCAAAGCACTCATGCCTCTAGAGAACCTCTCATGCATAGCTATCTGGACCTTCCCGATCCTAGCCATGACTTCTTGCTCAGTTATCCGGACCTCTTGTCCTAACCAAGACTTCCTTGCTTGACTATCCGGACCTCTTGTCCTAATCAAGACTTCTTGCTTGGTTATCCAGACCACTTGTCTTAACCAAGACTTCATGCCTTTTACAAGGATTTCCTAAGTGTGATCAATGAATGCAAATTATGCAAAAAAACAATTCAACATAGAACATGTGATCAATACATTCCATAGAAACTAGACTTAATCATGTGAGCACATAAGTCAAAATAGTCTAGTTACAAAACTTGAATTAAAACCTAGAGCATGTGAAAACACCTATCACCTATGGCTCCTAGTTTAATTCATAAATCTAACACTTGAATAAATCATATACATGAAACACATATTCAAGATATTAGAAACATACACAAAAAATGCTAGTATCACAAAATGTGATCAATAAATATTCTAGCCAATATTTAGAACAAGGATATAATGAATAATCAATTAAATCCTAGTAGGCTTTAAACACAAAATCAAATGTGTTAATCCTAGATTTATTCAATTAAAGGATCCAAGCATATGCCAAGGTTATTGATCATACAATCAAATCACAAATAACCCTAGATATCAAACTAATCACAATACAACACTCAAACATGTGAAAAACTAGAATCATAAAAAACTAGTTCACATTTGTCTCTAATTAGACTTGATTAGATTTGATTTGAAGCTATCCTTCTCAATAGCTTTCATCATACATACACATACATATAGAAGAAGAAAACCCCAAGGTAATTAAGGGTTTAAAAAGATGAAAACACAAAGATTAGTCAAATACCTAAGAATCACCAGCTGGTTCGGTTTTGAGGGTAGAGCCACCACAAAACCTGATCAAACAGCTACAAACTCTATTGGAGAAGGTAGGAAACTTGATTACAAAGATTCTCCAACTTGAGTCACTCAATTCGGAGTCCAAATGAGAAAGTTATGGTGTTTGAAAAGTGAGAAATTTAGAGAGAAAAATTCTGCAATTGTGTTTTTCAAACTTTTCTTTTTGAAATAAAATGGGAGGGAAATGAGATATTTAAAAGAGAGAAAGAGAAGATTTTCAGTAGCCAATCGTGTGAGGCCATGTCACCTACCCATGAGAGGAGCGTGAGCCTCACAGAGCATTGGGGTGTTTGGCCCGTGAGCCTCACGCGCTCCTCACAGGACTCCCCTTCAATGGCCTTTGGCCATTGCATACCTCCATTGCACTTCTCTCGCGTTCTTTGGCTGTATTCCGGCCGCCAAACTCTGAATTCAAATCCGTCTTCGGATTACAAACCGTGACTCCCTCACACTTAAGGATGACTATGAAACTTTGACAAAATGTTAAGAATTCGACTCGGTACATGACGACGAAGACAACACAATGTATGAGAACGTAAAGTAGCATAACTTCCTAGTTTGGACTTGAAACCTAATGAGTGAGTAACCTCAATAAGGAATCATATGAGATCATGTTCAAGTCCAAAAATAATAAAACAAAAATAAATAAATAAACACAAAGTCACACAAGTATGTCATTTCTTAGAGATACTCCTAGAACATGCAATTTCACAATGTTTATCAAATTAAATCTAATGCATGTGCATACTTCAACAAGTGTGTGAATGTGTTATACCAATAGTGTACAACTACGCAGGGACATATATGAATGTCATGTGTGTGTGCGCCTAAGCTTTGTAAGAGGAATGAGGTCAAATATACCTTTGATGAGCAATGTAGCTTATTCCTCTTTGAAGACACCATCTTGCATGAAAAGTTACTAAGTCTTCCTTGAAGCTTGAATATCAACAATCTAAGACAACTAAACAATACAAGAGAAACATTGTTTTGAAATGGAATTAATGCCAACAAAAACCAAAATCCTTACAGTAATTGATAGACATTCATTCTAAAGAAGAAACAAAACACAGACAGATGGTGTGCGGCCAACAAAAGAAAAGCAAAAGGAAAAAAAAAAAAAAAAGGTTTATTCTTCTTATTTTATAAAGGCTGGCCGAATTCCATACAAAAAGCAAAGAGTTGTTTCATGTGTTTCTTCTACCTCCATTCAACCTCCTGAAGCCCGCGATGTGCCCACATGCAGTTGCGGAAACCTAGGAGATAGTGAGGAAGATCCTATGGTGCAAATCGGAAAGCAACAAGATAAAGAACAAAGGAGTTAGCCTTGAGGTATGATCATGTATCTTACCTTGTTTTATTATTATATATCGTACAAGGTTAATAAGTCGCTCAAATAATTTTTAAAAGCCTAAAATTCCTTCCCCTGCGAAACTCTAGGGCTTATAAAAAGGCACACCTAATCTCTCTCTCTCTCTCTCTCAGTCGAACACACAATTTTCTCCTTAGCTATTGCACACCCTACTTTCTTACAAAAGCAATACTCCTTGCTTTTATAACAAGTGATTATGGTTATTTACAACCCAAATTACCAAATAATCCATTGACTATTTGGGCCACCCAAACTCTCATTGGCCGAACACAATGGCGTACAAGTCCAACAATCCCCACCCACCCCCACCCTCTCCCCCCAGTCAATGAGGGAGGTACTCCATGATCCCACTACTAGAAGTCCACACCAAGTGACTCAGTGCAGAACTTCACTCTCTTGGGAACCACCATCATCAACACCTGTGATGGGATCTCCTCCAGCTCCCTCTTAGTAAGTAATCCAACCCGTCTTTTTATGTGAACAACTCAACCATTTGCAAAGGGACTAAATGTAATCTTCGTTAGACCGTACCTGCAAAACTTCATTAGTGAAGGGAATTTCTAACTTCTTTGCTAGAACATGTTGAGACACCTTCACTTTCAGCACGAAACTAAAGAGAAACCTTTCAGCACCTTCACTTTGGTTTTAAACATCCTACATGTTGCTTCCTGATACGAACCTCATCGATTGTAACAAGGTTGATGCCTAAGATCGTTCTAACCTCTGGTTCGGATGGAAACCGCGACCCAACACCTATATCGAGATGTGAACCTTGGTATAAGGAAGACGCCACAATCAAGGATGGAATACTTGATTGATAAGTTAAGGAGGAACGCTACAGAGAAAATCTGATAAGTTCCAATTAGTTCTCAAAGAACAAAAGAGAAAATTCTCTCAATTTTCATTAAAATTCAAGTCCCCCGAAAATTACATAAGTTGGTTCCTTTTAAACTAAAACCCTAGAAGACAAGAAAGGCTACACGCCAAACTCAAAAAGGAAACAAAATATTTCGGCCATTAAGGCCTTACAAAACGAAAACTAAAAAGGGCAATAATTGCCTTACAAACGGGAAAGAAAATAAACACTAAAATAAGCAACTATTGACTTGCTCCCTATTTGGAAGGCTAAATTAGGAAGTAAATCAGCCCCTTAATTTGGAAAACAAAACAACTCATTATTCTTTTGAAAAACTAAATAAAAAGGAAACAAATCACACCCAACTTGTGCTTCACGCCCAAGTCTTCTCTTATTCGGCCCAATCCATTGCCTTGATGACATTAATTAAGCCTTGGTCTTCATGTGGGCTTATCTTGGACTTCAACAATTTAGAATCAGCCCAAGTGTCTTGAATCAGGCCATTGAGTGCCTCTTTGAATCTCTTAGCCCTAGCCCTAGCCCTTGTTATTGGCCCAACCGGAATATGCAATGGGTCCCTTGGTGCAGCTCCCTTATTCTCATCACTTCCTCTCGAACAACAACCATGGAGCCCTTTTTCAGTCTTCATTTCCCATTGTTAAACTGACTCTCAAAGCCTTGCTCATCTAATGCAATTCCAGAAATCAAATTAATGTGTAGATCAGGAACATAACGCACATCTTGCAGTTTCACATTGCATCCCATATCATTCTCAATATCAATATCTCCAATCCCTTCAATCTTGGAATCTCTGGCATTGCCAATCTTCACAGTACCAAAGTTTCCAACTTTGCACGTGGAAAACAATTCCAAGTTCGAATTCGCATGATAGGATGTACAGTATCAATTACCTATTCATCACCTTCATCAATTGATTGAAGACAATCTTTACTTGTGAACTGTGAGAGAACACAAACATCTCCATCATAAATAACTACAGTATTTACCATATCCTTCTAATCTTTACCCTCATCTTGTTCCCTTTTCCATTTTTGGCATGATCTCTTCTTATTCCCTTCCATACCACAATGGTAACAACTCTATCTTATAAAAGGTGTATAGTGTGGTAAAAGGTTGAAACAAATAATGCGTCGTGGTGTGTTCTAATAAAATACTCTAGAAAAGGGTGGGGGGAAGGGGTGAATAGATTTTTACCCTTTTTACCAAATTTTCGCGATTAGTCAATATTACGAAAATAACCTCAATCTAATCAATTTAATAAAACAAGCATAATAGTGCGGAAATTAAAGGACGTTTGATTTTTACGTGAAAACCCTCAACAAGGAAAAAACCAAGGGCTGATACGTGCGCCACACACAAACTTCGAATCCACTAATTGTAATGATATTTATATCCTAAGTTGACCTCAACCATTCTCTGACTATAACCCATCACTACCACCTGCAGGCCTTTAAAAGTGAACCTAGTCCAATTACTTGTGCGCCAAGCCACCTTAGCCACACAAGACTTACTTCTCAATGAAGAGATCAAATAGCCTATGTGAATATATATATGATATTCAAAATGCAAGGGGGAAGGGGGTGAATAGATTTTAACCATTTTTACCAAATTTTTGCAATTAGTCAATATTACGAAAATAACCCCAATCTAGTCAATTTAATAAATCAAGCATAATAGTGTGGAAATTAAAGGAAGTTTGATTTTTACGTGGAAACCCTCAACAGGGAAAAAACCAAGGGCTGTTACTTGCGCCACACACGAACTTCGAATCTACTATTTGTAATGATGTTTACATCTTAAGTTGACCTCAACCATTCTCGGACTATAACCCATCACTACTACCCGCAGGCCTTTAAAAGTGAACCTAGTCCAATTACTTGTGCACCAAGCCACCTTAGCCACACAAGACTTACTTCTCAATGAAGAGATCAAATAGCCTATGTGAATATATATGATATTCAAAATGCAAATAGAGCTAAAGAACACTAAATGCTTATCTAGGATTATAAGACGACAATTAAATCAATATTATATATCAAATGCTAAATGACATGTCATAAAGCTTAGCTAACTTAGATTAAATAATCCTATGTATAGCTATCACAATACATCACTCAATCAAGACAACACAAACAATCTCTATCTTGTATCTAGAATATGTTCTAAGAGCATACAAGTAATAAAAGAGAAGGCTTGATAAGAAAAACACTAAGATTAAATGAAATTAGTAAAAACCTGACCAAGCAAGATGTGTTGTTGAAACCCCATGTATGAATGCATCATATATGGTCATAGATGATGCAAAATGAACTTTGATGAGCAAGGGAAATGCTTTGAGTGATTAAATGAGAGTTCTTTATGAATTTTTCTCACTTGAAAAATATCCTAAGCGATATGAACCTCACCAAGAGTAGTGAGACCCGGAACCAATATATGGTAACGAATGATCGTTTTCTAATTCAAGTTTATAAACAAAGAAAATAATAGGACCACGACCCGTTATCTATATTGAGATAAGAACCAATGGTATCAAGAAGGTTGTAGACGCCACACTCAAGAGCAAGAAAGAAGGTGAGTGATAAGTCAAGTTTGAACGCCACAAGGTATAACCTTTGATAAGTTCATAGTTCAATGAAGAACCAAGAGAAAACGTTCTCTCAAATAATATTATTCCATTCAAAGTCTGTTGAATAATTCATCATTGAGTCCCTTAAATATTAAAATATCTAAGACCTAAAAGGGAACAAATATTCGACAATTAATGCCTTACAATCAGGAAAATAAATGGGCAATTACTACCTTACAATCAGGAAGGAAAATAAAGATTAAAACATACAATTAGTTGACTTGCTCCCTATTTGGAAGGCTAAATTTTGGAAACAAATCAGCCCCTTACTTTAGGAAACAAATCAGCTCATTATTCTTCGGAAATTAAAAAGGAAAAAGCTAAAAATTGAAACTTCTTTAACCCTAACTTGTACCACATGCCCAAGCCCTAGCTTGGTCTTTATGTGGGCCGAACTTGGACTTCAACAAATCAGACCAGCCCATTAAATGCTTCATTGATCCTCTTAGCCCCTTGTAATTGGCCTAGCTGCAACATGGAATAGATCCTTTGGTGATGCTTCTTGATTCTCGTCAATGAAGCATTTAATAGGCTGGTCTGATTTGTTGAAGTCCAAGTTCGGCCCACATAAAGACCACGTGGTACAAGTTAGGGTTAAAGAAGTTTCAATTTTTAGCTTTTTCCTTTTTAATTTCCGAAGAATAATGAGCTGATTTGTTTCCTAAAGTAAGGGGCTGATTTGTTTCCAAAATTTAGCCTTCCAAATAGGGAGCAAGTCAACTAATTGTATGTTTTAATCTTTATTTTCTTTCTTGATTGTAAGGCATTAATTGCCCATTTATTTTCCTGATTGTAAGGCATTAATTGCCAAATATTTGTTCCCTTTTAGGTCTTAGATATTTTAGTATTTAAGGGACTCAATGATGTATTATTCAACAGACTTTGAATGGAATAATATTATTTGAGAGAACGTTTTCTCTTGGTTCTTCATTGAACTATGAACTTATTAAAGGTTATACCTTGTGGCGTTCAAACTTGACTTATCACTCACCTTCTTTCTTGTTCTTGAGTGTGGCGTCTACAACCTTCTTGATACCGTTGGTTCTTATCTCAATATAGATAACGGTCGTGGTCCTATTATTTTCTTTGTTTATAAACTTGAATTAGAAAACGATCCTTCGTTACCATATATTGGATCCGGGTCTCACTACTCTTGGTGAGGTTCATATCACTAAGTGAAAAATCTGATTTTGGACTCTTGAGCTCGACCTAATAACAAAGAGGCATATATATAGGGTGTCAAAATGAAGCCACGTCATTTTGAAAAGTTGCCCCTGAAACGCACCGATCGGCAGTTTCATTCGACGGCCAGGCTACCGATATGAACCACCTAATTGAAACCCGAGAACGCTGGTTTCAAACGGCGCTTCCATTTGGCGGTTTCATAACCGTCGACTCACAACCGCCGATTTGGACTCGAGACAATAAATCAATCAGGTCCCAAAGGGCGGTTTCAATCGGCGGTCTGGCCACCGATCTCAACCGCTATTTCACCAAAATTGGTGAAACCAAAGGAGAAGACAAGAGCTTCTCCAACGGCGATCATCGCGCTAATCCATGCACTCCAACGTGCACACGCAAACGTTTTCAAATATACTTCTGGAAACGAATTACACCATACTTAAAACTAACATACATGAAGTGCACGTGTGGGTATTGAATGCATCCTAATGCCAACATTTCATGGCATTGTCATTGAGCAAGATGTAATCAATTAAAACATGCATGAATAGAATTCATGGCTTTACATCCTAATCAATGAACAAGATACAATCATTTAAAATATGCATAAAGAGATATTCAAGAACATGAATATACACATAAAAACACACAACATACAAGTATTATAGATATGCATGCGTTGTGAGTGTGTGTAACTAGATCTCTTCAAAGTAAGCAAGCATAAGAATATACCTTTGGTGCTTCTTCTCTTGAGGTCTTTAGAGGGCATTGGTTGTGTAAATCACCAACCATCAAAAGCCTAAGATACCCTTACAACAAGCTTCACATGTGATTTGTCACCAAAACAAGCCAATCAAACTTGAGGAACTTATAAAGGTGATGTGTAAAAAAATATTTTATTTCTAAATGAATTATATATTCGTTTTTGTATTAAAATATAATTATTTTACGTTAAATCTAAGAAAAAATAAAAAGCAAAAAACTTGAATACGCAGGATATATTCACCGTGTCGGGCAGGACGCAAAGCACCATTAGGCATTGAAGCTTCGGGTCCGACTAATATATCATGCAGAGGAAATCAGATATATCTTTGATATGCTGGATGAATCTAAAATCGATCCAACGGTTTGTATTAAACCTTAAATATAAAATATTATTTAAAATACATAAAATTAAAACAACTTGGAACTGGTTATACCGGTTATCTCTATTTTTCCTATCTTCCTCTGCTTGGCTTTAATAACCAGCAATCCCCTGTTCTCATCCAACTTTAGCTTCTTCTCTTCGCAAAAGTTGTGTTTGTAACAGGATGTTCCAAGTGAAGTTTCAACATTAAATTTTCAAATTGTTTCTGTTTGCATGTTTCAGTCCCTGCATGGTAGTCGGTCCCGCTTCTCACATGTAAGAATATCCTATTGATGCCATTGATGTCAATCTAATCAACAAACACGAGGACGCATGGCAGCATCTGCTTCAATCACTCATTGTGATTTGTGACCTCCTCCATGCTTCTCTTTTTATCTTGTTTCTGTGGGACATACTCAGTATAGTGGACAAAGAAGCTATATTCCTAATTATATTATACGTGTCACCATGTCATTAGAAAGCAGGTTTTTTTTTAATATTACGTGTCACTATGCCATTAGAAACCGAGTTTTTTAATTGTTTTTTTTTTTTTTTTACATGAGTTTTTTAATTGTTAATATCTCAAGTTTGATTACGATTGTACCAGCAAAATAACCCATGATAAACGCTTTTCATGATTTCAATTGTTATTTGAGCTGTGAGCGTGTGGTAAAATTAAAATATAAGAGCATAATGATTTACATCAATAAATATTTACATGCCAATAACGTCAATAGGCTTATTTACAGGTGGTATAACAATATAATTTTTTAGAAAAATTGCACTAATAACCCCTAACTTTAGGGGAAATTTGACCTTTAGGCAGAAGATTATTTATTGCACAAACCTTCTTTGGATATGTTAACCAAACATTGACCACAATTAAGATTAACTATTGACCAGCATTGACTTCCAAAAAGTCACATTTACCCCTGGCTTTCAATATGAAAAGTCATATTCACCTCTACCCTACAATAAATGAAAATAAATATTATAATATTTTATTAACAAAACAAAATAAAAATGGATCTCCCTAGTGAAGCTCAAATAAATAAAAGAAATTGAAATAAAAAGAAGATAATGGAGAGATTGGAGATTGGATCTCCGTGGATGAGATCCATGTCGTCATTTTGGTGGTGGATTTTGATGATAAAGACTTTGATTTGCTTTATCTCTTCAATGGGCTCATTTTGGAGGTGAGTTTCTCCCTCTTAGTGCTTGTGTTTGTTTGCTTTTGTGTAAAGTTTTGATGGAGAAAACTGAATAATCAATGGAGATGGGAGATAAAAGTTCGCAGTGGATATGGGAATTTGCAACAAGAGGAGGAGTTCGCAATGGAGGGAGAAATTCGTGGCGGGGAGAAGTTCCATCTTTGTATAGAAAGATTGGTTTTTCAAAGATGGATCCATTAAGATCCAATCTTCTTCTTTTTTTCAATTTTTCTCTCTTTTAAATAAATATTTGTTAAGATCCATTTCTAGATGGAGAGATGTTGGTGATTCCCACAACCTAAGAATTTTCAAAACCTTCCAAATCCAAACATTTTACTGCTCAGTGATTGTTGATTGTTGCTTTTGTTCTTGATTTGCAAAACAGAGAGTCTGAAATTTTTCTCCCTCATTTTACAATGACATTTTTCTAGAAGCACGTTCTTTGTATTTTTAGACCAGCAAATTCTTCTTCTATTTTAAAAAAAATTAATATTTGTTTTAGCTTTTTAATTGTTATTTTAAAGTATGTAGAGTTTATTTGTCCGGTTATGATTGGACAATTTCTATTTTCCTTTAATTTATTTAATGTCACTCTTGAAAAGTCCATTTTGCCCTTCTAACCGTTAACTTACAGTTAGTCAAACGTTTGGTCAATGAAATCCAATGGAGGTTTGTGTAATAAAATGATCTTCTATCTAAAGGTTCAATTTCACCAAAAGTTAGGGGTATTAATGCAATTTTCCATCTCTTTTTTAACCAAAACATAAAAATATACTTGATAGACAATTAAATGAAAAATCCGTTTCCAATACTTATATTGAAAATATAGCTTATTATTGACTTATCGAGTTATTTTATTATTTTATTTTAACAAAATAAATTGTTTAACAGTTTTTTAATATTTATATATAATGTTGAGTGAATAGTTATGCATCGGACTCTATAAAAGTAAACATTCATTTTAACGTGACTATAATTATTATTTTTTTTGTCACATCAGCTTGACATTGAACAATAATAATTGATTAGGAGTAATGCTAGGTTTCCTAAATTTTTTTCCAAAAAACTTCCCATATTGTATGGCATAGTGAGTTGTTAACTTCACATCCCTCATCACATAAACTCATGATTTACAAATGTTAACAATTCACCATACTACATAATTGCGAAGTTTTTTGAAAAATAATTTTGCAAGCCTAGTATTACTCATTGATTAATTGCAATATAGAGGCATATTCTTACACAATGTCTATTTGTCCTACGTGTAGTGACATACCGATGTATGAGTTAGGGTGGGCTCATACATCAAGCCCACCCTAGCCAATCTTTAATTTTTAATTTATTTTCTCATAAATCTTGAATTTTAAAAAAAAAGTTTAATAAATATACATGTATATTGAATTTTATCAAAATTCCCATTATATCTACATTCACAAAAAAAAAAAAAAAAAAAAAAAGAAGCCTATCAGTGACGAACTATTTCCGATGACACTAATTGTCATCGGAAAAGGTACCATTTCCGACGACCATTTCGGTGCCATCGGAAATGAGTGAAAATATGATACCACATTTTCGACAGCCTAAATACTGTCGGAAATATTCTTTGTTCCATCGAAAATGAGGAAAAAATAATACATTATTTCTGACGGCTTAAATGCCGTCAGAAATAGTCTTTCTTCCATTGGAAATGAGGAAAAAGTAATACATTATTTCCGACGGCCTAAATGCCATCAGAAATAGTCTTTGTTCCATTAGAAATGAGGAAAACATATTACATTTTTTCCAACGGCCTAAATGCCGTCGGAAATAATCTTTGTTCCGTTAGAAATGAGGAAAAAGTAATCCAACATTTCCGATGGCCTAATTGCCATCGGAAATAGTCTTTGTTCCATTGGAAATGAGAAAAAAAGTAATACATTATTTCCGACGGCCTAAATACTGTCGGAAATAGTCTTTATTTCATTGGAAATGAAGAAAAAGTAATATATTTTTTCCGACGGCCTAAATGCCGTTGGAAATAATCTTTGTTTTGTCGGAAATGAGGAAAAAGTAATCCAACATGTCCGACGGCCTAATTGCTGACATTTCCAACGGCATTTGGCCGTCTGAAATGAGAAATTTTTTATTGTAGTGTCAAAACCGTATTTTTATATAAAATTTCTTCAAATAATTTGTACAAATAAAAATTTCATGATTTATTTTTTTCTTGAAAAATAAAAAGTTAGATTAAATAATTATATAAACTCTATTTCGTAGTAAGTATTTAATACACCTGATTTTCCCTAAATTGTTATCCATACAATGACATATATGTGCAAAAATCAAGAGTGAACACTTTGATACAACAAAAAAATTTATTTGTCAGGATTATGATGAAGGGATTTGTGAGATGTTGACGTCATTTGATATGATAGAATTTAGTTTAGAAGAGGAGAAGGAGAATGAAGAAGAAAACAAGGAGAATATGTATTTGTTTTGCAATTCGATACTTTATTTCATAGCAACTTTGCCCTTTATAGGCTTACAACCTAACAACTAAAAAACTAGAAAGTAGGAGCAGATTGGCAATATCATTTCATGCTCAATCTCATCCAGACTAGCAACAACTAACAACTAAGTTATTCATTCTAACACTAAGACTAAGTTATTCATTCCAACATTAAGAGTACTATTGATTGAGTCCACATCCGATTGCATGCATGAAAGTACCATGTCACCTACTAGGTTTTGTAATTGCATGCATAAAGGCTTGACTCACGTTGGACACACATCATTCCTTCCCCCATAAATCATCCTTGTCCTCAAGGATGAAGTCCGTGGGTGGTTGGCTTGGGGTTGGAAAATCTTCAATCTTGAAGAATTGAGGCCATTGGCAATGGTGACTGGGAATGAATTTCTCGTCGCAATAATAGCATAATCCCTTTTCTCTATGTTCTTTGGCTTATTATCCTGAGAGACGACGAATAGGAATTGTTGAGAAGGGTGATCGTTGAGCCGGTGGAGGTCCGAGAATGCCAGCTGTTGGGTTTGGATTGATGTAGTTGGATGGTGAGGCTTGGTGGGATTGAAATGAGGTAATGGTCTTTTTTTGTAAAGAATTACGCTCTTCAATCAGACGGGCTACACCAATGGCATCTGAAAGGGATTTCGGTTGCTTCACTTTCACGTCGAGACGAATCTCATCTAGGAGTCCTGTAACAAAACAACCGATTAAAAAAGTTTCAGGCAAGTTGTCGACCCAGTGAGAGAGCTTCTCGAATTCCTCTTGATAAGCTACAACCGAAGACACCTGTTTGAGCCGCTTAAGCGCTTCAGAGGGATCCTCATAATCTGTGGGGCCGAATCGAAGCAAGATGGCCTGAGTAAATTCTACCCAAGTTAGTGGTCCCTTAAATTTCGCCAACCAGCGATGCCATTGAAGGGCAATCCCCTCCAAGTGAAAAGAGACCAGTTGCACTTGTTGATCCGTTGCCACACTTTTGGAGTCAAAATACTGCTCAGCTTTGAAGATCCATCCTGTTGGGTCCTCGCCTCCGAATTTAGGAAATGATAACTTGAGATGGTGGTTGTTCCAATCGGTTGTGGTGCTGCTGGAGTGATTGGTTCGAGAGCTGGAGGCCCCCGGTTGAACCATATGGTGTGATGATTCGCCTGGCGCAAACGGATTGGTGTCACCATTGGTGGTGGTCAATTTATGTGACTCTCGTATGGCCTGTAATTCTGCCAACACAGCTTGTAAGGAAGCATGAATTTGGTCGAAGTATGACTCATGTCTCGCTAAAGTCTCGTTCACCTCGTTACGAAACTCAATGTTAGATTTGTTCCGTGTATCCATTGAACCGAACGGCTCTGATACCAATTGATATGATAGAATTTAGTTTAGAAGAGAAGAAGGAGAATGAAGAAGAAAACAGGGAGAATATGTATTTGTTTTGCAATTCGATACTTTATTTCATAGCAACTTGGCCCTTTATAGGCTTACAACCTAACAACTAACAAACTAGAAAGTAAGAGCAGATTGGCAATATAATTTCATGCTCAATCTCATCCAGACTAGCAACAACTAACAACTAAGTTATTCATTCTAACACTAAGACTAAGTGATTCATTCCAACACTAAGTGTACTATTGATTGAGTCCACATCCGATTGCATGCATGAAAGTACCATGTCACCTACTAGGCTTTGTAATTGCATGCATAAAGGCTTGACTCACGTTGGACACACATCATCATTCTTTAGGAACTCCCTCTTATTTTAAGCATTTTTATCTTGAGAAATTGCTCGATAGCAAAATATTGTCAGTCAACTGCCGGGAAAGTCACGTAGGAATATCAAAGAACATTACAACTCCCTCGTACATGACATCTGCAAGATTTATTCGGGTTGTGTCAAATTGCCGAGTTATGCCGATGACTTGTGGGACTTTTTGTGCTGTCGGAAATTTTTTTAAAAAAAACAATACCGCATTTCCGACGGCTTTTGGGCCAGCCGAAAATAGTCAAATAAGTCGTCAATATTACCCATTTTTCTAACAACATAAAAAGTGTCATCGGAAAATGCTAAAATTTAATTTGAATTACTTTATGGACACATCTTACTAAATTAACTAAATATAAAATATAGCAAAATTATTATAATCACAAGAACATTTAGTTATTTTTAATTATATTTAGTGACACTACTATATCAGATTTTTTTTTAAACAAACTCTAATAATTTTAATAAAATATTATTTTAAAAAACAATATCTCAATAGTTATATTTAAATAGTATACAAAAAATATATATATTTAATTTGATATTATACAAACATATCAATAGCTTATATATAAATAGTAAGCAAAACATATCAGATATAAAGTTATATCAAAATGGTAAGGGTAACCCCGTACTGTCATCCAAGTCAAAGGTTCGAACCAGATGAATTTCATAGAATTAAAGTTGATGTGTGACGTGACGGGTGACATGGCGACTATCAAATCGAGACAAGCCATTTTTTTTTTTTATAACTAGTTTTCCAACTCGAGCGTTGCACGGGCTTTGTATTAAAAAAAAAATTCAGTAAACCATTATAGTTTGAGAAGTGTTATATTTTTGTAAATAAATTGGAATGTGTTTATAAAGATAGGTGGAATAATTTGGAGGTTGAGTTACTTTGCTGTTTATAAACAGATACAAAGTTGTTTTTCATCATCGTTCAATTGCCAGTTTTGCCAATGAGTCGGTGGTTATAACTTATAACATTCATTTGATAATATACCACTTTTATATTAATTTTTTTTTAATTTATAAAAAATAATATTAAAAGTGAATTAGCAACAGAAATTAAGATCAACCACATCAATAAAATTATGATTTATAATACAAAATTACAAAATTAATTTTTTATGAGATTGTTGGATTTTTTCTTCTACTTTTCCATACTCTTTTTTTCGGGAAATTTATGTAGCAAGTTTTAATTCATTTAAAAATTTTAAATACATGTTTTATTGAATGTAAATGTTATATATATATATATATATATATATTCTATTTTATAGGATGGATGTACTACTTTAATATATTGTATATTGTGATAAGTGGATAAAGATTTAAAATTGCACTCAAAATTAAATTACACAAATCCTTATTTTCTTTGTCAAGCAAAACTCACAAGATTTGCGAAGAAAAATTACTGAATATGTATACCGTGTTAATACAATTAATATATCAACTATTATTTCTCTCTTATGCTGCTTGTGCTCCAAGTTTCAGTATCAAAGTGTGATTGATATCGTTTGCTATTGGTCCCGATCAAAAAGAAGAAAAAAAAAAAATCAACAGATTAAGCAAAAAGGAAACACTTTTTAGTGAGAGTTCAATAAAGCTGCTTTTGAATTCACTCTATACTTCCACTTTATGATATGACTTAGATTTTAAATAAGTAGAAATTGATTTGCAAAAGAACAGAACCAATACCTGGACTAACATATCGGTTCTTGAGAGCCCACTCATTCCTCAATAAATGAATCAGTTATTGGTGAGCATGTAACAATATTTTATGGCATCACTTTTGCTAAATATATCATTAACTATTTACTAACATAAGCATTTTGCCCTGAAATGCACCAGCTATAAAGGAAAATAATGTAAATACGTGTGCATCTATACTGGAAACTCTTTGGGAAGATGTGCAGAAAGAACAATAAATGAAATAGAAGGCCTAACTGAAAATTCAAATTAATTCATGAGTTTATTCAAATCAAACTGAACAGCAATTAATAAAACAAACCCTTTAATTCGGAAAAAAATAATAATGAAAAATCATAGAAGTCAACATACAAAAAAGGATATACAAAACTAACCGTGCCATTCCAATCCGCATGGTAGACCTTTCCATATGAACCTGTTAACAACTTAACACCAAAAAATTCAGGCAAAAAAAAAAAAAAAAAAAAAAAAACAAACAAACAAACAAAAAAGACATGTATAAAGAAATGAAAGTTTTATTGATGGCAAATGCAATTGAAACACCATTGACAGCTCCTAAAAACTAAAGTAATTCTATAAGCAATAAGAGAGTCACCAGAACAAAATCCTTTAACACAAGCAAAATATCACAAATAAACTAAATTGCTGCAAATTCCTTGGATGGTGCACGTGATATTTTTCACCAACAATGCAAGAATAAATATAACTAATGAATCAATTATTGGTGTGGTGGAAACGAAGAGCCTTGTTTATTAATGGTATTACCTAAGAGCTTATTCTTAATGGCATTGGATATCTGAGAGCTTCCAAGAGTTAATAACAATCATTATAATTGATTTTTATTTAATTAAAATTATAATGGCATTGGATAACTAAGAGCTTCCTAGGAATAATAACAATTATTATATGATTCAATTAAAATCAAATTCATTTTAATTAATTGATTAAATATTTTAAAGGTAGATATAAATATATAATTTAATACCAAAACTCCTTCACAGTGACATGTGGCGCTGCGAAACTTTATTATCATATATATATATATACCGTCGGAAATAGCGGTAAAGCCGTTGAAAATACAAGTAATTTTGACCACTTTGAATTACTACTACTGATGGCATTTTCATCTTTTTAGACGGCCATGGCCGTCGGAAATGATAGTATTTGTGACGGCTCGTCAGTGAATAGTTATTTCTGACAAGTATATTTGTGACGGCCTCCGACAGCTTTTTCCCATCAGAAAAGCGTATTTCAGACAGGAAATGGTCGTTTCCGATGGCATTTAGCCTTCGGAAAAGACCATTTTTTTATTTTTATTTTTTAGTGATTTTTTCTTTCAAACCAAATAATACTTGTGTCATGCTTGTTCTAAAACATTCCACCACATTCTTGAAACAACCTTTTCATTTACTTTTTTTTATCAAAATTACGTTCAAATTCTTTGTCAACATAAAATTGGCATTCAAATTATGCATGTTATGGTAACTTATACAAATTTGATTTTTTTTTTTTTTCCATTATTATTTTGAAATGTTAGCCCATCCCAAAGTTCAATCCTAGTTATATCCCTGCGTATATGGCATATAAGTTTTTTATGGCCCATTATAGTATTGTTGATGCTCTAAATACTGCACTGTCAAATTAATATTAAATTATTTCGAATCTAACATATGTGATCGGTAATATCACATTATTTATCTTTTTAATGCAAAATAGTGTGAAACCTATTCCATATATTTTGAAGGGTCAATTGCACTAATTTACCAAAATTATATATATATATATAGAGAGTGAGTCTCTTATAAGGGATCCTTATTTTAATTTTGGTAAGGACCACCACAAATCACATCGATTTAAATTAATTTTGATCTGAATTTTTTTGTAGATAATAAATTCATCGAAATCTATCTATGAATAAAATTTGAGAATTTTTCAAGCACTATAAATTTTTTTCTTGAATTTTCCTATATTTCACCCATTTTTTTGATGCCCTCATATTTTAAAAAATCGGGATAAATAGTTATAGGGTTTGAAAATTTTTCAAATTTTATTCATAGGTATATTTCAATGAACTCATCATCTACAAAAAAATTCAGATAAAAAATCATTCAAATTGTTGTGATTTCATAGTGGTATTTACCGAAATAAAAATTAGGGATCCCTTATAATTAAGAGACTCACTATATATATATATATATATATACAATCTTTCTACTTTCAGTTCGTTCTGATATAAAATAAATCAGGACGAAGAATGTGAACCATAGAAAAATTGTATATCATGACCAATTGACAATAGAAAAATTATATATATATATATATAAGTAAATATCAAAATAACATTGACTACCATTCACCCGTTGAATAACGGTTGACCACGATTAATCACTAATTAAAGAATTAAAATATATTAATGACGAATTCGTCATATCTAACCTATTTTTGAAATTCAAATTCACTTTTAACCTTGTTTTCAAAATAAAACCATATTCAACCAGAACTTCAAAAAATGATTCAAAACTAACTTAAAAGTGACGAAAATACTACTATGATTTTTTTCTTCTTCTCTTCTTTCTTCTGTTTTAGTTCTTCACTTTCTCCCTAAAAATTCCTTTCTCTTCCTTCTGGTTCTTCTCTTTCTTCAATCTTGAAAAACCATGTAAATGTCACCACAAAACTCAAATCTACTCGTTATTTCCTCTCTTTCTACTTTATTTTTACTTCATCTGTTATGATCCCACATTGGCTAAGTATGTGATTAGTCAATGGTATATAACTCATTGGGCACCCTCTCCTTACAAGCCGGTTTTAAGGATGAATTTTACCCAATGGGTTTGTATTAAGTGGTATTAGAGCCGGCACCATGCCGAGCAGTGGATTCGTCACGGACAGGGTGACCTGGGGAGGGCTGCTACCCAAGAGAGCCGGATCCGCGAAGTCACCTAACTGGGAAAGATGGGCCGTCGTTGACGACGGATGCGGAAGTATGGTGGAATGTTATGATCCCACATTGGCTAAGTATGGGATTAGTCAATAGTATATAACTCATTGGCCACCCTCTCCTTATAAGCCGGTTTTAAGGATGAGTTCTACCTATTGGGTTCGTATCTAACTCACATGTAAATTCAGCAATTGATCAAAGCTTAAGACAAGGAGAAACGACGATTCAATTGCTCCAATAAAATCTACAAAAGGCTCAACATCATATGAAACAACCAGTTGATGGCCATCGCACTGATTGCAAATTCCAAGAAAGAGATTACGTTTATTTGCTTCTGCAACCTTACAGGCAGTCTTCACTACCCCTCCGAAGACATTTGAAACTGGCACCACAATATTTTGGACTTGCCTCCCTCCTCACTCTTCCATCTGGTGTTTCATGTTCCTTTGTGAAGAAAAAAATGGGTGATAATTTTGTTGTTCAGAGAAATTTGCCGCTGGTCAATGAAAATGAGAGAATTAAGCTATAACCAGTAGCCATTTCGGATCAAAGAATGGTGTAGTGTAATAATCAAGCAGCCACTCAAGTCCTCATTCAAAGGTCCAACTCATTTCCTGAAGATGCTATTTGGGAAGAATGGGGAATGATTCGTAAGCAATTTCCTTCTTTTCAGCCTTAAGGACAAGTTTGATTTTGAGCACTGAGCAATGCTAGGCATTTGCATTAATTTCTGCAATAATTTGGCATCTTAATTGTTATTTCATATTTGGTAAATTGTTATTTGATTTTGTTGTTATAAGAATAATTGAGAGACGTTAGTAGGGCAAGTCAACGTTAGCAAAGCACGTCAAAGGAAAGATTTTAGGAACAAGACTCTATTTAGCGAAATGATTCAGATTTAAATGGGTATGTAATTTTCTTGACAAAAACTTAATATAGAGGTTTCCCTCAGAAATGGAAATTTTTTCTTGTCTTTTTGTTATTCCTCTTTCCTGTTACTTATCATCACTCTATCATATGAATCAATTGCATCAGATTGCTTCATTTGATGGATCTTGGAGGTGAGAGATATAGAATTTTCCAGAAGAGAGAGAGAGAGAGAGATGACATCATGGATTTAGACAAAAAAAAAAAGGGGCCCTTGCAAATATAGCCCATCCCAACAATTATTTTTTGGAAATAGCCCATTGGGAAAAAAAATGCATATGTAGCCTTTCTTGATATTGACTTTCTAGGAAATAGCCCTTGTAAGACAATAATGCCCTTCACAATTAAACCGTGCAAAATGACTCAATTACCCTTTTACATTGTGTAAGGATGAAATTGCCCTTCTCTTCTTCTCCTTTAGTTGACTGAAGAAAACCAAAACTTTTAGAAATTTCATCTTCTCCATCCTTCTCCTGTCGACCGAAATTGTCTCCATCGAAGTTGGGTCAGTCATTCTTCCTTGGCTCTTCTTCTCCATCGTTCTCCTGTCGACCGGAATCCACTCCATCGAAGTTGGGTCCTCTCCGCTGGAATCTTTCTATCGACCGTAATCTCGACGGCGACGGCGACCGGAATGTTGACAGTGCCGCCACCTTCTTCAATCGAGCTTCACTGTCTAGTTTGAAATCGAGCTTCACTGTCAAGAATGCACAGTCAATGTAAGTCCCGTCATCACACTTAAGTTTCCCATGTTATTGAATCTCTCGGTCTTTTGTTGTTGCCTTGTTTAAATTTGAGACGTTTTTGATAGAATGAGGGATTGATTGATGGTTTTGGATTTGTTGCCCATGAATTGGGGTTTGTGTATGTAGTATATTTGGGTTTAGTTAAGGTGTTTGATGAAATGCCACATTAAGCTCTTAAGAGGGGCAGTATTATTGTAGTTAAGGTATTTAGTTATGTTGGGTGCACACATCGTCCTCACTATCACATGAATAACTGGAAGAAAATGCACTCTGGTGAATAGTGTTGTATGGTTTGTTTTCACATTTATTGTGTTGTATGGTTTGGTGGGGAAAAGGTTTAGGGAATTTGTATGTGATTTTCTGAGGGTTGATGGTGTATGGATGATTGTTTGTGTTGATCGGTGCTGAACCAAAAGAGGTTTCGCTATTGTTGTTGGTTGATGGTGTATGTATATTTGTTTGTGTTGATCTGTGTTGGTTGTTGATGGTGTATGTATATTTGTTTGTGTTGGTTGGTTGACCAAAACAGACCCCTGTTATTGATCCCATTTGATTTTGCTTTTGTTATTGGCTGCTGTTATTGATTGTGGAAATTGGAAACATAAGATCAGCTAAGCCCGGGAGGAATGTGTAGGCCTGGGAGGAATGTTTTAGGCTTGGGAACCATTCGTAGGCCTAAAAGAATTGTTCCTAGGCCCTGACCTGATTTGAATGACAGTAATTGTTGTTGTTATAACTGTTATTGACTGAATTATTTTTATTTTTTTTCAGGGTCTAAGGATACCATGTCTTGGGTGTTAGTTCAGTGCAGTGAGCATTCGAAGCATAACGCATTGACAGGTCCTATTTCGTTTTCAATACGTCTAACTAAAAAAGACAAGGGAGCATACGAGGAATTGGTGGAAACGATATACCAGCGGACAGGGGTTAGTAGAGACCAAATTCAATTGAAGCTAACTTCGTATGTGGAAACGGGGGATGATAAACTTACATTGTCTATTGTGAGTGACGACGATGTACAGTTTGTGATTATGCATAAGGAAAAAGGTTGGGCCACAATTGATGTTGAATTTGTCAACAAACATGAATTTCGATCTCCACCAAATCAAATACAATCAGAATGTACAGTCTCTCCTGTTAAACACACTGATATTCCACAGTCTCCGGGCAGTACTCCTAACTTTAAATCAGTTAGTGGCAGCAATAATTCGGTTGCTTCACCCGGATTTACATCAGCAGGAAATGAACAACCGACGCCAGCATCTACTACCAAGCATGTAGTTGTGGATAGTTCTGAAAGCATAGATAGTTCAGGAAGGTCTGATAGTTCTAAAACCAGTGATACAGAAGATGAGAGTGCTGATGGTGGTGGGCTAACGGCAAGAGTTCCTGTAACAGAAGAACGAGGGGTGAGTGGAACAGCCAACAGTTTTTCACCGTCCTTGAACACACGGTGGACAGTATCAGGTTCAGATCTTTACTCAATACCAGCCGTTCGATCAGTGGATGTGTTTCAAAATCCAGGGAACTAAGGTCCATTATACAAAGGACAAATGTTCAAGGACAAGCCTACATTGAAGAGTGCTGTAGGGTCGTATACATTTGGAGAGAGGTTTGAGCATAGGATTTCACGATCTTCCAATACACGATTCACTGCGCAATGTAGTCAGAGAAGTTGTGGATGGGTTCTTCGTGCATGGAAGTCGAATAGGGGGACTTATTGGCATGTGAAGGTGTTTGTTAATGAGCACACATGTGAGAGAAATGACAACTACAACGTTGAATTCAAACGTGTACGTGCTGCTGTGATAGGGGATTTGTATGCAAGTAAATATCGTGATCCCGGGTGCATAATCCGTCCTAAAGATATAGTTTTTAAGATGAGGGAGCAGCATGGCATACACCTCTCGTACAACAAAGCCTACAGGTCGAAGGAGCACGCTTTGATTCAGGTATTCGGTGATCCGTGGGAATCCTTTCAGAGGTTGCCGTCTTATTTTTATATTTTGGAACAAGCGAACCCCGGGACTGTGACAAAGATCAAGACCGACTCGAGAAACCGGTTGAAATATGCATTCATGGCAATTGGAGCCTCTATAGAGGGGTTCAATTCTGTTATTAGGCCGGTTATATGCATCGATGCTACCCACTTGAAGGCTAGGACTAGGGTGTTTTGTTAGTTGCGATGTGCAAAGATGGAAACGGGATGATATACCCTTTGGCATTTGGGTTTGCAAACTCTGAATGCACAAAGTCTTGGACTTGGTTTTTGAAGAAACTCTGTAAAGGGATCCAAAATCCGGACCGTGTGATGTTAGTATCAGATCGGCACAATGGTATATTCAATGCAATGGAAGCCATATTCCCAGACGCCGCACATGGGATTTGTTGTACCACATGGCACAAAATCTTAAAAGATTTTGCAAGCAGAGGGATGATGTGATGATTCTTTACTATTGTGCTGCGTATGCATACCGTATGGAGGACTTTGACCGTTTCATGGGTGAGTTGAAAAAAACTTCTCCTAAGGTTTACGATGAGCTCCTGGCCGTTGGGGTAGAGAAGTTTTCACGTGTACATAGTCCTAGACTAAGGACCTCTTTTATGACCACCAACATTGCCGAGTCAATGAATTCTTGTCTACTTTCGGTCCGAAAATTGCCTATCACAGCAATGGCGGAATGTATCAGAGATTTGTTGCAAAGGTGGTTCTACGATCGTCGAAAAAATGCACATGAAATGTCTACATACTTGACAACGTTTGCAGACGAACACATCAAAGATTTGATAGATATAGCGAATAAGTTTGAGATTCACCCCATTCACCATAAAACATTTAAGGTAGATGACAAATCGATTCCTAGAATCATCGACCTTGAAAATAGTTCTTGCTCATGCCGTCAATGGGATTTAGATGAGTTTCCGTGTTGTCATGCAATGGCGGTTGCTAGGTATGCTTCCCGGTCTTTTAAGTATGTACATTTATCTGTTATGGGTTATTTTACAAACTTGAATTTGTGTTTGTTGGTGTGTTATGGCCTAGGTTCAAAGGTATGTCAATCAACTCAATGGCTTCTGACCGTTACACAACAGGATATCTTAAACATGCTTATGAAATGGCTGTGAACCCTGTTCCGGATCTTGAATCTTGGGACATTCCTGATGCAATCCGGAACCGTATTGTATTGCCATGGAAGAAAAAAAAGCTGCCAGGAAGACCAAAGAAGTTGAGGATACCATCCACCGGGGAGAAAAGAAAGTTACAATCTTGTTCAAAGTGTGGAAATAAAGGACACAATAAATCAGCTTGTCCAGAACCATCGTCTAGCACAAGCAAACCAGCCAAAAAACCCCCGATCATGTGGCATATGTAAGAAAGAAGGTCACAATAGACTGAAGTGTCCGGATAAGCCACTCGAGCCTACCTTCACTGACACGAATGAAGGGAATGTCGCTGGGCCTACAGTCTAAGTGTCTTGGGTGGGTGCTGAACTAAAACAGTTATTTGCTGCTGATATTGTTGTTTTTATTGGTTGGGGCTGCTGTTATTGCTCTTGAAACAGAATATGAGTGAAGCCCGTGAGTAATGTTTTAGGCCTGGGAACGGTTCCGAGGCCCAAACGGCAATTGTTCCTAGGCCTGTAAATTGTTTCACAGGCTCAGTTGTCTGTTGTTGCCACGTCATCAGTTGCCATGCTGTATTGAATTTTGATTAAAAAATTTTTTAAAAAAATTTGTGTTTATTTTCCAATTGCAAAGGATGTTTCAAAGGGTTGTTGCATATTTCCATTGATACCCCTTCATCGTTGGACCGTGCCGATCGTTCAGATTATATCGTGGCCCCCATATTTTCGTATTCGAAGGAAACCTCTTAAGCCTGGGAACGGTTCGTAGGAACAGCATAATTGGTTCCTAGGCCTGAAAATCGTTTCCCAGCCTCAGTTGACCTTGCACATATTTAATCGCCACGTCATCTTTCTTCCTCGGTATTAGTGCTCAAAACAACGAACTAAGCCCAGGAACCGGTACTTTAAGACTAGGAATTACTACTAGGCCCATGGCGTATTTAATATTGATTTAAATAATTTTTATTAAAATTTTTTATTATTTTTCCAATTGCATAGGATGTTATTTAGAAGCGGTGTGCACCCATCAGAATCAATTTAGGAAGTGTAAATGTAACGCGGGATATCAATTCAACAACGTGATCAACTTACATGTTTTTGAAAGAACTCTTAGGCACTTAGGGGTTTATGTTTCAAAGGGTTATTTACTAAAGGTGTGTAATGGGTAGGGACGTACTTGCTCGACCGTCAGATGATCTCGAAAATCCACGTACATATTTCCATTGATACCCCTTCATCGTTGGACCGTGCCGATCGTTGAGATTATATCGTGGCCCCCATATTTTCGTATTCGAAGGAAACCTCTTAAGCCTGGGAACGGTTCGTAAGAACAGCATAATTGGTTCCTAAGCCTGAAAATCATTTCCCAACCTCAATTGACCTTGCACATATTTAATCGCCACGTCATCTTTCTTCCTCGGTATTGATGCTCAAAACAACGAACTAAGCCCAGGAACCGGTACTTTAAGACTAGGAATTACTACTAGGCCTATGGCGTATTTAATATTGATTTAAATAATTTTTATTAAAAATTTGTATTATTTTTCCAATTGCATAGGATGTTATTTAGAAGCGGTGTGCACCCATCAGAATCGATTTAGGAAGTGTAAATGTAACACGGGATATCGATTCAACAACATGATCAACTTACATGTTTTCGAAAGAACTCTTAGGCACTTAGGGGTTTATGTTTCAAAGGGTTATTTACTAAAGGTGTGTAATGGGTAGGGACGTACTTGCTCGACCGTCAGATGATCTCGAAAATCCACGTACATATTTCCATTGATACCCCTTCATCGTTGGACCGTGCCGATCGTTGAGATTATATCGTGGCCCTATATTTTCGTATTCGAAGGAAACCTCTTAAGCCTGGGAACGGTTCGTAGGAACAGCATAATTGGTTCCTAGGCCTGAAAATCGTTTCCTAGCCTCAGTTGACCTTGCACATATTTAATCGCCACGTCATCTTTCTTCCTCGGTATTGGTGCTCAAAACAACGAACTAAGCCTAGGAACCGGTACTTTAAGACTAGGAATTACTACTAGGCCCATGGCGTATTTAATATTGATTTAAATAATTTTTATTATAATTTTGTATTATTTTTCCAATTGCATAGGATGTTATTTAGAAGCAGTGTGCACCCATCAGAATCGATTTAGGAAGTGTAAATGTAACGCGGGATATCGATTCAACAACGTGATCAACTTACATGTTTTCGAAAGAACTCTTAGGCACTTAGGGGTTTATGTTTCAAAGGGTTATTTACTAAAGGTGTGTAATGGGTAGGGACGTACTTGCTCGACCGTCAGATGATCTCGAAAATCCACGTACATATTTCCATTGATACCCCTTCATCGTTGGACCGTGCCGATCGTTGAGATTATATCGTGGCCCCATATTTTCGTATTCGAAGGAAACCTCTTAAGCCTGGGAACGGTTCGTAGGAACAGCATAATTGGTTCCTAGGCCTGAAAATCGTTTCCTAGCCTCAGTTGACCTTGCACATATTTAATCGCCACGTCATCTTTCTTCCTCGGTATTGGTGCTCAAAACAACGAACTAAGCCCAGGAACCGGTACTTTAAGACTAGGAATTACTACTAGGCCTATGGCGTATTTAATATTGATTTAAATAATTTTTATTAAAAATTTGTATTATTTTTCCAATTGCATAGGATGTTATTTAGAAGCGGTGTGCACCCATCAGAATCAATTTAGGAAGTGTAAATGTAACGCGGGATATCGATTCAACAACGTGATCAACTTACATGTTTTCGAAAGAACTCTTAGGCACTTAGGGGTTTATGTTTCAAAGGGTTATTTACTAAAGGTGTGTAATGGGTAGGGACGTACTTGCTCGACCGTCAGATGATCTCGAAAATCCACGTACATATTTCCATTGATACCCCTTCATCGTTGGACCGTGCCGATCGTTGAGATTATATCGTGGCCCTATATTTTCGTATTCGAAGGAAACCTCTTAAGCCTGGGAACGGTTCGTAGGAACAGCATAATTGGTTCCTAGGCCTGAAAATCATTTCCCAGCCTCAGTTGACCTTGCACATATTTAATTGCCACGTCATCTTTCTTCCTCGGTATTGGTGCTCAAAACAACGAACTAAGCCCAGGAACCGGTACTTTAAGACTAGGAATTACTACTAGGCCCATGGCGTATTTAATATTGATTTAAATATTTTTTATTAAAAATTTGTATTATTTTTCCAATTGCATAGGATGTTATTTAGAAGCGGTGTGCACCCATCAGAATCGATTTAGGAAGTGTAAATGTAACGCGGGATATCGATTCAACAACGTGATCAACTTACATGTTTTCGAAAGAACTCTTAGGCACTTAGGGGTTTATGTTTCAAAGGGTTATTTACTAAAAGTGTGTAATGGGTAGGGACGTACTTGCTCGACCGTCAGATGATCACGAAAATCCACGTACATATTTCCATTGATACCCCTTCATCGTTGGACCGTGCCGATTGTTGAGATTATATCGTGGCCCCCATATTTTCGTATTCGAAGGAAACCTCTTAAGCCTGGGAACGGTTCTTAGGAACAGCATAATTGGTTCCTAGGCCTAAAAATCATTTCCCAGCCTCAGTTGACCTTGCACATTTAATCGCCACGTCATCTTTCTTCCTCAGTAGTGGGTTCCAACTATATCTGTTGGTAGTGGATCCCACGTCATCAACCCGGTAGTGGATCCCACGTCATCAGCATGGTAGACGATCCCACCAAATCTTCTTCTTCTGATTACAGGCTGTCTCCCACCCTTCATTTTGCCTTAGTCAAACACTTATATCGATACACCCTAATTACTGATGTGAATCCTTCATCTTCTCCCATCTTCATCTTCTTCTCTCATTTATATCGATACAAATCCTTCATCTTCTCCCATCGTCCTTCTTCCTTCATCTTATTCTCAAAACTAACATCTCCTTCTACCATCACAAAACCTTTTTTTCGAACACCAATGGGGAAGAATTCTGTTTATGTGGTTTTCATAGGAAGGAAAACCGGTGTGTTCAGTTCTTGGCATGAATGTCACGATCAAGTTGTTGGTTTTCCAGAAGCATCTTACAAGAAGTTTAACTCAACCGAGGAGGCATATGAAGCGATAAGTAGACGTGCCGTACATTCAAGCCCTTCATGTTCTGAATCTTCTTTCAATGTTACACAGAAAGTATCTAAGAAACAAGGAACTACTGGTGTCATGTTGTTTATATTTCTACTGGTGTTTGTTTTGGGAGTTATAGTGGGCAAGATCGTTTGACAGATCTGTTTTTGATGTTTATTCTGTTGCGTGTTGCTTTATTTATTAATATAAACCAGTTTTTATTGAGTTCTGATTGAACGAATATATATACTGACAGTCTTTGAAATGGGTGTGAACGTATTCGAAAACAAACAAATTACTTCCATTAACTTTTTATAAACAAACAAAAACCATTACAGCATGTGAGAACAAAAAAAAAAAAAAACAGAACATAAATATTGAAATTTGTTTTTGTTCAGGGTGATGGTGGAACGTTGAAGTCCATCAACCTCTTCTGCAAATGTTCAATAACTTGGTGGAGTCCGTTGATTTCGTTCTCCTTTGCTTCACTGTCAACCCTGGAGTAGATGATTTCAGCCTCTAGATTCTGAAATTTCCCCATCAAAACAGTATAATCATCACGTAGCCGTTTGTAATTTTCACGCTCGTTGATGACGGTCTCCTCCGCCAGTGCAAGCCGTTGACGCATTACTTCCAAAGCGGCATTCATCCTCTCAATTTCACTGCACCTGCCGTTTGCTGCCATTTCTGTGTAAAAATGAAAAATGAAGTGATGAAACAAATAACAACCGAGGAGGATTGAGTAACTTTTGGAGGAAGATTGGGTGTTTATATAGTCACCTCATTAGCCTCAATAATCAATGAAATGAACCATTGCAACCAATGAACCGTTGTAGCTTAAATGAAATGAAATGAACGGCGGCGGGTACACTAACCAATGTCACCTTGAATGAAATTAACCGGTGTAATGAAAAGCCACAAATTTATTGCAACCAGTCTCATGCAGGCCTGGGAACATGTGTCATAGGCCTGAGAACAATTCTCCTATGCATGGGAACAAGTCCTTAATTCCTTAGCCTTGATTGCAACTATCGTGGGCCTAGGAACAATTGTCCTAGACCTGGGAACACGTCTTTAAGTCCTTAGCAAGTCCTTAGCACTGGTAGCCACTAACATGTGTGGGCCTGGGAACAATTCTCCTATGCCTGGAAACAACTCTCCTAGGCCTACAGTCCTTTCAGATCAACTCTCCATGTCCACTAGTCCTTACTCATGGGAAACAATTCTCGTAGGCCTGGGAACAATTGTCCTAGACCTGGAAACAATTGTCCTAGGCCTGGGAACACGTCCTTAAGTCCTTAGCACTGGTAGCCACTAACATGTGTGGGCCCGGGAACAATTCCCTATGCCTGGAAACAACTCTCCTAGGCCTACAGTCCTTAGCTTTCAGATCAACTCTCCATGTCCATTAGTCCTTACTCGTGGGAAACAATTCTCGTAGGCCTGGGAACAATTGTCTAGGCCTAGGAGAGTTGTTCCCAGGCCTAACAGATTTTTTCCAACAATCCTAAACAAAATACATCATAAACATTTCCCAGCAAAACATTCTGGTAGCCACTATCGTGGGCCTGGGAACAATTCTCCTTTGCCTAGAAACAACTCTCCTAGGCCTAGAGTCCTTACCCTGGGAACAAGTATATATTTATTTATATATATATATATATATATCCCCATATATAAATATGCATCTAGTGTGAATTAGTCTCTCATTATAGCATGTGACATTAATTTCAAGATCATCTAATGTGCATCAAAGTTATTGGATAAATACATCAAGTAACAACGATGGTGACTGGGAACATTGTTGGTGACTACAATTACCGTAAGCCTGGGAACAGTCATTAACACTTGAAGAGTTGTTCCCAGGCCTAACAGATTTTTTCTAACAATCCTAAACAAAATACATCATAAATATTTCCCAACAATTCTGAACTAAAGAAAACATTCTGAACAAAATACATGATTCCTAAGCTGTACAAGTTTATGGGGAGTTACGGAGTTGACCATTTGTGTAAATTTCAATTGCAATGGCCTTTCTGATGTTTTTGATATTCTTCTGTCCAAAAACACTTTTCCATGGAGTTGGTACTCCAGCCATAATCAACTCGGCATACTTCATTAAAAAGGCACCACAACTGTTTCTGTTTAAATGATGGAAAATGTCATACATTAGTATTTGTAGGAAAGTAAATAAAGTGCAGAAAAAGTAAATAAATATGTCAAACATACCCATCATCTTGTTGTGGAATGAGATCACTATGCATGCTTTGAGCTGTGAATGGGGTCCCATGAGGATCCATCTTCATATGTTCGTAGTACCCTGCATGCTTCAACACAGATGGAAACAAGTAAAGCAGGCCTCGAATTTCCTTCAGCCGAGGACTATATCCGCTCCTTCGTTCATTCAACGAGTCATAAACCCATACTTTTCCTTCCTTCAGAAGTACATGGCATAACAGCCAATGATCATCATGAACGTGGCACGGAATGAGCACCTGTTTATAAAAGCGATGCAAATTATTTCGGGAATTAGATAAGATAATGACAACACAACATCATTTCCAACAACTTACTGAATCCAACTGCCACCAAGGTTGAGGGTACAGAAGTTGATGCCCTGTAACATGTCTCAAGATGTCTGAACTAGGCTGGTAATTTAAAGGAAGGAATTCTGGGTACTCTTCCCAGACATTGACAGCTTTTGGAGAGGGATCACTGGTCTTCTTGACCTTTTTTTTCTCGACCTTTTTTGGCTTGAGGAGAAGGAGGAGAATTAGTTTCTATTGGCTGACTTCTTTCCTGGTCTTCCTTCTGAAATCGGGCTATGTCCCTCTGGGTGTCCAGCAGTTTCATTTCATTTGCCCACATCTTGCTTATGCTTGGCTGTCATCAAAAAATACATTCATGAACACTTTTTCATAAACATGCAAAAACACATTTTCAAATACTGTTTCACATACTGTATCAGATAACTACGGTGATACTTACGAAGAAAGATGTGTTCACAAATCCAATATTCTGCGCATAGTTCAGCTCACTGCTGGATCGCCTCCTCCATAGGATATCAAAGTATGAATGAATGTGCTGTGTATATGCAGTGATGTATGTTACAAAATAAGTTATAGAAAGGGTTAATAACCAGGAAGAAATAGATAGTCCCCTAGTTAAATTATGTTACCAAATCCGAAATCCACGTTTCGATGTTGACTAGGTCTTGAAAATGTTGACGCGTCATTGGTTCGATTTGACCCGTATAAATATTATTAAAAAATAGATACATAACATTAGTATAGATATTAAAAAATAAATACAACAGATCACAGGAATGGAATATTACCTAACTTGGTCGTTATTCTTCAGGAAAGAAGTGAACTCAACTAGGTCTATATCTTCCTCGTTTGCCTTTGATTTCTTTGTTTTCTTTGGCATCGGATCTGTGTATGGGTCATCGAGATACCTTGACCGCTTTCGAGCCCTTTGTTTGTCAACGTCTCGATATTCAACATTCGGGTCCGCCTTAGTAAGTGCCACAACACTATTGGGGAAGTTCTGGCCTAGGAAAAACACGGGGCGGGGATGGGTATTCTTCCAAGTCAAGGATAGATTTATCCCCCGAGTCCTACAAGCCAATTAAATATGTAGTAAAGTACAAACCATTGCTATACTCATATGCATCACAAAAACACTATTATAGATATGTTCACTAAATCCTAACAGAATTGTTCTCAGGCCGAATACAATTGTTCCCAGGCCTAGGGGAATTGTTCCCTAAACCTTAAGACAATTGTTCCCAGGCCAAACACAATTGATCCCAGGCCTCGACCATATACATAACATAAACACTCTTAAAGAAATGTTCTCAGGCGTAAGGGAATTGTTCCCTAACCCCTAACACAATCCTTTCCCAGGCCGAACATAATTGTTCCCAGGCCTCGACCATATACTAACATAAACACTATTATCCTTAGTTATAGATATAAATGACAAAACCACTATTATATTTATAGAATGTACCTCGAGCATCACATCACCCTCGATTGCAGTAGACCCAACAGCCAAAAGACCCTCAACAACATCCTCATGTTCCTCAACATCTTGCTTCTGAGTCACTTCTTCAACATCCTCCTGAGCAGCAGCCATATCAGAAGCATCCTCCTCAACACCAGCATTATCACCAGCATTCTCCTCAGCAGCACCCTCCTGCACACCAGCACCCTCCTGCACACCAGCAACCTTATGAACACCATCCTCCTGCACACCAGCAGCCTTATCACCAGACTTATCAACACCAACATCCACATCCACATCATCAATAGACTGATCACCACCAATAGCCTTATCATCGACGGCCTTATAATCACCAAAACCCTCCTCATCAGTAGCCTTATCAACACCAACATTGGCCTCATCAGAAATCTTGTCATCACCAACAGCAGCAGCATCTTTATTACCACTCTTCTAAACATCAACAATTCAACATCAATAAATTAGTGGTATTATTAACGACTACAGTATTATATATAAATAATAATATGTTTTTCAACAACTTTATGCATCTAACCTTCATCTCATTTCTAATCTTTGCAAATTCATCTTTACAAAAGTGAACAATACGTTGCTCGCTATCAGCTATAGCAGCATGTAACTCTGCATATAATTCTGGGATTGTGGAAGGCACCTGAATTATACAATAATTAATACTACAATACATACAAGAATAGCTTACTATAAGTCTAAAACCAAATAGTGTAGATGAAATCATACCTTAGAATTCCCATCGGGGAATAGACGCTTCTTCGAAGGGGGGGAATATTCACCCGAAAATGTACTTCTAGTTTTCCTCACTGAGCCTCCTATCTCCTGCTTCTTAATAGAAGCGTCAATCCCATCACTGTCATTTACTTCATCGTCATCACCACCAACAACCTCTTCTTCCACTTTACTTGGAGGTGGAGGAAGAGCCAACTTCTCTCTCTTCTTTGAAGTTAGTGGATGACACACGCGTTTCAAGTTCAATGACTTGAAGTAATCTGTACCCTTTTCATACTTTTCAACTCCCCAATCAAATAAAGCCATCTGCATATTGGGAACTATCAATTATTACCGAATTTCCAAAGATAATTATCCCTATATAGCTAAAAAGAAAGGGTCATTAAGTACACACCTGGGAGTTGAATGTTGATTCAATATCTTGAATCCTTTCATCAAATGCCCATCTACTGAACCGGGGATACCCCGTACCAACTCTCCGTCCGACCAAACCATCAAAACGAATTATCCTCTCCATGGCCCATACCTATACAATTTCAACTAACTAATATCAATATAGGAAACACAATAACAATTCAACAAAGTATGAAACGGAAAACACAGTAACAGTTTTGCTATGCTGAAAATATGTTGTATTAGTTTCATTTAAACCTTACCTGAAGTGCTAGAGGGAACCCGGACAAATTGTAGGTATAATACTTCGATTTCTTATCTTTCTTCTCTTGCACACTCTTCTCTTCCACTCTCTTCTCTTCCCTTTCCCTTTCCCTTTCCCTTTCACTTCTACTAACTTCTTGTTCTTCTTCTTGTTCTTTTTCTTCTTGTCTTCTTGTTCTTCTTCTTCTTCTTCTTCTTCTTGTTCTTCTAAGTCTTCTTCTTCTTCTACTGCATTCTTCATTTTCTACAGCTTCCCCTTCTTGTCTTCCTTCTTTGCTTGACCTCTCAGATTGTGCAGCCGTCCATTCAATACACCCTTCAGAAAATAAAATGTCAAACTGAAAATGTAAGAACCCCATGGAAATTTTTTGAATTCTTCTTCCTGTTCGACTAATGTAAACAGCCACCCCGGGATGGCTGTGGTCCGTCCGTCATCCGTGCCAAAGAATTGGTTCACCATGTATATATTCAACATCTTGTACGCATCTTCACTCTCTTCGGACGTCATTTTCCTCAATGTGGCGTACAATACCTTAGCAGTCGGTCTTTTTCTATTGAACATTCTTCTAAGCATCGAATCCTCTGGTACTTTGTTGTTGTTAGCAAAACCTTGGGGCAGCTGTCCCATATTCAACCCGCTACATAAACAGAATTCCTCTTGGCCGAAACGGGCTTGCGAATTCCCCAACCCAAACCACATCTCATCTTCTCTTTGTCCTTTGGGGAGAATTATTTCTCTTTTCAAAATATTGTGAATAAGCTGCCCGTAAAGTGTCAACGGTTCTGTCGACTTCAAATATATGCCGGAGGGGCCCTCCTCGAATTTTTTTTCCAACCCAAATTTCTGTAGGACCTCCTTCAAGTTTGTCATGAAATATTGTCTACTCCCACTATTTACTCTAGCAGGAACCCAGCTCTCATGGTCTGGGAACCGCCACATGTTTGGATTCGGATTTTTCCTCGGCATCTAAACAAAGAAAACAAAAGGAAAACATCAGTCCCAGGCTTATGAAAATAAGTCCTAGGCTCAAAATTATGCATTTATCATCAGTCCAAGGCTCAAAGATTACATGCATTCTCATTCAACATCAGCAGCTGATTCCTAGGCTCACAAAATACATACATACTTCCTAAAAAATAAAATAAAAAAATATAAGCATCCAGTCCTAGGCTCACACATTACATGCATACATTCACAGCAGCTGATTCCTAGGCTCATTGCATCCAGTCCTAGGCTTATTTATATAAATCAATCCTAGGCACACAAATTACATGCATCAATAATGCTTTTCTTCACTACATGCAAAATAAGTCTTTACTGTCTGCAAACGTTTTTCTTCCCTCCCAATACCCAAAACAAAACATTTCCAGTGTAGTTCACAGCAATCAATCAATAATGCTTGCCCTTCAAATATAACACACACGCTCCAAATACACATACAAACACGTCAAAAACACAAACAACAGAACAATCTACCATCCCAAAACACATACAAGAACAAACTCCAACAAAAACCACAATTTCCAACAAATTAGTACCTTCAAAGGAATTTGCGTTTTCTAGGGTTTGGGTGCTTCCGTAAATGCCGATGGCGACGGCGACAGCGACAGACTGCGACTGCGACGAGGAGAACGACGAACTTCTGCTTATCCTTCCTCTCTCAATTTCTGGTTTGTTGTTGACTGGGTTTGCGATTTCTTTGTTATTGTCTGGGTTTGGGTGCTTCATTCAATGCCGACTGCGACGTGAGGGCGACAACACCAACCTTGTGCTTCTCCTTTCTCTCTCTATTTCTGGTTTGAAGTTGTCTGAGTTTGCGGTTTCACACAGAGCAGAGTTTCGAGTTTTGGGTTTGCGATTTCACAGAACAGAGTTTCTGCGACGGCGACGAGGGCAACGGCGACCTTCAACGCAACAGCGACCTTCTTCTGCTTTGCTTCTCCTTCCTCTCACTTTGGGTTTTCTGGTTGTTCTTGTTGTGACCGTTTGTATTACCACAGAGCAGAGTTTTTGTGGGATTTTCAGAGGGTAATTTAGTCACTTTGTGGGAAATCAGAGGGTAATTTAGTCACTTTGTGGGGAATCAGAATGGGAGGGTAATTTAGTAAATGTGATCAAGTTTTATTTGTTCAAACATTGAGCGAGGGCATTTCGGGTATTTCGACTTGAGGGCCACTTAAGGGCATAACTGTAAATGGGGTTGGGAAAGCGGCTAAATTAGCAATTTTTTTACCAAGGGGCTATTTCCTAGAAACACATTGTTGGGAAAGGCTATTTTCGCTAATTTACCCAAAAAGAAAGAAATGGTTTATTTGTTTAGAAATGTTATTTAATTATTTTATATCAATTTTTTTTATAATTTAAATATTATTATTTTGTTTAAAAAGATATTTTATAATTTTAGCAATTTACCTATTTACTTTTACATGTAATTAAATCTTAGACAAAATACCTAACGGCGGGAAAATGGGGAATATTACAAAGTAGGAGGAGGATTTTGGCCATTAATGAAACTAGAGGGAGGATTTTGATAATATTCCTAATATTTGACATTGTTTCGACTTCAAATTATGATTTGTGAATTGATATTATTAGACAGTTATTGGAGACAAATCAGCTAACTAAAATATCTAACTGAAGTCTGACCTCCAAAGTGTTGTGTATGACCCCATGATTATGTTTCGCTATGTGATTGGCAGGTAGAGGAACAAAAACCTTTTTGGAGGCTTCCAATCATAAGATAGAGTTGAAAAAAATGTGGGATCCTAATCCTATCTGACCATTTTGGATTAATTATAATTAAAAGAAATTATGACGTTTGGAAAGGAGAGGGATAGAAATATTTTGAACGTAGAAATTCACATTATATTCGTAATCACATGAGTGAAAGAATAAGCAGAAACCCAGCTGAGCTCCAACACTATCTATACCGGCCAAAAGCTACAAGCTGGTCTCCCAAAACCTCTCACTACATAATAACCCAAAATTAACCCACAAACAGAGAGAGAGGAACAGATTCCGGGGACTTATATGCAAACATCCCTCTGGTAAATCTAATCCTCTAACACCCTAAAACACAAGAGTCATCAACATTATGCACACACAAGCACCTTCAACATGTAAATATATATATACATAGATCTCCATTATATTACGCCTGCTTCTCCAAATCTTTGGCGCTTATGAAAGTTCCATGGAAACCATATGGAACTCGGGACGGGAGATGAACCGTAGCTTCGAGCTCTAAAGTCATGGCATTAACAATTTGTAGCTCCGATTTCCAATCCTTCTCATCATGCACGAAAGCAAGAATATAACCATCATCTTCTGTCACTGAATTGGTATCTCTTGGAAGAAACAAAGGCTCACCACCATACTTTTGCTCACCATATATGTATTTGTTTACCTCACCGGTTGATAAATCTACTTTAGCAAAACCTGACACTTTTGGCCATGGCTCTGCAAGTGCTAAATAAGCGAACTGGGTTTTTCTTCCCAGCATGTTTCGGTTCACCATTCCAGCTTCCAAGTTCACTTGTTCTGGCTCCGAAATTATGGGGCGGCGCGTGGACTTGCCTGTCTTTAGATTGAGTCTGATTTCGGACAGAACACTTTCCAAACTCTCATCACATTCATTGAAAATGGAGTCTGGTGGAGTCATACAAGACCCAATTACAACAACCTCATCCGTCTCTGGCTCCTCCCAAGCATTCCAAAGATGGAAACAGAAGCAATCCTCTACTTCAATCCACTTAATTTTGGAAGCATCACTAGCATTTTTGTCTAATACTCCAAACCTGGAAATCTTGTTCTTATCATATATCACTGGAGATCCACCACGGATCATTTCAGGCAATATGAAGACCACCTGCTGATCGGGAACCACAACGAAATTCTCAGTGATAGCGAAATCATGCATCATTGTTGGTTGATCGAGAGGAATTTCGACATCAGGAGACTTGTTTCCATCAGGAGAGAAACGAAAGTATTTCAAGTAAGGCTTCTTGATAACATCGTAACTAAGGGCAAAAAGCTCACCAGAAACAGGATCAATTTTTGGGTGAGCTATCATTGTAGAATCAAGTTGAGAATCGAAATCGTAACGCCCCACAGTTTGTAAATCACCAGAAGGTGTGATGCGAACATGATAAGGCAAATCATCTTCAGACATTGCTAAAAGACGATTGTTGAAGTAAACAAGTCCAGCGTTTGCTACACCAGTTCCATGGTTAGGGTCAACAAGCCCAAAAAGACCACGACTGTAGAAAAGAAGCAATCTTGCTATGCCGAAGTGTCCATGGAGTTCACCTATGGCTTTTGGGAAAACTGGACGGCCTAATTTACGTTCTTGAACAAAACGGTTGGTCTCCGTGAAACGGCAAGCATAGCTAACTGACCCTTTTTGGAACCCAACACCATGAACCATGCCATCTCCATCAAAGAAGTGGTGTCCGGCAACCGGCTCGTGTAGTGGATTGGCTCCATTTCTGACATAGAAGCCTTGAATGCATTCGGGTACTTTTCCGGTGACCGGAAGCTGTTGACAGACTGGTTTTTCTGGTACGGGAGCGAAATTGCCGGAGATTTGGACTCTGGGGTCGGCTGTTTTTGGGAGAGGGTGTTGGCGTTCCTGAGTAACCAGAGCCTTTTCCACAGCGTCTAAGGCTAGAGCTGCAGCCTTTTGCAAGAGATTCAAGTGTTGAGCGTTGGAGTTATCTTTTGGGTATTTTTTACAAGGGTAATGAAGAACAGAGCATGTAATGTTGTTGTTGGGCTTTTTTATAGAAATGGAATTTGAGGAGGAATTTAATGATGGTTGTTGGAATTGAGGCTTAATCCATGTGCTTGTGGTAGTTGCTGCAGGTGAAGCCGCCATGGTTCGCTATTTTCAAAATTAAATGACTTTGTTTGCTTTTTTTAAGAGAGAGCTGTGTATGGACTATTGAGACTGGAGTGAATGAGAAAGCAGGAAAATAGGAAATAGGTGGAGAGTGATATTGTCTTGTGTTTGTAAAGAGAAGGGGAGTCAAGTGAGTATATATGGGGAGAGAGGAAAGACAGAGGTCCACCCTGAACACGTTAGAGACGACCACGTGTTGCGTTATAGGAGAGAGATTAGTCAATAAGCCAAATTTGGGGTTGCGGGACATACTTTCTTAATACTCTGACACGATGCCCTTCCTCTCTCCTCTTTACCCTATTCCTATTATATTGGTGTCATCGACATATCCCTTACCGGTTTATTTATGTTCTATGTTTTAAAATTTTGATTTAATTAAATAAACTTAAATATATATATTTTTAAAACTACCATTTTTATTCCATAAAAAAAAAAAACTACCATTTTTATTTATTTTTCAAATTTAATACGCACGATCTATGATTTCTGTTTACGTCTCTCTTCTCTATTAAACGATTTATTTTTTTTATTATTACTTTTTTAGAATTTGATTCTACACTATAATGGTTTGAATTTAGATCCTCTACTAAGCTGATATTTATCCTGATCTAAAGCATCTGAGAATAAGAAATAATGAAAGTAAAATAAATAAAATTGGTGCATAGTGCATTTCTCAAAAAAATAAAACATATAAATAAATAAATATTGGTGCATAAAAGAACAATGCCGTGCCAGTACCGGTGCAGCACCCTTCACTAACTTCTTTTTTTTTTCCAATTAGTAAAATTAACACTTTAATTTTTTTTTAATTCGTAATTTAATCCTCTTATACTTAATTAAAATAATATATATTTTTAAAAAATTATAAAGTTGAAAATATCTTATTGAGATCTTTAAAATAACATAAATATTGATATATATATTTCAGAAAATATTATGTAAAGATATTCTTTTGATTTAAAATTTGGTACGGAATGTTGAAAAAAAAAAAAAAAAATCTATTGTGAAAATATTCCCGATTGATATAAAGTTTAGTGTTGTAAATTGGAGTCAGCCTTGGACCGTTGGAGTTGGATGGGTACTTGATTACACGTCTAAACCCGCGTTGTTTCCTCTGAGTATGGACGGAGGATACTCGGTGAGTCAGATTACTTACACGTGGCCTTTTCTGAAATCTAATCTGACCCACAATCTACACACCCGTCTTCATCACTTTCTTTTTTTCATGAATATCTTTTTATTATTATTATTATTAAAATGGAAATTGGTCCTATACATCTCCTTAATTTTAATGTTAGTCAATTCGTTCAAATACAATTTTCGAGAAAAAGGTACAACAGGTCACACCTTGCACAGTTGCACTTGCCAGATATAGGCCCAAAACAATAACAAATATTCAGCTGCATTTATGGTATGTTTATTAATCAAGAATCCTATCTGGGAAAGGGAATTAAGTTTCCCATTTTCAAATTCATATGCTTACTAAATTTGTGGTGAATTAAGTTTCATAAACCCCACACACATATCAGGAATTAAGTTCCTAATTGAAAAGGGGAATTCATATGTTTTTACTAAAATATCCTCAATTAATTTATTTTATAAAAAAAAAAAAAAAAACTATATACATAATTATATATATATATAACTCTCTTTTTTTTTTTTTTTAATACTTCACTGGTTCATTGTATATAAATATATAGAGTTAAACGGTTCACTCTTTTTTTTATACTTCATTGTTCATTTTTTTTTTTTCATACTTTACTGTTCATTTTTACTATAATATATATATATATATAATTGTGAAAAAAAAAAAAAAAAACTATATTATTGCAAAAACCAAATTGTGAAAAAAAAAAAAAACTTTATATTTATTTATTTATTAACTATACTCATACATCTCTTAAATGTATATGTATACATATATATATAGCTATTTTGTATATATAAGGGTATTTTTGTAATCAACTTTGTATAAATTTGATTCCATTTTTTATTCTAAAAAAGCTAGTAAACAAAGTAATTGATTTTGCAGCTTAATTTCAATTCCCTTTCATTCCCTTTCCAGTGGAACTTGATTTCAATTCCACTCATTCCCGATTAGTAAACGCACCATAAAGTTACCCTTATAATTCCCTTCAAAACTAATATAAATATACGAGTAATATTTTTTTATCCAAATCTAATGCCTAAATGATATGACAACACTATAACCCATTCATTTAAATTATATTAGATTTATATGATTTAACTAAATGGAGTAGAATGTTGCCACATTATTTGAACAACATATTGGGACACCAAATTTAAACAAAATAGCATTACTCTAAATATAAAACCCCTTTAGCCTACGTTTGAGATTTTTATAACTTAAGAAATAACCATTTATAACTTAATTTAAGGAATTTTTTTTTTTTTTTACTTAATAATTAATGAATTTGAATTAGACATACTAAGTTGTTTTTGTTATTGCTATTGGGCCTCTTGCCAATGTGGTTGGACTCTCCAGTTGGAGCCTCCACCACCAAGGTTCAACACCCATGGCACATATGTATATATATACATATATTCTTTGTCCCTCCTAGGCTATCAAGTGTGGGTGCTCTAGGCTATCAAGTGTGGGTGCTCTCTCCCCTTTAATGGAAGCAGTTGTCCAGGCTATGTTAATAGAGTTCAATTTTCTCGACAGTTATTTGTAATTTCAAAAAAAAAAAAAAAAGAAGAAGTTGTGTGGTCAACTTAAAAATATCTAAAAACAAATAAAATAACATAACAATTATTAGTAAATAGGGTATTAGTGTCAAATTAATTGTTTACAAACAATTTTATCTTTAAAAAACAACAACTTAACACTATATCCAAAGGCAAGGGAAAACAAAAACAAAAAACAAAAAACAAATATGCCATTCAAGTTTCAGTTCTTATTCGGTCTTCATTAAAATCAAGGATTGTTTAGTTTTCAGACCAAAAAAAAAAAAAACGATCCCTTAATGTCTCGTAAACCCAATTTAAAAATAACCCTTTTTAATAAAAATCAAGGTAAATATGTTTAGTAGATATTACTTTAATAGGATTTGATTAAGTAAAACAACAAAATTAACACAACAAGAAAATGTCATTGTGAGTGCTTAAGTTTTACATAATTTTAAAATTTTGACATAATGTTAGAAATTTTATATATTTAAAATATAAAAGCATAGAAAAATAAAACAAATTATCAATTTCAAACCATGCGTTGGTGATGGAGGACAAGGAGGTTCCTCCATTTTCGAGATTGCATCCGTGAAATCTCGTAATTTCATTGGCAAGAATAGATGAGGCTTTTGCCTCCTCTACTGCTGGAGGAGCTGGCATCCTACGGCAATAGGATGCAAGCTCTCCTTTGGTTTCCATTGACAATGGTGGTTGATGGTGGTGGCTACCACCTTTAGACATTGGTACGTATTGGACAATTTTTTTTAATTTTTCAAAAAAAAAATTGAAAGTTTATTTTTCAATCTTATTAATTGTAATTTAAAAATAATCATAATTTTTTTATTTTTTTTAGAATTTTTCATTTTTAAAAAAATTACTGTTAAACTTGACATCATTATTGCAATTTCATTAAAATGGTGAGGGTACTATGAACATTTCAAAGGCAAGAGATTAGCTTCTGCAATAATCGACTTTCAAAAACAATCCAAACAAATTTGGAAAAGTTTACCAAAAGTTTTTTTTTTTTTTTTTCTTCTCTCAAAATTTATGTGATAAGTGAATTATTTCATATAAGCTACATCAATACCAAAACACTCTTGATCTATCATGAACGCTTTATTCTATATCTAAAATCAGGGGAAGGCTACAAGATTCAAGAAATGGTATATTCTAAGAGCTTTTCTTGGATTCTTTTAGTTTGTGTATGTTTACAGAGTTTCATGCAATGCACTCTCATGCGCATGTATATTTTTTAACAGTAATGTTATACATTCCTTCTAAAATTCCATATTTTTTATTTCAACACATGTGGCATTTGAAATGTCAATTGGTCAATGGATATATATGGTAGGTGAGATAAAACATCATTAATATGTATCCACTCATAATTTGACACCTCACATGCAACATGTTATAAAATAAAAAAATGTGAGATTTTAGGTAGGATGTTTAGCATTTTTTTTTAAAGCAAAATTTTAGATAAGTCTCACTTTTTTTGCGATTTATCACCTTTATAAATGTCTTTACCATATTCATCACTTTAGTCCCTGGTTTTTTTTTTTTTTTTTTTTCAAAACTCATCATTTTATTCCATTTGACCAAATATTTGAAAGTCAACTATTTTAAAACCTGTGAAAGTACACATTCGCCCATATTTCTATTTAATTTAGCTAAAATGATTATCTTAACTTTAAATTAAAATGAAAAACAATAAAATTCTCAATAATAAAATTATAAACAAATAGATTACAAAAATAAAATCTTAAATAAATAATAATAATAATAATAAAATCCATTAATTTTTTATTATTTTGTATTTTTTTCATAATGGATTTTTATTTAGTTAAAATGATTATCTTAGCTTTAAATTAAAATGGAAAACAATAAAATATCAATAATAATCTTAAATAAATAGATTACAAAAAGAATTAATAAAAATAATCATTTAAAGCTAAGAATTATGAAAAATAGTTGACTTTCAAATATTGTGTTAAATGGACTAAAGTGATGAATATGGTAAAGATATTTATAAAGGTGACAAATTGTAAACAATGAGACTCACGTGAAATTCTTCTTTTAAAAAATATAATAAAAATGACTAGTCAAGATAAAATTTTATGACGCAAGAATTTATGTAATGGAAATCACTAATTGATGTCTGATGATAAAGAAGCTCAGGGGCTCCGATGCTTGATGTGAGAGAGAAAAAAAAAAAATCTCAAGACAGTGTCAAGTCAACTTCTAGTATGTTCATATAATATCTAATTTAATCATATCTCAATTCTCAACAAATAGCATTTTATTTTATTTTTTTTTGTCTCTCTTTTTTTATTCTAACAATTAGCAATGTCTAGGCTAAACTAAACGAACATTACATCTACATCTCTAATGCAATACTAAATTATTGTGCCAATGCTATAATTTAGCATATAAAAAAAAAGGTATACTCCAATTCAATGCTAAAATCTGTGTCAAATTTGACATATGCTATAAATTGTATCAAATTTGGCACAGTGTATATAGCATATGCCAAATTTGGCACAGTAATAAATACAGCCATATTTGTTGATTTTTAATTTTAAATAATAAAAATTTAACAATTTAGTAGGCAAAATTGAGATTGAAGCAATTCTAACAAAATATTCAATGCATTGGTTTAATTGTTGACTTTTATAATTTTAAATAATAAAAAAAATAAAAAATAGCTTATCAAATAGAATTTTACATTGTAGTACAATGCTAAAATGATGTGTCAAATATAACATTTCACTATATTTTGTACTAAATTTTGGCATTAGCATTGGCATATATGCATTGGAGATAGTCTAATATAAGAAGGAAGTCTTCTCAATACTTGATAACAATAATGCTACACATCCTACCTAAAATCTCACATTTTTTATCCTAACATATGTGATACTTGAAATGTCAAATGGCAAATAGATATATATGGTAGGTGAGATAAAGTATCATTAATATGTATCCACCCACAATTTAACACCTCATATGCCACATGTGTTAGGATGAAAAAGTTGGTATTAAAAAGTTGGAATTCGACATTGTAATTTTTGAGCTTCGTCGTCTTGTGGGTCTTCAATTCCTCTTTTCGACATTGGGATTTCCAGCAAGATATAGAAGGCAAAGGTGATTACTCAGTTTGATTATTCAATTTATATGAACTGTCAGCTGTGACAATCTTATTAATTGATTATTGATGAGCAATCGTGTGCTCACAAAAACTATGTTTTTAATTTGATCTTTTGAAAACCCTTTTTTAGCCACTTAAAATCCTTTAAGGTATAAATTTATAGCAAGCGGTAAGTAAGTTCGTTCCACGGGGAGATAGAGTGTTATGTTAGATAGGTTGACTAATCTTAAACAAAATAAAATAAATCATTGAATGTGATAGATGTGTGGTTTCATAAACCACCAAAATTACTACTAAAATGAATATGCAAAAATGATAGGAAAAATAGAAGACTTAACAATCTTGATAAGATAAATGGATGTAAACAATTAATATAAATGCTAGGGAATAGATTCATTAGCAAGTGGGTGTGGATAGTGCTTTTTAAGCCACTTTAATGGACTAATCTCTACATGTTAACCAATTGAGGTTTAGATTAGTGTGGTTGATATACCCTCCACTAATCTATCCTATTTATTAGGTTCTTAATCACACAAGGGTGTCAATCCAAGAATAATTGTATAACATGTTATTCTAAATAAGATTGCGATTAGCAAGTGGATATACAAATCAATCACATAGTGAATAGAATCTAATGAATAAATAAATAGAACACATATAGAGAATCATTACAAATAAGCAAATACCCACAACCAAATGATCCTCAAATCTATCCTCTAGATTAGGGGTTTAGTTACACATAGTATCAATAAAATAGAAAGCAAGTAATAGGTAAGGAAATCACCCTTGGGCCTCCTTCTTTAATGTTTGATCCTTCTTTTCCTTTTATGCTTCTAGTGCAAAGAGTGAGAGAAGAGGATGTCTAGATAGGTGGGTGCCTAATGGTGAGTGACAAAGGTATCGGGGTGTAGAGAAAGGTAAGAGAGGAATGATTTAGGGAAGTAGTCAAGATTTGGTGTTGAGGTTTTGGATGGAAAACCTCAACACCAAATCTTGACTACTTCCCTAAATCATTCCTCTCTTACCTTTCTCTACACCCCGATACCTTTGTCACTCACCATTAGGCACCCACCTATCTAGACATCCTCTTCTCCTACTTTTTGCACTAGAAGTATAAAAGGAAAAGAAGGAGGCCCAAGGGGGATGGAAAAGGTGAGTTCAAGTCTAGAAATGGAGGAGGTTGAAAGATGAACAATGGAGGAGAAAATCTAGATCTAATCTCTGTAAATTCATGCTCTAAGTTATGCTAGGATGTTCTCTGAAGATGAAGAGCCAAAGTATTTATATTGGCACTTGGACATATACTGATAACTACTTGATTCGCTGATGTGGCGCGAATGTTGTCATTTTGTCGCCATGGCAACCTTGGGGTACAAAACGGTTACGCCTTCTGAGATTTAAATGTCGCCATGAAAGTCATCGTTTTTGCCCTAAAGCAAGTGGCGACCCTATGTATTTTCCAATAAGGTCGCCATTTGACCCTACAAGGTCGACCTTATGTATTTTCCAATAGGGATCACTTGATTCTAGGGGTAAATCCCATGATCCTCTCGCCTATCACCACGGAACGTCCCGTAAATTGCTAAACCACTGAACCAAATTTAGGGGAGTGCGCAGCAAGAAATGGGACCTATATAAATGACATGACTCTCGAAAGAAAAAGGGAACCGAAAACTTGAATTGAAAACCCTATAGCTTTCTTTTCCACTTATCGACTAGCACGAGATCGCCATCGCCGACTGTGTCTAAACCCTCTTATTGTGACAATAGAAAACCCCCATTGTACACGCGTTATATGTTTATCAATAAAACGAGTTCTATTTCATCTTTATTGATATTATATATTGATTCCTCTTCGTTTGCAACCACCATTGTATTTAGTTTGTTTATTGAGAATGCACAGTTATCGAACTACGTGATACCTCTTCGACCGTGGTCTACCTTGATCGCGGTCTTAAAAGTTGTTAATTGGAGTTCCACTCCACTGGCAGTTTTTTGTTAACAATATGTATTATATATATGTATTATATATAATATATATGTATTATATATTATATTATTATATAATATATATTATTATACTTTTATATTTTATTATTATTATCATCCAAAATATATATTATATATTATTAGGGGTACTTTAGTCAAAATACATTTAACTCCATTCAATTCAGTTGTTAACCAAACAAAATAATTTTGATTCAGAGGCTAATTATAAAGTTCCAACCAAATAAAAAACTTAGTTTTCATTTCCTTTCCATTTCCATTCATATTCTTATTACCATTTCAATTACCATTCCACCATGGTAACTAAACTTGACCACAGTGTCTATCCGGAATTTATCATCTCATGAAAGATCCTAGCTTAAAAAAAATAATAATAAAAATTAAAAAATTAAAAACTTGAAGAGGAGCTTACGTGGCATGTTGTCACAGGTCCCCCGGAGCTTCATTGAGTTTTCCTACTCATTCCACCTGTAAGACGTATCCCTCACTCTGAGTCTAGATATTTTCTTTTCTTAGATAATATTCATTTTTTCAATTGTTGATAATGATATCGATTACCTAATTCTACTTTACGCTTTCACTACCATTGATTAATGAAATTTAATTATATTTATTTTCAAAATAATATATTAAGTTCATAAGATGAGGTTGATATAATAGTGTGTCTCTCACACCAACACTATGAGGTTATGAATTTAAATTGTGTCTCACTCCTCGAAACTTCGAATTTTTTGTAATATTTACAAAAAATAAAAACTAATCTTAAATTTTATATGAGTTCAAATTAATAGAACATTTCAATAGGGATATATGCATGTGCTTGGTCTGAAACTCTGAATTATTGTATGTCTTCTCAATGAATTGAATCTCAAAATGAAATTTATAATTTTAAAAGTTTGTACTCTTTTCTGTTTGGTCTTAACCAAAATGATGTTATTCCCATATGAGAAAATTGGAGTGGTCGTAATAGGCAAATGGACCAGCAGAAGTGGGCCCTTTTAATGTCAAAATTGTCTGAGAAGGTCCACCACAACTGTTTGACCCACACAGTTTGGACTGAGGCCGTCCTGCCTATTGCTATTAAGAGAATCTCTTTGGGAACATGACTTACATGGGTCCGTCTCGCCACCATCATAAGTGAACCTGTAAAATTAAGCCACATGGCAAAAATCTAATAGAAGTGCCATGTGGCAATTTTAATTAATGTTCTTAAAAACATGAAAATAAGGAGGCTCGCAGATAGACGTGACCATGGTTCTGTTTCGGTTTTTTAGGGAATTAGAATCGGAACCGAGCTGTAGGGGAATCAGTTCTGGTTCTGGTTCCCAAAGGTTTCTAACCTTTTTTTTATAAAAAAAAATATTTAATTTATAAATTTAAAAAATAATTATTAGATTTCGATTCTGGTTCCGATTCCAGTTCCCGACGGTTTCTAACCTTTTTTTTTTAAAAAAAAATTTAATTTATAAATTAAAAAAATAATTATTAGAAAAATTAAAAGACATGTTAAATGAGTTTATTGGGTAATCAGAATTTAAAATAAGATAAATATATGAAAAACTTAAAATAAAACTAAGGTTTGAAAAAGAATTTATATAATTTATTTATATATATATTTAAAAAAAAAAATAATTGATCGTTGAGCCTCCAACAGTTAATTTTTTTTTTTTTTTTTAAAAAAGGAACAAGTTTTGAACTGACGGTTACATAATATTTAGAACCGGAATTGAAACCTTATAAGTCTCAATTCAGGTTCCGATTCAATTCTTCAACTTACAGTTTTAGTTTGAACCGAACCGTAATCACCTCTGCTCACAGACCAGCTCTCTTTGTAAATAGAGAAGGCATGCTCCATAATCGTAGGAGGCTAAAAGCCTTGGATTTGGTTTTATTTTTTTTAAAAAAAATTTAATGTTTTATTTGTTAAATAATGGCCACATGGCACATGGCAGAATGGAATTGTGTCATAAATTGATAATAGTTTTGTTGGAGTTTGTTTGCTACACGGCTCGAATTTATTGGTCCATGCTAGAGCTGATGTTGGTGAGATGAACCCATGAAGATTTTCTCTTAGTTCAAATCATTTCATTGGATGGTAACCAGACCCCACTACTCGACTGGCCCACTTTCTACTTTTCCAAACAGAGCATCTTGCTTTCTTTTGTCTATTAATTAATTATTATTTGTTTTTTATACAAACACTGTAACATACTAACATGTGTAAAGAGGGGGGAGTGCGTGCTTGAATTTTCATAGAACTTTCTATCTTGCTACTTTTTTGCTTTTGAAATTAACAAAAAAAACATTCCTATTTTAGATGGAGTCATATTCTTTTTCGTCAGTTAAAATTTAATACATGGATTATCTATATATTTCTAAAGGAATTATATATTCATTTGTTTATTAAAATATAATTATTTTCCTTTTACATCCAATAAAAAAACTCATAATATATAATTTTCATTTCATATGATATTTTCCACTGTGTCGGACGCAATGCATCATTACGCATTCACAGCAAGAATATCCCATTGATGACACAAGGACACCTGGCAGCATCTGCTTCAATCACCTATTTTGGCCTCCTCTCTGCTTCTCTTTTTATCTTGTTTTGTGGGACACGCACCTTTGGCTTTGATACAGTGGTCAAAGAAGCTATATATATATATATTCCTGATTATATACTATACGTGTCACCATGCCATTTGAATTTAGAAAGCAAGAATATCTAGATTTTGGTTACGATTGTGCCAGCAAAATCACACATGATAAACGCTTGTTCATGATTTAAATTATAATGTGTGGTTGCTCTCATGACCTTGAGGCTAGGGCGTATGTTAAAATTAAAACATAAATACTACACTTTCAAATTAATATTAAAATATTTCCAATTTTCCGTTCTAAATATATGAATTGGTAATATCACATTATTTATCTTCTTAATACAAAATGATAGCCCAAACCTATTCCATATATTTTTAATGGCAAATTGATCATAATTATATGTCAAAATAACACTGACTACCCTTTGACCCGTCAAGTAACGGTTGACTATCGTTAGTCTCTAACAGTCAAAGGGTAATTTGGACTTTTTTTATTGAGTGTTATTAAATAAACCAAAATAGATTATTCAATCAAATTATGTCACGTTAGCCCTAAAAATATGATATTTTCACCAGTTTTAGACTTTTAGTACAACTATACATATAGATGCAATTTACCATATTTTTAATTTTAATAATGTGACATGTCTTGATTATTCTTTTGGGGACTGACAATTAGAGGTGTCACCGGTTCGGTTTGGTTCCGGTTTCGGTTCCAAATCGTCGGTTTCGGTTTGGGAGAAAACCAAAACCGAAACCGAAACCGAAACAAGAAAAACCGGTTTGTAACCGGTTTGAAACCGCCGGTTTGGCAGTTCCGGTTTCGGTTCCGATTTTGGCCAGTTTCGGTTCCGGTTCCGGTTCCGGTTTTGGCCGGTTCTGGTTCCGTAAAAAAACCAATTAAATAATCAATATTTTAATTCTTCCCAATCATAATTCCAATTTCCAATGAACAAATTATTAAATAAAAATATATTTACAACCATTTTTTCTTTTTTTTTTTTCAATTTTTTTTTTCAAATCCCAATTAATATTAATTCTTCCCAATCATAATTCCAAATTTTCAATAAACAAATTATTAAATAAAAATACATTTACAACCATTTTTTATTTTTTTCAATTTTTTTTTCAAATCCCAATTAATATTAATTCTTCTCAATCATAATTCCAAATTTTCAATGAACAAATTATTAAATAAAAATACATTTACAACCATTTTTTTTTATTTTTTTCAATTTTTTTTTCCTAAATCCCAATCAATATATTTACAAACATTTTCCATTGAAGTATTTAAGTAGTTCACAATGTTTAGAAAAAAATAAATTGACATTTATTAATAAATACAACTTTACAATTTCACAAAAAATAAAATAAAATTAGAAATTGGCCTTGAAGGCTTGAATTCAAATATACAATATTACAATGTAATAAAGTTAAAATTTAAAAAAAAAAAAAAAAATCGGCTTTGCACTAAATTTTTTACCATAATTAAGCTGCCTACGTATCCTCCATCAATGTAGAGGAATCAAAGGCCACGTAGTTCTTTTACCTTTAATTAGTTGCTCGGTGTTGGAGGTTGGATGTTGGAACGGAATCTATTCACTGCCTTCCATTCCCGTCGTTTGTTCATCTTCGAAGAAGTCGTTCTCTATCTCCGGCTGAAGTTCTTGTTGTCTATATTTGGCTTTTGTCCAATCATCAACACATGACTGTATTTCAAGTGATTGTGGACACATAGATGATCGTCTTGGGTCCAAAATATTTCCACCTGCACTAAATTCTTTTTCCACAGCAACTGTAGAAACCGGCGTTCCAAGAATTTGTTTGGCAATAATTGCCAAAATTGGATAATCTTGTTGATGACTCTTCCACCAATCCTGGATACTAAATTCTTCATCTTTAAATTTATGATTGTCTTGTAAATACCGGTCAACCTCGGATTCCGTTGAGGATGAAGAAGATGTTCGTAATTTTTTGGTTCTTTCGGAAAACAGTCGATCCCCTAAACCCCTTAATGTAAATTTTTGAGAACTACTAGTACCACCAGATGTGGGTTGGGGTTGTGAAACCGGCACATTCAAAAACGGACCATATATTCTAAGATATTCATTGTATAATTCATAAAGCAATTCCTTAACGGGATCGCAATACTGAAGAACATCAACTTCTAAATCTAAACATTTGTAATAACTAGCTAAATAAACCTGCAAATATTCAAATTTAAAGCGTGGATTTAAACACGATACAAGTAAGTAAATATTTGGAATCTGCCCATAATACTGTAACCATTTTCTCCTCATGGCATCAACACATGAACTCAATTGAGGATCAACATCACAATCATTGAATGCACCAACAATATTAACACATTGAATAAGAAATGAATGAGTAGTGGGATAGTAAACACCAGATAAAGCGACGGTAGCATCATTGAAAACACGTAACAATTCAAGAATTTTTATACATACATCCCAATGGTTCAATTGAAGAGAAATTGAAGGAACATTATAAGTAATAAAAGAAACTAATATTTCCTTATATTCAACACTTTCACAAAGCAACTTATAAGTTGAATTCCAACGAGTGCTAATATCTCGAGAAAATTTTTTGGGATGCATATTATTTGCAACGCAATATTTTAACCATTGTTTCTAGGCTTTGTTATGCCTCCAGATATAGTTAATACTATCTCTAATTGGTCTAATAAAAGTAGAAAGCTCTGCTAATCCAGCTTGAACACACAAATTTAAAACATGACATGCACAACGTTGATGAAATAATTTACCCCCAAAATAGGGATTGCACAATTTTTGTAACATAGGAATAGATGCAGTATTGCTTGCAGCATTATCAAAGCCAATAGCAAAATTTTGTTTAGGATATTATACTCTTGAAAAATGATTTTAAGGAGTTGAAAAATATTTTGAGCTGAATGCGAGTCATCAAAAACACGAAATGCAAGAATTCTTTTTCGCATGTCCCAGTTATTATCCATATAATGACATGTGACACCCAAATATGAATGACTACCAAAATTGTCGCTCCATATGTCGGCACATACGGAAACATGACCTTGAAATTCAGAAAAATATGTTTTCAATTTGTTTTTTTTCTCTTTTGTAAATGGTATGCAGTGTACGTGTGAGAGTGAATCTAGGAACACGTTGCATTGCAGGATTTAATGCATTTTGACAATAATTAATAAAACCTACTTTCTCACCAAAACCAAAAGGTAAGTGTTCAGTTGTAACCATTAATGCTAATTGTTCTCTATTGTTTTCAGTCGTGTAACGAAATAATTGATTAGAAGGGGTTGCGTACCTAGAGATTTGGGATTGGTTGTTCGCTACCGTGTATTCAGATGAGTGATTTATTTTGATATGGGACCATAACGTGCCATATCCGAAGTTTTTTCCAACCTTATATTTTCTGTCGCAGTGATTGCACTGGATTTGGAAACCATTATCTACCTTGGTTTTCTTCATATGCACTTTGAAGAGTTCAGACTTCATTGGCTTTTCGTCTTCACCTTCACCTGCAAAAAAAACATCGGAAGAGGCTGTGGGGTTAGAATTAGATAGATTTTCAGGGGGGGTATTTTGAGCGGGGTCGAATTCGTTGAACTCGGGAATTGTTAGAGGAGGATTAGGAGCAGACGGGGGATCGGATCCAAATCGATCTTGAAGGAATTGGTGAAAATTCAAATCATCGTAACTGACGGCTTGACCAATATCTTCCAACAAGTTTCCCATTGGAGCCTTTCCTTTGTCCTTATTTCTTGAACTATCTCCCCCACTTGCCATTGAAAAATATGAGTAAAAAATATAGAGTAAGCAAGTAAAAAATATGTTTAAATATTTATTATAAAAAATAAATATAAATAATAAAATATAGAGTAAAAAAAAAGATGATTGAAAAAAATATATTTTTGAATATATATATATATATATTAGAGAAAAAATTATATTGTTGGAAAAATATATATGTAGAAAAAATTATATTGTTGGAAAAATATATATATATATATATATAATTATATTGTTGAAATAAATATTGTAAATCAATTTGATAATTGAAAAAATAGTAGATAGTAAAAAATATAAGAAATAATTTATATATGAATGAAAATTAAATAAAATTGTAGAGAGAATTGAGAATTTGAGAATTTGAGAATTGAGATTGAGAGGAGTTGAGAGAAGTTGAGAGAATGAGAGTGGTGTGAATAATAATGAAATATAGGGGGATATTTATAGTATAGTAGAGAGGGATGAATATGCAAATAAAAGAAATAGAGGGGTGAAAAAATAAAAAAAATTTGGCCGTTGCCCAGTCAGTCAGAAATTCAGAACGGTTAAATTTTTTTTACATGCTGCCACGTGGCAGCGTGTGATTGGTGGAATTTTTTTTTTATAACTGTCATAACGGTCTGATTGTTTAAATTAGATGCTGCCACGTGGCAGCGTCTGATTGGTTCTTTTTTTTATTTAATATTTTAAAAACTTAACGATAATTTTTTTTAAAAGACGCTGCCACATGGCAGCGTCTGATTGGTTGTTTTTTTTTTTTTAATATTTTAAAAAGTTAACGGTAATTTTTTTTAAGACACTGCCACTGATTGGTTGTTTTTTTTTTTTTTTTAATAAATCGGCGGTTAAAACCGCCGGTTTTGGGCAGTTAAAACCGTCGGTTTTTGCCCAAAAACCGTCGGTTTCGGACGGTTTGGAGGACTCCCAAACCGAAACTGAAACCGAAACCGGAATCGGAATCGGAACCGGAACCGGAACCACCGGTTTCCAAACCGACGGTTTTGGTTCCGGTTTTCGGTTCCGGTTTGGCCAATCCGGTTCCGGTTAAACCGCGGACAAAACCGACGGTTTAACCGAACCGTGGTCACCTCTACTGACAATACATCGTGTGTAGCGAACCGTCTACATTAGTTGAAGTTAAAATTAGTTTGTGGAATAAATAAATAAATGTTACTTTTAACCCAACGAGAGTCCTTTTAAAGATAAATCAATTGATACTATTTATTAACTATTACCTTGAACCAAAACTGATATTTATTAACTATTATATATTCTTATTTGATATGATACAAAAAGCTAAATAAAAATAATTTAACAAATCCTAAATCATTTTTAATTAAGTAAATATTGACAATATATTATTCATAATTAAGGTATGATAAATAATAACATATAAATGTTTTTTTTTTTTAAATAATAAATAAATTGAAAGTTCAACTATGGTTTTGAAAGTGATTACGACAACTCAATTAATTAATTATTATGTTTAAAGTCATTTATCGTAACTAATAGGTTAAAACTTAAAAGAAAGAAATCTATATCATATAAAATTAGGGAAAAAGTTGAATTTTTTTTTTTATCTTTGCTAGGATAATCTTATAAGAAAATATATTAAATGCAATCCAATGATTTTAAATTAAGTGAAAGGTGATTAAATGCAATCAAATGATTTAGAATTAAGCGAAAAATCAATATTTTTGACTATTTTTCAATTTATTTTTTTACGGCTTAAAAAGAACATAACAGTCGTTGTTAAGTGCAAAATTACAAACTACCCCTTATTAATTGGAATAAATTTGATAAGGGGTAATTACCCCGGTGGCCATCGACTTTTGCCACCACTATCAAAATGGCCACCGGATGGGAAGTTGGTTTAGAAATGGCCATTTTTGGCAAACAATGTTACACTAATGGCCATTCCGTTACAACACCGTTAACTTTGTCTAAGAATGTTACACTAATGGCCATCAATTTGTTCAATTGGTATCAAAATGGCCATCCATTTGGTCAATTGGTATCAAAATGGCCATTATAATTGTCCAACTTTGTTTTGACCATCCATTTGGTTAATTGGTATCAAAGCAATCATTATATGTACAATTATATTATGTTAGAAAAATAAAGTAAGCAATAATTAAAAAAAAAAAATCATTCAATAGAGAAAATGAAGAATTCATTTGATTTTATATAATTTAAGTCTCATACACATCAAATACTATTTGTCAAACTGCACAAGTATACCAAAATCCCCTACACAAGTATACCAACTTGTTCCTTTTAATCTTCAGCTTAAAAAGAAAAAAAAAACAAGGAAAAAAAAAAAACAATAATGTCTTTTGTTAAGGTTGGTAGTTATTTTAGATACCATGAAAATTGGTTGTCAAACTTTTATGTGGTTTTGAATATGGTGCAATCAGGTATGGTTTTTAAATAGTTTTCATATTAAAAGGAACAAGTTGGTATACTTGTGTAGGGGATTTTGGTATACTTATACAGTTTGACAAGTAGTATTTGATGTGTATGAGACTTAAATTATATTAAATCAAATGAATTCTTCATTTTCTCTATTGATTTTTTTTTTTAATGATTGCTTACTCTATTTTTCTAACAGAATATAGTTGTACATATAATAATTGCTTTGATACCAATTAACCAAATGGATGGTCAAAAAAAGTCGGACAATTATAATGGTCATTTTGATACCAATTGACCAAATGGATGGCCACTAGAGTAATTTTGGAAAAAAATGATTATAATGGCCATTTTGATACCAAGTGAACAAATTGATGGCCATTAGTGTAACATTCTTAGACAAAGTTAACGGTGTTATAACGGAATGGCCATTAGTGTAACATTGTTTGCCAAAAATGGCCATTTCTAAACCAACTTCCCATCCGATGGCCATTTTGATAGTGGTGGCAAAAGTCGATGGCCACCGGGGTAATTATCCCATTTGATAATAAGCAATTCTCATTTTTCTTGAAGCCTTTTTTATATGTAAAGATCTTCCATAATATATAATAAATATATGATCATGGTAATAAAAATTAGACCTGGCAATGAGTCGTGTTATTGCGAATTCGTGTCGTTTCGTGTTTGGGTCATGTTAAAATTGCTACACCCAAACCCGACCCGTTAGCTTAATGGGTTGAAATATGTAAACCTGAAACCATTTGTTAAATTAGTGGGTAACCCGACCCGACCCGTTACAAAATATTATATTTGAGTTTTATTAAAAAGTTGAAAATAAATAGTATTATTAAAGATCTTCCATAATATATAATAAATATATGATCATGGTAATAAAAATTAGACCTGGCAATGGGTCGTGTTATTGCGAATTCGTGTCGTTTCGTGTTTGGGTCGTGTTAAAATTGCTACACCCAAACCTGACCCGTTAGCCTAATGGGTTGAAATATGTAAACCTGAAACCATTTGTTAAATTAGTAGGTAACCCAACCCGACCCGACCCGTTACAAAATATTATATTTGAGATTTATTAAAAAGTTGAAAATAAATAGTACTGAAGCATGATCAAACTCATGCAATTAAGTTCACTAGTTACTTTTAGAGTTTTAGGGCTAGGGTTTGGGTTAGGGTTATAATATTGTGAAATAATTGATTTATAGTTTTATAGATTTTAATTTAGAAATTTTTCCCCTTTCAAAAAAAGAAAAAAAATAGAAATTTTAAAAAAATCAATTAGTAAAATATATTCTAACCATGATTATAGAGATTTTTTTTTTTTTTTTATATAATTCCATAATTTGACTATACAAAGATTTTTTTAATAACTTCATAAACGCATTAATCTTTATATTAATGGGTTATCGAATTAACCCTTTTTTTAAGGGTAAACCCAAAATCGATCCATTATATTTTGTGTCTTAATGGGTTAATCCATTAACAAACTGATCTGATAAACTGGACCCACCAACCTCTATTTCGAATGGGTTTGGGTTGTGTTAATGGGTTGTATAAATTTTGTCAGGTCTAATAAAAATGATCTAATTGCATCTTACACGAGCCAAAAAAATGAAATAAATATATAGAAAAGTTTAGTCATATACCTAATTCAAATGACCCCATCACGATATATACGAACCTAATAACATGCTTTCTTAATTTAAATTACTTAATTAATATAGTATTTATTCTTATCTGTTGAATCTTGAGTTTATGTATTAACTTACTTTTTGAAATATATAGATTAGTTAATGACTTAATGGCTGCTTTGACAAGGATTAACATAAAAGCGGAAATGATAAAGTTTATAAATTAAGAAACTCTTTCACACGCAATCAATTAATGGTCCCCATTTAATTAGTGTAAACAACTAAACATGGCCAAATTCAATTCCAACACCCTGCAGTCCTGCTCTCTACGTTCAATTAATCCTGCTTTTTATGTTCAATCAATAATCGCTTTGCACGTCATCTTCTAGTATATATGGTCATGTATCTCCTTTTCATATTACTGGTGCTTTCAAATTTCACTATACACCATATACACTATGTAATCTAAATATGTTTTAGTAGTCTGACTAGACTTCTAATCCGACAATTAGATATTAATTTAATGTAATACTTCTTGCAGTACCTTAAGGTTATAACTTCAAGTTACACCTAATAAAAAAAATGAGTCGTTTTCTATTAATTTCAATGAAGTCGAAAACAACATATGATTATAAGAAACAAACAGTAGAGCACAAGAATGGGTGTCAACGTTCATACTTGGTTGATTGGAAGAGAAAGAAAAGACAAATAAGATTTTCCTTTAATGTAACAGCTAACGGCTTAAAACTGCCGCCAAGACACCAGCCATCCAAATGTGTACGCGTGTAAAAAAAGACTACTCTTCTCAAGTAACAGTGAAAAGTTAACCGACCCCCACGCCCCACTAACTCTTGTCTTGCCTTTCGGCTTTCCAATATACAGATATTTAGTTTGTTATCAATTATCATTAATCATTGCGGGGAGTTTTCTCCCAATTATCCTTGGACCTTGCTTTAATTAATATTTGTTTAATGTCCTTATCTACTACCTTCACCAACCAGATCAAATTATTCGTACCATAACAGTTTTCTTTTCCGACTTTATTACTAAATTCAGCATTATTCCATAATCGATTTTCTTAATTTAATTTTTTATTTTTTATTTTTTATTTTTTAAAAAGGTATCATTGATTAATCACCATAACAATACTTAAAAAAAAATGTTTAATTTTTAAATTATTTGATTTTTTATAATTTAAAAATTAAACATAAAATCAATGTTCATTTGCCACGGTGGAGTTCCACTATCATCTTTCAAACACAAACACCATATATATTATTGAAACCACTCCCCTATCATGGGGTTAGGCCCGGAGCGGTTCCGATTCCAGGTTTGGGTGGAACCGAAACCGAAACCGGCATAGGCCGGTTCTGAACCGTTTCCTTTATAACATTTTATTTTTTTATAAATAAAATGTAATATTTTGTAATGTAAAAAAAAAAAGAAAAAAAAAAAGGGGAACTGGTTCGAACCGGAATCGGAATCGGAATCCGGTTCGAACCGACCAGCACCAAAAATATTAGAACCGGAATCGGAACCGGGTTAGACCGATTCCGGTTTCGGTTCTTGAACCGGAACCGAAAAAGGAAAACCGATTTCGGTTCTAATTTTTCCAGTTCCGGTTCCGACCAGTTCCTCCGATTCGAACCGGAACTCAGGCCTACATGGGTTACACCGTACACACCAAAGGACAACGATTAAGATTTTCATCAATCAAAAACTTGAAAAGAGAGGTGGAGGGCCTTCTAGCTCGCAATGAAATTTACTGGAAGCAATGATCTAGAGATGACTGGTTGGCTGCAGGTGACCATAACTCCAAGTTTTTCCATGCGAGAGCCTTCAGTAGAAAAATGAAAAATCGAATCTCCAATCTTCTAGATGATGAAGGCCGAGTTCAAGACTCAGACGAAGGTTTATCTCAAGTTATTAGTAAGTATTTCTCCACTCTTTTTCAGTACTCGAACCCTTCTGAAACTGATATTAGGCGTGCTACTAAGTCTATTAGGCCGAAGTTGAATGGTGAGATGAGTAATGGTTTGAATGAGGTTTTTAGAGCTAATGAGGTCAAAACAGCCATCTTTGGGATGGGTCCAACGAAGGCACCTGGTCTCGATGGATTCCATGCTATTTTTTTATTTTTGAAATTTTGGAGCACTGTGGGCTCCAAGGTTACAAGAGTGTATCTCTAGGTTTTGAATGGTGATATCACTATTCAAGAGTTTAATGATACCAATGTGGTCCTCATCCCAAAGATTCACAATCCCCAATCCCTGAAAGATTTTTTTCCTATTTCCCTCTGTAGTGTGTATACAAAACTGTCACTACACTTCTGGCTATTAGACTAGAGGTCTATCTCCCTGATATCATTTCCTCCAGTCAATCGGCTTTTGTCCCTGGTCGTTTGATCTTCGATAATGTTTTGGTTTCCTCGAAAACCACCACTCTATTGCTCGTCATAAAATAGGAAAATGAGGTTTGATGGCCTTGAAACTCGATATGAGCAAGGCGTATGACAAGGTCGAATGGGAATTCCTCAAAGCAATCTTGGAAAAAAGGCTTTTCCCTCCTCCATGAATTGCTCTAGTTTTGGACTATATTTCCACGTCTAGGCTGGGTTTTTTGTTAAATGGAAGAAAAGTTGGTAACATTGTGCCTTCGAGAGGTCTTAGGCAAGGTTGTCCTCTCTCACCCTATCTTTTTCTCTTTTTTGCTGAGGCCCTTTCCAGTTTGATTTTGTCCTCTGAGAATAATGGGAGAGCTTTGGGTGTCAGATGCTGCAGGGGCATCCCCCTTGTTAACCACTTGTTCTTTGCGGACGATAGCATCCTTTTTTGTAATGAGTCTAATCATAGTGGCCTCCTTATATATCTGAAAGTTGCTTGGTATCTATGAGTGTGGTTCGAGCCATCAGGTTAATCTCCAGAAGTCAAGGATCACTTAAATCCTAATGTGGTGGCTAATGTTAGAAGGAAGATTCAAGATATTTTTGCTATCCGAGATTGCAATTCCCAGGATAATTATCTAGGCCTCCTAACTTTAGCTGGCAGAAATAAGTGGCTTACTTTTGATGAAATCAAGGATCGTGTCTGGAATTAGGTTCACAATTGGAAGGGCAACTTGTTCTCTTTTGGGGGCAAAAAGGTCCTTTTTAAAGTTGTGGCTAGAGCCATACCTACGTACATGATGAGCATCTTTCAGCTTTCAATTAGCCTCTGTAAGGACTTGAGTGCTATGATCTCTAAATTTTGGTGGGGATCTAGAAACAAGAAAAAGAAGATCAGTTGAATCAGTTGGGAGAAATTGTGTTTGCTTAAGAGCAACAGGGGTCTTGGATTCAAAGACTTGTCTTTGTTTAACCAGTCCCTCCTAGCCAAACAAGCTTGGAGATTGATTTGTTGCCCTGATTCGTTAGCTTTGCAGGTTTTGAAGTCAAAGTATTTTAAGAATTCCAATTTTCTTTAGGCCACTCTTAAGTCTGGCTGTTCTCATCTTTGGAGAAGCATATTGAAGGGGAGATCTATGCTGTCAAAAAGGTTTGCATTGGAAGGTTGGGGATAGCATATGCATTAAAGTTCGAAGACCCATGGATCCCAAGGCCTAGTACGTTTAAACCAGTAACTTCCTGTTCAATGGCTAGTCTACAGGTTTCAGAGCTAATCAATATGGAGAATTACTACTGAGATGTGGAGAAGATGGATAATGTCCTTCTCCCGTTAGAAAAGGAAGCTATTCTTGCCATTCCTGTAAGTCTCAGAGGTGGTCAAGACTGCCTTACCTGGCACTTTGACAAATTAGGTTCCTACACTGTCAGTAGTGGATACAAAGTTGCTTTAGGTGAGAGAATCATAGAATCTGCCTCAAATTCTTCCTCAACTCGCAAATGGTGGACCACTTTATGGAATCTTAATATTCCTCCCAAAAAAAGAATTTTCATTTAGAGAGCTTATTTCAATGCCATCCCTACTTTGCTCAATCTAAGGATTAAGAAAATTGTGGCTCTTTATGTTTGTGGCTTTTATGGTTCTGGGGTTGAATCATTGACACATGCTCTATTTTGGTGCTCAGAGGCTAAGAAAGTGTGGGGCCTTACTCACTTTGATAGCTTTTTTGTCAGCTTCAGGGAACTTTCGATTTTAGAAGTCCTAACAGGTCTTCTTTCTCGTTTTGGTAAAGGCGAATTGGCTTATATTTGTGTTATTATGTGGGGTATTTGGGAGAACCGTAACACTTTGCTTAATGGTGGTAGTCCTAGAAGCCATTCCGGCTTGGTCTCTTCGGCAAGAGAGCTCTTGTCTGAATTTCAGGGCATTCTTTGGATAATGTTGCCGCGTGGATTGCCTCCCGTTTCTACAAATTGCTTTGATTAGATCCCTCCCCCTCAAAATGTTCTCAAGTTAAATTCTGATGTTGCCTTTCTTCAAGGTGCTTTGGCTGTGGGTCTGGGCGCTGCAATCAGGGATGATAAAGGCAAAGTTGTTGCGGCCTTATTGAAGCCTCTTCATGGGGCCTTCTCTATTGAAGTTGGTGAATTTATTGCCCTCTGTGAGGGTCTTCTTCTTGCCAAAAATCTCAACATTACTGTTTAGATCGCAGAAGTTGATGCCTCAAACATAGCAACCATTCTGAATTCTTCAGTTCCTTTTCATGGTGTTGCTAGTTTTATTGTTGATGATATCAAGGTTCTATGTTTAGAGGTAGGAATTTGTAAGTGTCAAGCTATTGAAAAATACGTTTTTCATCGTTAAAAAGATCGTACGTCAAAAATATTTATAAACCTATGCAATGCACTCACAAATATAAAATGAGTAAAGCGGTAAGCACGAGTGTCGTCCATAAGGATCGGAGGTAGTAATGACTAGACTAGGATTAATAAAACTAGTATGCATAAAAGTAAAGTATATGGTAGGTGTTTTGAAATGTGAATTAACTAAAGAAAACTAATAAATGCAATGACTAAAAATGGATGTGAATGGAGTGATATGACTAAGGAGTTGATGGAATCGTAAGCGAACATTGGGCATGCAACAAACTCATAATTAAGCACATTTATCAAATGTAACCAACCAAGGGTATATAGTGTTGGTTATTTATCTCTAGCAAGGGGTCAACCTAGGGTGTATAGTGAAGACCTCCTACTAGAGATTATTCCCTCCTAAGCAACCAACCTTGGGTGTATAGTGCTAGTTGCTCAATTAGGACATTTTCCATGAATGCTCATCTATCTATTAAGGGCTTAACCTATTACTAATGTAGCCATCCTAGGGTGTATAGTGATGACTTCCAATTCTCTCACAAGTGGCCGACCTAGGGTGTATAGTGAAGGCTACTCGTTTGAGATTGGATGAGGCTCGAGGTTATTCAATCGGATTCTACTTGAAGGTTAGTTCTCATAAAACCACTAATGTAGCCAACCTATGGTGTATAGTGATGGCTTCTAATCCTCTCACAAGTGCCGACCTAGGGTGTATAGTGAAGGTCACCCGTTCGAGGTTAGATTAAGACCGTGGTTGTTAAGCCAGATTTCTGGAAATCCTTCCATTCAATAGAGCATTAGACAACCAAATAGGGTATACCTAGTTGCCTACTCAAGTAATCCAAATCAACATGCTAAGAGGGTGTATCCAAGACAAGCCAATATTGGAAATCGATTAAAGCAAGAGAATAGAACAATAGATAGATATGAAAATAGAAAAGAGTTTAATTACAAAACCCAATATCCATCAAACTAATCGCATCAACCCCTTAGTGGGGGATTTAGCTACTCATGTTCATTACAACAAATAAACTAAGAGAAGAGATTGAGAGAAAACCCTTGGTGAGCATCTCCTTCCTTGAAGCTTGAAATCCAATTCTTCTAGTTGCCTTTGGTGAGTAGAGATGGGTTTGGATGAGAGGGAAAGTGTTCTAAGAACTAAACTACAAAGTTTTTGAAAATATAAGTGTGGGAGCGAAAATTTTTCGAACTAACATGGCTTTCTATATTAGGGGTTACAAACATAGGTCAAAAAATGCTTAAAAACTGAAGTTGTCGTGCGGGTGATGTGCGGTACAAGGACTCGCACTCACCCGCACTTTATCACTTTTTCACCTGATTTGGGCACATAGTGCGCTGGTAGTGCGCGGGTGATGACCAGTGCAGTACCTGCGCAAAGTACAATTTCTAGGAATTTTCTGCCTTAAAGTGAGGGTGGAGTGCGGTTGGTTGACCTGCACTGACCCACACTTTATCTTTTCTTCTGAAATCAGCCCCTGGGTTTCCCATAAAGTGTGGGTGTATTGTGGGTAAGTGCGGTTAGGACCCGCACTTTATGCCATTCTGGCTGGAGGTGCGCTGGTAGTGCGCGGGTAGGCTGACCAGTATAGTACCCGCTCACTGAAGCTTCTTTTCTTGCTTTCTGGCTTGTTTCGCGTCTGAATTTCCCACTTTCCAACTCCATCACTTGAATTAAATAAATTGCCTATATTTACAACAAAAAGAGCCTACTAGACAAGAAACACACAGAAAAACACACGAGAACGAGACAAAGGATAAGGAAAAGAAGGCCAAAATATACACGATTAGCTATTCCCAGGTTAGGAAATACCTTGGCTCATAATCTTGCCTCTATGGCCCTCTCCTCCTTGCAGGAGTGTTCTTGGCTAGATTTCAGCCTTCATTGTTCTCTTTTTCCGGTTTAATGATTATATATATTTTTTATCTCTTTATAAAAAAAAAATGATTTTCATAGACTACATACCGTAAACCCTTATCAAGAAGCTGATACATTAGGGGCCTATTTGACATGGATTTTGGGAGCCTTAGAAGAGCTTTTGGGACTGTTTGGATGATCTATGGAAAGAGCTTTTTAAATTTAGAAGCTCTTTCAAAGGAAGCACCTCTCACCCTTCTTATGTTAAAATGGCTTACGAAAAAACACGGGAAGCCAAAAATGAGTTTAATGAATTTTTTTATTGTCAATTTTACCCCTTCCTTTAATAAATGACAAAAGGAAAATGGCACATCTATCCTTCATTCTTCAACATGTTTTATGTCGTTCTCCCCCAAATTCATCGATGAACCCTAATCTCTCTCAGAGATATAAAAGAAACACTGCAAAATTTTGGATTGAAGGAAGCGTTAATTTTTATTGAAAGATTTTCCTGAATATACACAAGCAAGGAGTTGACTATTACAAATAACTTCCAAAATCATTACAGAGATATTATGTGCAAGTTGTCTAATAAAATCAGAGAATTGATTTCTTGGCTTTTGGAATGAAGAACACACCCTTGATGGTTGGAGTAATATGTGCAATTATGATTGACTTTCCTTGATCATGGGAATTGATTTGAGATTTCCTTGACATCAAGAGAATTGCTAAGATCATGGGAATTGATTTGAGGTTCCTTGACTGCAGGAGAATTGCTAAGATCATGATAATGAATTTCTTTGCCTTCATTGTCATTTTCCTTAATACTTCCCCTCAAGCTGGTGTGTGTAAATACAATCATGATTAAATTGCCTAAAGCTAACCTAGGGGAGAGGGGGTGAATAGGTTTTTAAGCCTTTTCCAATTCCTTGGAACAAACAAAAGTTTGTCCCTCTAGATAGCTGATGAGCCGTCGTATGCTCACAAAAACGATGTATTTAATTTGATCTTTTGAAAACCCTTTTTTTTTAACCACTTAAAATCCTTTAAGGTATAAATTTATAGCAAGTGGTAAGCAAATTCGTTCCATAGAGATATGGAGTGTTATGTTAGATAGATTGACTAATCTTTAAACAAAATAAAATAAATCATTGAATGTGATAGATGTGTGGTTTCATAAACCACCAAAGTTAACCACTAAAATGAACATGTAAAAGTGATATGAAAAATAGAAGATTCAGCAACCTTAATAAGATAAATGGATGTAAACAATTAATATAGATGCTAGGGAATAGATTGATTAGCAAATGGGTGTGGGTAATGCTTTTTAAGCCACTTTAATGGACCAATCTCTACATGTTAACCAATTGAGGTTTAGATTAGTGTGGTTGATATACCCTCCACTAATCTATCCTATGTATTGAGTTCTTAATCACACAAGGGTGGCAATCCAAGAATGATTGCATAACATGTTATTCTAAACAAGACTGCAATTAACAAGTGGATATACAAGTCAATCATATAATGAATAGAATCTAATGAATAAATAAATAGAACACATATAGAGATTCATTACAAAGCGTAAGCAAATACCTACAACCAAATGATCCTCAAATCTATCCCCTAGATTAGGGGTTTAGTTACACATAGTAGCAATAAAATAGAAAGCAAGTAATAGGTAAGGAAATCGCCCTTGGGCTTCTTTCTTTAATGCTTGATCCTTCCTTTTCTTTTATGCTCCTAATGCAAAGAGTGGGAGAAGAGGATGTGTCTAGATGTGTGGTTGTCTAATGGCGAGTGACAAAGGTATTTGGGTGTAGAAAATTGTAAGAGAGGAATGATTTAGGGAAGTAGTTAAGATTTTGTGTTGAGGTTTGGATGGAAAATGTGAGTTCAAGTAGAGAAATGGAGGAGGTTGAAAGATGAACAATGGAGGAGAAAATATAGATCTAATCTCAGTAGATTCATGCTCTAAATTGTGCTAGGATGTCCTCTGAAGATGAAGAGCCATAGTATTTATATTGGCACTTGGACATGTACTGATAACTGCTTGATTCGCTGATGTGGCACGAATGTCGCCATTTTGTCACCATGGTGACCTTGGGGCGCAAAACGGTTATGCTTTCTGAGATTCTGATGTCGCCATGAAAGTCATCTTTTTTACCCTAGAGCAAGTGGCGACCCTGTGTATTTTCCAATGAGGTCGTCATTTATCACTCAAGGTCGCCCCTAGAGCAAATGGCGACCAACAAATGGCGACACACCTAATGCTTTGCAAATTCCTCTGTCGCCATGTTGCACATGTGGTGACCTTGAGGGCGAACTTATGATGCTTGAATAATTCCTCTGTCTCCATGGCGACCATAGGGCGATGACCTCCTCTTGTTCAAATAGCGAGAATGCTCTATTTCACCTATTTGTGTGTCTTTTTGCATCAAAGTCCTTATCTTTTTTCCAAATGCTCTTGAAGCCTAAGAAAACCTGAAACATTCAATTTTACAATATTAAATACGGGGAAACGCCCGAGAATCAAGCATAAAGAGACGGGAATGAGGGCCAAAATCATACCAATTTTGGCTTGATCAATAGCTTGTATCACACTTCAATAAGCACAAACAAGTACATATAGACTATTGATAAGCATATTCAATTTGAAAGATTAAACATAGTCTATGACTTGCATGAAGAGATTTATAATAAAAACATAAATCAATAAGTACTTGTATTTTATTATAAATGGCACATATAGTCAAGTACATGTAAAAGAAACAATGTTAATCAAAGATCTTGACTTACAAAGATATTATCAATAAGAATTCATGCAAGATCAATTTGATTCAAATAAATAAATAAACAAATATCAAAGAGACAAGGATAGAGAAACTTGACACATGATTTTTTACATGGTAAACCTCTGAAGAGGAAACATCTACGAGTTGAATCCACAACTACTGACAAATTATCTTTCACTAGTTAAATAAGAGTACACCCTCAAAAGTGACCAAATCTCATAACTCACTCTCTATTGGATATCCATCCTATCTAATACTACTAGAGAGAGACTTACCTACTTTCTAACTGAGATACATCGTATGCCTCTGGAAAGTATCCTTGCTTGACTAACTGAAGCCTCGTGCTTCTAGCCAAACTTCCTTGCTTGTCTATCTGGAGCCTCATGCTCCTAAACAAGATTTCCTTACTTAGCTATCTAGAGTCTTTTGCTCCTAGCAAAGATTTCCTTGCTTGACTATTAAGAGCCTCTTGTTCTTAGCCAATATTTTCTTGCTTAGCTATCCGAAGCCTTTTTCTCCTAGCTAAGACTTCATTGCTTGACTATTCGGAGCCTCGTGCTCTTATTCAGGACTACCTTGCTCAAATCGAAGAATCCACTCCAATATGAGACTTCCACCTTTTACAAGATAAGTGATCTAAGTGATGCAAATGATGTAAGCACAAGCAACATATAACATATGATCAACATGAACTATGGAAACTAGAAATAGACAATGAGCACAAAATGTATGATTTTCTAGTTTATAATCCAAAATATGCAATCACACAAAATGATGCATGAACATATGAAATGTATGGATTATATGCATTTCATGAAGAACTAGACATAGGCTACAAAGTTCACAATAAAATAGTCTAGGTCTTAAAACATGAAAGCCGAAATCTAGAGTATTTCAAATCACCAAACGTATTTTAATCATAGATTTGATTCATGCAATTAAAGCTTGAGATTAAACATGTTTATGAAGCACATATTTAAGACTTTATAACAAAAACTAAAATGCTAGAGAAATGAGATTAGATCTACAAAGTTCTTAAGAAATCAATTAGAGCATATATTCATAAATCAATCAATTGAATTTAATCAATGCTCTAAACATACAACAACTCATGCTATTCCAAAATATGTTCAATCAAAGATACATAGCACAACTATTAATCATTAGAATGTTCATAATCAAATCTCAAATAGTTATAGATACAAAGCTAATCATAATACAACTTACAAGCATGTGAAAACATAGGTTTTAGAAAAACCTAACTCACATTCAAAATTCTAATTAAACACAATTAGCTTTTAATTGAAGCTCTCAAACCTAATAACATTTGATCAAGTAACATACACATATAGATGAAGAAAGCTCAAGGTAATTGAAAATCATCAAGCTTAAAACACAAAAGATTGGACAATTACCTAAAACAAGAAGTGCATCCACGAAAATGGTGTAAAGCCAAAAGATAACTTGATCAAATGACCTCAAGGATGCAATACAAAGGTTCTCCAACTTGAATCACTTAAATCGAATAAGAATGAGAGAGTTATGGTGTTTGGAAGTTTAGAGAATTTGATAGAAAATTTCTGCACATTTTTTTCTACAATGAACAAGTGAGAGAGAGAGAGAGAGAGAGAGAGAGAGAAATATTTAAAGGAGAATGGGAGGGAAAGTGAAAAGAGAAGTGGGGTCCAAAAGAGGGGGCAGCCTCTTGCCTTGCCATGGAGGTGTGTGGCTGAAATATACAAACATAGTTAAATTGCCTAAAGCATACCTAGAGGGGGGGGGGGGGGGGTGAATAGGTTTTTACACATTTTTCAATCCCTTGAAACAAACTCAAGTTTGTCTCTCAAGGTAGCTTACACATTACAACACATAAACCATACATACAAGTATAGACAAGATAAGCATGTGATCATTAAAGCACTGTCCATACATCAACAAGAATCAAAATACACACTCACAAGAAAGTTCAAGTAAGAGTTATGAAGTAAGTATGTCATCAACCTTTAGCACAATTTACCAATACATTAAGGAAAAATGCTCTGCATGGTTGGGAGCTTAGGTTTTAGGGTTTTGGTGCCGTTTTGCAATTCTGAGCAGCTTCTGGTCAGATTCTGATCTTATTTTCTTAGTCAAAGTTGTAGATCGTGAAATTATATACAACTTTGAATCAAGAAACTTGTGATTTGGCATTGTTTTCATAGAGTTACAGCAGTTTCAATATCTATGCGCTTGTTTGTCTTTTTTATTAGGGTTTTACCGCCGTTTTACTATTTTTGCCCTCTTTTGGTTAGATTCAGTTAATTTTCTCTTCTTCAAGATTGTAGATCATGATTTTCTATGCAACCTAGAATCAAGAAATTTGTGATTTGGACTTTACGGCACTGAGTTACATCCTTTTCAAGTTTTCTATTTTGGTTAGTGTTTTCTCTAGGGTTTCTCTGGTTCGATCATGGAGAATCCACCCTCTTCTATATCTTCCTTTGCTAGTTTTCCCTCTCTATTGGAAGCTAGGAGGGTTTTGAATAAGGCTCTTTCCCATGGAGATGGATTGAGCCTTCAAACTGAAAATATTTCAGCTGGTACCAATACTATTTGCAATGGAGCTGGTTTGTCTCATGAGATTGAAGGTTTATCAGCGAAGGAGCTGCAAAGGAAAGTTAATCCTGACTCCTTCCCTATGGTTCAACTTGAGGAGGTCTCCCAAGATAAAGGTATCTGTATCACTCATTCTTTGGTGAAAAAAGATGCTAACGTTGTTGTAGGTCAATTGCCTCCTATAATTTCCGAAAAAAAAAACACTTTTTCTTATAGTAATGGGCTGAAAGGTGGACACAATGGTCCAATTATGGATATCCCCACAATTAAGCCTATGAACCTAAAATTCTACCAGCTCTTACATAGTGGTAATAGGAAACGTGTCTCCCCACTCATGGAAGTTGCAGAGGATGGCTCTAAAGCTTGGAATAACTGCTTGGTGGGTTATTTTATTGAGAAGAAGCTCTCATTCTCTCTTGTTAACAATATTGCTAGGAAGATTTGGGGTAATTATGGTCTTTTAGAGGTGCTCGCGAATGAAAAAGGGTTCTATTTTTTTAAGTTCTAAGATGATAACTCTTGCTTTAAAGTTCTTGAGGCTAGTCCATGGCTTTTTGCTGGAAGAATGATAATTCTTAAGAAATGGCACTTTCGACTTGTTTTAACGAAAGAATCTTATTCTAAGATTCCAGTATGGGTCAAGTTTTTTAATATTCCTCATGAATATTGGACTGAAGAGGGGCTAAGCTATATTGCTAGTGCTGTTGGGAAGCCACTTTATGCTGATAGCCTAACTGAATCAATGAAAATAATTTCATATGCCAGAATTTGCGTCGAGATTGATGCTACCAGCAAGTTAGTTGATTCTTTTGATTTACTTGTGGGCAATTGTGATGAGCTCAATCATGGGGAGTGTGTTGAAATACTAGTTGAATACCAATGGATTTGTCCGGAGTGCAAATTGTTTGGTCATTCTGTTGCAACCTGCCCAAGTCTAAAGCATGTGGAAGGCAAATTCGATGAGGAATGTGGTTCCAAAGTGAAGCAAGAATGGGTGAAGGTCAATCGTGGTGCTGTAGCTCATGTGTCCATCTCTTCAGGGAAGCTTTCTAGAGGAGATACAACCCTTCTTCCCTCACTTAGTGCGAATATGAAGCATCTTCCTCTTTCTGTATCTTCTTTGAATGTTGATGAAGTTATTGCTGCTGGTCATTCTTAAATTCAGCCTCCTTTGTGTCCTCCCAACATGCCTATCAAGAATCAATGCAATGTCCTCTCTAAGGAGAGTGTTGTTGATGCCTCTAGCAAGTTCTCTGCTCTTGATGAGAATGGTTATAATGTCCTCTCTAAGGATAGTGTTGTTGAATGTAGTGATGATGACTCTCCTACCACAGCCTCTCCGGATCATTCCCTATGGCTCTCAAAGATTAAGAACACTTAAGGGGTTCCTATCATAGGGCTTTCTAGCACTCTGGAGTCCTCTAGTAATAATAATAAGAAGAAGAAACGGTTTGCAAAGAAAGGGATGGATAATAGCTCACAAGCTAAGGTGAAATCTACTCAACCTCTTAATGATTAATTTAGCTTGTTGGAACATTAGGGGTCTGAATGCTACCCTAAACAATTAGAAGTTAAGAAGATGATACTTGACCACAAGCTTAGTCTAGTTGTTTAATTGAGACAAGAGTGAGTATGATCCATAAGCCTCATGTACTCAATTTAGTTTTCACGGATTGGGAAATGCTTGACAATTACAACAGTCATGATCCTAGTAGAATTTGGATTGGTTGGCATCCTAGGATCCTCAAAATCACTAAATTTTTTGAAACTGATCAGATTATATATTGCCAAGCTCATATTTTGGATGGTAATGATAGGTTCTATATCTCATTTGTTTATGGTTCTAATGTTGAAAGTTATGGTAGAGCTCTTTGGCATAGTATATGCTCTAATCAGCAAGATACTCTTTGGATGGTTCTTGGTGATTTCAATGTCTCTAGAAGGGTGTGATGAGAATAAAAAAGCTGCACCAAGGGATCCATTGCATGTTCCTGTTGGGCCAATAACAAGGGTAAGGGCTAAGAGATTCCAAGAAGCACTCAATGGCCTAATTCAAGACACATGGGCTAATTCTGAATTATTAAAGTCCAAGATGATCCAACATGAAAACCAAGGCTTGATTAACATCATCAAGGCAATTGACTGGGCCGAATAAGAGAAGACTTGGGCGTGTGGCACAAGCTAGACATGTGGTGAGCGGCAAATGGTTGGAGGAGATTCAATTTCGGCTGATTTATTTCCTTTTCTAGCCTTCCAAATAGGAAGCAATTCAATAGTTTGCTTGTTTTAGTCTCTTTTGTTCTTTGAGAACTAATTGGAACTTATCAGATTTCTCTATGGCGTTCCTCTTTAACTTATCAATTGAGTATCCCATCCTTGATTGTGGCGTCCTCTTTATACCAAGGTTCACATCTCGATATAGGTGTTGGGTTGCGGTTTCCATCCAAACCAGAGGTTAGAGTGATCTTAGGCATCAATCTTGTTACAATCGACGAGGTTCGTATCAGTTGGTATCAGAGCTTAAGCCTCTAACGTCATGTTTAATCTATCTTTGTTATTCTTCTTCTTTGATTCCGTTTGATCAAGCCTAGTAAAAAGAAAAAAAAAATACCAAAGGTCTTGCTTGTTGATCAAGGTCCAAAAAAAAAAAAGAGTACAAAATTTTTATTTTGAATGATTGTGTAGTTGAATATATATCAACTATTGTTATTTCTCTTCTTGATTCGTGCAATGATATTAAAAATAAAAAAAATCATGGTAGTAGAAACCCCGTCTTTGTTATTCCAGTTTCGTTGTGATTCGTTTCATGTGAACCTAGGAAATTTTTATTTCATGTGAACGTGGGTAAGAAATCCTGATTAATGTTTGGTTAGTTTGATAAGAACTTTTGAGAAATTACAAGTGGAAAAAGGCAAGAGTGGGGAGTACATACTGAGGGTAAAAGCCAAATTTATTGTGTGAAAACACGAGTGTTGAGTGAAATGATTATTCGAGCTAAACACGTGAGGGAGTGCTGTGAGGTCCTTTTTTTTATTTTATTTTTTATTTTTTTGCAGGAAAACATGTCCAAAAACAAAGATAAAGATGTCTGAAAACAAAGATAAAGGCACTACTGAGGATTCTTCCATCCCAGCAGATCTAAAGATTTGGAAGGAGGCATTAGAAGTGGAGATGAAACGGATTATGAAGGGGGAATTGTAACTGTAAGGATTCCCAGTTTTTGATTGGCTTATTTCAATTGCAAACCACATATTGGGGTTGTATGTAAAGGGTAGCTTAGGTGATAGGTGATCATACTTAATGGCTCTACTCAAGACCTCAAGGATGACAAGCACTCCAAAGGTATATCTATAGTGCTTATTGTTTTATTGAAGAGATTTAGTTGCACACACTCACTAGTAATGTTTGCATATGTGTGCTTCACTTTTGTGTGCATTTTCTTCATGAGATTAATGAACCATGTTTTACATGCTTTTATTGGAAAATTTGTGGTTGTTTACTTTAATGACATTTTGATTTATAGCAAAAACTTGGATGAGCATGTTGAACATTTAAAACTTGTTTTAGGTGTTTTAAGAACAGAAAAATTGTTTGCTAATTTAAAAAAGTGTACCTTTTTCACGGATAAGCTTGTATTTCTGGGTTTTGTTGTTAGTGCTAAGGGAATTGGGGTTGATGAAAAAAAGGTTAAGGCAATTAAGGAGTGGCCGAAACCTACAAATGTGGAACAAGTGAGAAGTTTTCATGGGTTGGCTAGTTTCTATAGGTGGTTTGTGAAGGACTTTCGTAGTCTAGCTGCACTTTAACTGAAGTTATCAAAAAGAATGTGGGTTTTAATTGGGGTAACGAACAAGAAAAGACATTTAACTTGATTAAGGAAAAATTAACTAATGCACATTTGCTTGCTTTTCTTGACTTTGTTAAAGCTTTTGAGATTGAGTGTGATGCTTCAGGAATAGGTATTGGAGCTGTTCTAATGAAAGAAGCATGTCCCTTTGCCTTTTGTAGTGAGAAAATAAGTGGAGCAGCCTTGAATTATCCTACCTATTGATACAAACCTCGTCGATTGTAACAAGGATGATGCCTAGGATCGTTCTAACCTCTGGTTTGGATGGAGACCGCGACCCAACACCTATAACGAGATGTGAATCTTGGTATAATGAAGACGCCACAATCAAGGATGGAATACTTGATTGATAAGTCAGGGAGGAACGCCACAGAGAAAATCTGATAAGTTCCAATCAGTTCTCAAAGAACAAAAGAGAAAATTCTCTCAACTTTTTATTAAAAATTCAAAACTAACGAAAAAAAACATGAGTTGGTTCCTTTTAAACTAAAACCCTAGAAGACAAGGTAGGCTACACGCCTAACTCAACAAGGAAACAAATATTTCGGCCATTAAGGCCTTACAAAATGGGAAAGAAAATAAAACAAATTAAAACAAGCAACTATTGACTTATTTCCTAATTGGAAGGCTAATTTTGGAAGGAAATCAGCCTCTTAATTTCGGAAAACAAATCAACCCAATATTATTTAGAAACTAAAAAGGAAATCTGAAATTGAATGTCCTCCAGCTTGTGCTCCATGCCTAAGCTTCTGCCACAAGCCCAAATATTCTCTTATTCGGCCCAATCAATGGCCTTAATGACGTTAATAAGCACTTGATCTTCATGTGGGCTTATCTTGGTCTTCAACACTTCAGAATCAGCCCAAGTGTCTTGAATCAGGCCATTAAGTGCCTCTTTGAATCTCTTAGCCCTTGCCCTTGTTATTGGCCCAACCGGAACATGCAATGGGTCCCTTGGCACTTCAGCTCCCTTATTCTCATCGCCTATGATAAGGAGATGTATGCTTTGGTTAGGGCATTGGAAACTTGGCAACACTACCTTTGGCTGAAAGAATTTGTGATTCACACGGATCATGAGTCCTTAAAGCATTTAAAGGAGCAATACAAGCTAAATAAGTGGCAAGCCAAGTGGGTGGAGTTCATAGAAGCATTTCCATATGTGATCAGGTACAAAAAAGGTAAGGAAAACGTAGTCGCTAATGCTTTATCTAGAAGTACGTTTTACTTTTTACTTTGGATGCTAGATTGTTTGGTTTTGACTACATTAAAGAATTGTATGTGGAAGATGCTGATTTTGGCAATGTATTCAATGCATGTGAAAATGTTGCATTTGGCAAGTTTTATAGGCATGATAGATTTTTGTTTAGAGAAACTAAATTATGCATGCCTAAGAGTTCTTTGCGTGAATTGCTTGTTAGAGAAGCTCATAAGGGAGGTTTGATGGGCACTTTGGTATAGCTAAGACAATAGATGTTTTGTATGAACACTTCTTTTGGCCTCATATGAAACGTGATGTAGAAAGAATTTGTGAGAAATGCATTACGTGTAGACAAGCTAAGTCTAGGGTTCAGCCTCATGGTTTGTATACTCCTTTGCCTATACTAAGTGGACCTTGGATTGATATTTCTATGGATTTTGTGCTGTGTTTGCCTAGGTCAAAGAGGGGTAAGGATTCTATATATGTAGTTGTTGATAGGTTTTCTAAAAAGGCACATATTCCTTGTCATAAAAATGATGATGCATCATATATTCGCTGATTTGTTTTTCAAAGAAATTGTTAGATTGCATGGCATGCCTAAAACCATTGTTTCGGATAGAGATGCTGATGAGAATCAAGAAGCATCACCAAAGGCTCAATTGCATGTTCCAGTTGGGCCAATTGCAAGGGCCAAGAGGATCAAAGAAGCATTTAATGATAATTGATTCTGAGTTGCTGAAGTACAAGTTCGGCCCACATGAAGACCAAATCCGGGCTAAACTTTGTAGACCTCTACAGGGGGCATATGAGGTCGGATTATCTACTATAATATGTTTCTGGAAAACCCAAGACGAGCCCTACATATGTTATGAAGACTCCGTCATCTGTAACAGATCGCAACAGGCCCAAAATCAGCTATCTATCTTATTACGCGTAGACTTGAGCCGGACAAGAGCTGGACGCCAAGCAGAACTTCGTGGGCCTCTACAGAAGGCATATGGAGTCGGATCGTCTATTATAATATGTTTTCGGAAAGCCCAAGACGAGCCCTACAGATGATATGAAGACTCTGTCATCCATAACAGATCGTAACAGGCCAAAAATCAGCCATCTATCTTATTACGCGCAGACTTGAGCTGGACAAGAGCTGGACGCCAAGCAGAACTTCGTGGGCCTCTACAGAAGGCATATGGAGTCGGATCATCTATTATAATATGTTTTCGGAATGCCCAAGACGAGCCCTACATATGTTATGAAGACTCCATCATCTGTAACAGATCGCAACAGGCCCAAAATCAGCTATCTATCTTATTACGCGTAGACTTGAGCCGGACAAGAGCTGGACGCCAAGCAGAACTTCGTGGGCCTCTACAGAAGGCATATGGAGTCGGATCGTCTATTATAATATGTTTTCGGAAAGCCCAAGATGATCCCTACAGATGATATGAAGACTCTGTCATCCATAACAGATCGTAACAGGCCCAAAATCAGCCATCTATCTTATTACGCGCAGACTTGAGCTGGACAAGAGCTGGACGCCAAGCAGAACTTCGTGGGCCTCTACAGAAGGCATATGGAGTCGGATCATCTATTATAATATGTTTTCGGAAAGCCCAAGACGAGCCCTACAGATGTTATGAAGACTTTGTCCTCCGTAACAGATCACAACAAGCCCGAATTTAGACATCTAGATTGTTGCGCGAAGACTTGAGCTGAGGAGTCCGAATTTCAGCTTAATTCCGTATGGTTGGAAGAGTCCTAATTTCATTATACTTGTGTGTGGTACAAGTTAGGGTTAGAGAAGATTCAATTTCAGTTTTTCCTTTTTAGTTTGCAAAGAATAATGATTGATTTGTTTCCCGATATTAAGGGGCTGATTTGCTTCCAAATTTAGCCTTTCAATTAGGAAATAAGTCAATAGTTGCTTGTTTTAGTTTGTTTAATTTTCTTTCCCGTTTTGTAAGGCATTAATTGCCTATTTATTTTCCTTATTGTAAGGCATTAATTGCCGAATATTTGTTCCCTTTTAGGTCTTAGATATTTTAGTATTTAAGGGACTCATTGATGTATTATTCAGGGGATTTTGAATGGAATAATATTATTTGAGAGAACGTTTTCTCTTGGTTCTTCATTGAACTATGAACTTATCAAGGTTTATACCTTGTGGCGTTCAAACTTGACTTATCACTCACCTTCTTCTTGTTCTTGAGTGTGGCGTCTACAACCTTCTTGATACCGTTGGTTCTTATCTCCTTATAGGTAATGGGTCACGGTCCTTATATTTTCTTTGTTTTTATAAACTTGAATTAGAAAACGATCCTTCGTTGCCATATATTGGTTCCGGGTCTCACTACTCTTGGTGAGGTTCATATTAGTTGGTATCAGAGCTTTGGCTTCTAAATCAGGTTTGATCTATCCTTTTTTTTTTCTATTTCTTTTTATTTCGTTAGATCAAAAAAAAAAAAAAAATTGATCAGATCCGTTACAAAAAAAAAAAAAAAGTTGATCAGATCCGTTACCAAAAAAAAAAAAAAAAAAAAAAAAAAAAGTGAACGAAGAGTGAAAAAAGGCAAGAGAGTGCGAGCTCATCAGAGGTTAACAGCTGAAATTGAGTGAAACACGAGTGTGAGTGCCTTCATTATTGAGAGTAAACACGTGAGGGAGTGTTTGTGAGGCTTACCAATTTGTTTTCGCAGGTTAAAGGAAAAAAAAATGTCTGATGATGCACCAGAAAAGTATGATCTCAAACTTTTTTTAAAGTTCTTTGATCAAAAGTTTGATCAGTTGGAGATGAGGTTGGATCAACAATCGAAGAGGAAGGGTACCACACGAGTTGGGCAACATTTGGGTTCTTCTTCATTATGGGAACCGAATTGGAACGAGAGGGATGACCAACCTAGTTTCAATGCCAAGGCCGAACCTTCCAAAGATCACAAAGATGGAGAGATTTTGGTCGCAAGTAGAACTCTTAGTGCTCAAGTAAAGGAAGATGATGAGGTACAACGTGACAATGTCTTTCACACCCGATGCCATGTTAATGATAAGGTATGTAGCATGATAATTGATGGGGGAAGTTGTACTAATTTGGCTAGCACTAGTTTGGTGGAAAAACTAAATTTGACCACTTTAAAGCACCCAAAACCTTATAAGCTACAATGGTTGAATGATAGTGAAGAAATCAAGGTGACTAAACAGGTGTTGGTGTCTTTTTCCATTGGAAAGTACAAAGATGAAGTCTTGTGTGATGTGGTACCAATGCATGCGAGCCATATCCTTTTGGGGCGACCATGGCAGTTTGATAGGCGTGTAACTCATGATGGTTACACAAATAGATACTCCTTTGTACTCAATAAAAAGCGAATCACTCTTGTACCCTTAACCCCAATACAAGTTTATGAAGATCAAGTGAGATTAAAAGAAAGAAAAGATGAAAAAAAGGAGAGTGAGAGTTCAAAAGAAAGAGAGACAAAAGAAAGAGAGATTGAAACAGCAAAAAAAGAAATCTCGACTGATGAGAAACAAAAAAAAAAAGACAACAAGTGAACTTCTATGCAAAAAAAAGTGAGATCAAAAAGGTCTTGTTTTCAAATCAGCCAACTTCTTGGCCTAGTGTTCTTGTTTCTCTTTTGCAGGACTTTGATGAAGTGTCGCAGGCAATCAACAACATTACGGTGAAGATTCGAGGACGAATCCTTTTGAAGAGAGGGGGAATGATGAGAATCAAGAAGCATCACCAAAGGCTCAATTGCATGTTCCAGTTGGCCCAATTGCAAGGGCCAAGAGGATCAAAGAAGCATTTAATGATAATTGATTCTGAGTTGCTGAAGTACAACCTCGGCCCACATGAAGACCAAATCCGGGCTAAACTTTGTAGACCTCTACAGGGGGCATATGAGGTCGGATTATCTTTTATAATATGTTTCTGGAAAGCCCAAGACGAGCCCTACAGATGTTATGAAGACTCCGTCATCCGTAACAGATCGCAATAGGCCCAAAATCAGCTATCTATCTTATTACGCGCAGACTTGAGCTGGACAAGAGCTGGACGCCAAGCAGAACTTCGTGGGCCTCTACAGAAGGCATATAGAGTCGGATCGTCTATTATAATATGTTTTCGGAAAGCCCAAGACAAGCCCTACAGATGTTATGAAGACTCCGTCATCCGTAACAGATCGCAACAGGCCCAAAATCAGCCATCTATCTTATTACGCGCAGACTTGAGCTGGACGCCAAGCAGAACTTCGTGGGCCTCTACAGAAGGCATATGGAGTCGGATCGTCTATTATAATATGTTTTCGGAAATCCCAAGACGAGTCCTATAGATGTTATGAAGACTTCGTCCTCTGTAACAGATCACAACAAGCCCGAATTTAGACATCTAGATTGTTGTGCGAAGACTTGAGCTGAGGAGTCCGAATTTCAGCTTAATTCCGTGTGGTTGGAAGAGTCCTAATTTCAGCATACTTGTGTGTGGTACAAGTTAGGGTTAGAGAAGATTCAATTTCAGTTTTTCCTTTTTAGTTTGCAAAGAATAATGATTGATTTGTTTCCCGAAATTAAGGGGCTGATTTGCTTCCAAATTTAGCCTTTCAATTAGGAAATAAGTCAATAGTTGCTTGTTTTAGTTTGTTTAATTTTCTTTCCCGTTTTGTAAGGCATTAATTGCCTATTTATTTTCCTGATTGTAAGGCATTAATTGCCGAATATTTGTTCCCTTTTAGGTCTTAGATATTTTAGTATTTAAGGGACTCATTGATGTATTATTCAAGGGATTTTGAATGGAATAATATTATTTGAGAGAACGTTTTCTCTTGGTTCTTCATTGAACTATGAACTTATCAAGATTTATACCTTGTGGCGTTCAAACTTGACTTATCACTCACCTTCTTCTTGTTCTTGAGTGTGGCATCTACAACCTTCTTGATACCGTTGGTTCTTATCTCCTTATAGATAATGGGTCACGGTCCTTATGTTTTCTTTGTTTTTATAAACTTGAATTTGAAAACGATCCTTCGTTGCCATATATTGGTTCCGGGTCTCACTACTCTTGGTGAGGTTCATATCAGATGCTAAGTTCTTAAGCTACTTTTGGAAAACTCTGTGGGGCAAGTTAGGAACTAAACTTTTATTTTCTACTACTTGTCATCGACAAACTGATGGTCAAATTGAAGTAGTTAATAGGACTTTATCTGCTTTGTTGCGTGCTATAATACAAAAGAACTTGAAAACATCGGAGAATTGTTTGCCGCATATAGAGTTTGCTTATAATAGGAGTGTGCATTCTGCAACTCATTTTTCGCCTTTTGAAATTGTGTATGATTTTAACCCATTGACTCCTTTGGATTTACTTCCTTTGCATGTGAATGAGCATGTTAACTTGGATGGGAAGAAAAAGGAAAAGTTTGTTAAGTAAATCTATGAAAAGACTAGGCAAAACATCAAGAGGAGAACTGAGCAGTATGCCAACCAAGCAAATAAAGGGCACAAGAAAGTTGTGTTTCAACCCGGTGATTCGGTGTGGTTGCATATGAGGAAGGAACGGTTTCCAGTCCAGCGGCGTTCTAAACTACTTCCAAGGGGAGATGGCCAATTTCAAGTGATTGAAAAGATCAATGACAACGCCTACAAGTTAGATCTTCTAGGTGAGTATAATGTTAGTGCAAGCTTTAATGTTTATGATTTGTTTCCTTTTGATGTAGGTGACGATTTGAGGACAAATCCTTTTCAAGAGGGAGGGAATGATAAGAATAAGGGATCTGCACCAAGGGATCCATTGCATGTTTCGGTTGGGCCAATAACAAGGGCAAAGGCTAAGAGATTCAAAAAAGCACTCAATGGCCTAATTTAAGACACATGAGTTGATTCTGAATTATTAAAGTCCAAGATGATCCCACATGAAGACCAAGGCTTGATTAACAACATCAAGGCAATGGATTGGGCCGAATAAGAGAAGACTTAGGCGTGTGGCACAAGCTAGGGATGTGGTGAGCAGCAAATGGTTGGAGGAGATTCAATTTCGGCTGATTTGTTTCCTTTTTTAGCCTTCCAAATAGGAAGTAAGTCAATAGTTTCTTGTTTTAGTTTTTCCCTTTTGTAAGGCAATTATTGTCCATTTTAGTTTTCTAAATGTAAGGGCTTAATGGTTGAATATCTTGGTTTTTTTTTTTTTTTTTTTCCTGAGATAGGCATGTAGCCTTTCTTGTCTTTTAGGGTTTTCGTTTTTAAGGATCCGAATGGATGTAATTTGGGAAGACTTGATTTGAATGAAAATTGAGAGAATTTTCTCTTTTGTTCTTTGAGAACTAATTGGAACTTATCAGATTTCTCTGTGGCGTTTCTCCTTGGCTTATGAATTGAGTATCCCATCCTTGATTATGGCGTTCTCCTTTTACCAAGGTTCACATCTCGATATAGGTGTTGGGTCGCAGTTTCCATCCAAACCAGAGGTTAGAACGATCTTAGGCATCAATCTTGTTACAATTGATGAAGTTCGTATCAGGGTGGATGAGTCAGTTGGGGGTTCATTTCATATTTCCTAAGCTATGGAAGAGTTTAATGACTGTCTTTATGTTTCTGAACTTGATGACCTTCGTTTCTCCGGTTTTCTCCTCACTTGGTGTAATAAGAGAAGCATTGGCTACATCTCTATGAAGTTGGATAGAGTTCTTGTTAATAATGAATGGATAGCCAAGTTTGGGCATTTTGAAGCCATTTTTCTTCCTCCTAGTATCTTGGATCACGGCCCCTCTTTGGTTAAGCTCGGATTGCAAGGTAGTAATAAGAGTTGCCCTTTTAAAATTTTCAATTTTCTAATGGAAAGGGATGACTTTCTTCCTTTGGTTGAGAGTTGTTGGTGGGAGAATTTTCATGGCAATATGCAATTTCAGCTTTGCTCTAAGCTCCGAAATTTAAAGAAGGTTTTAAAGTCCCTTAACAAGAGTACGGTGGGGGATTTGACGGTTAAATCTATTGAGGCCAAGGCTGCTCTTGTTGATTGCCAAAGTCTTCTTGATCTGCATCCTCTTAATGACAGCCTTAGAATGTGAGAGAAGGAGCTTATGAGCTATTACACACTGGCTCTTCAAACGGAGGAGGATTTTTTTAAGGCAAAAATGTAGAGTTCAATGGCTTAAGGCTGGTGACCATAACTCCTCCTATTTTTTCAAAGTCATCAATGGAAGATGTAAAAGAAGTAAGATCCTCTTTATTACTCTAGAAGATGGTTCCTTGATTGAAGGAGATACTCAAATCAAATTTGAGGTTGTATGTCACTTCCAAAATATTCTTGGTTGCTCTTTGCCTTGTAGACATGGTTCTTGTCCTTTGAAAAATGTTATTGATAAACACATCTCCACTGATCAAGCTGATTTCATGAGTAGAGAGGTCACAAATGATGAAATTCATGAGGTTTGCTTTTTTCTCCACCCTAATAAGGCTCCTGGTCCAGATGGTTTTAATGCTCATTTCTTCAAGAAGACATTTCACATCATTGGTGATGATGTTATTAATGCTGTTCAAGAATTCTTTTGTATTGGCCTTCTTCTTAAAGAGCTCAATGCTATGATTCTTACTTTAGTCCCTAAGGTCCCTAATCCCTCTAAAATGACGGACTTTAGACCAATCTCTTGCTGCAACACTTTCTACAAGATCATTGCCAATAGAATCAAGCCTTGTCTTCCTGGCATTATTAGCCCCTCCCAATAAGCTTTTGTGGCAGGTAGGAGAATTGGAGACAACATTCTTCTTGGCCAAGAGCTAATGAGGAATTACCATAAAGATGACGGTACGCCAAAGTTGGCCCTTCAAGTGGATTTGATGAAAGCATTTGATATGGTTGATTAGGGCTTCTTACTTGACACTCTTGCTGCGTTTCAATTTCCTTTGAAAGTCATAAATTGGATTAGAGCTTGCCTTACTACTCCTAAGTTTTCTATCTCTATTAATGGTGAGCTAGCTGATTTCTTCTCCAGAAAGAGGGGTCTTCGACAAGGAGACCCTATTTAACCATATCTCTTTGTTATGACTATGGAGGCCCTCTCGAAACTTTTAGCCAATCATATTGTGGACTCTCCTAACTTCAAATACCATCGGAAGTGTTACAAGATTAAGCTTTCTCACCTTTGCTTTGCTGATGATCTTATTATGCTTTGCCATGGTTCTTATCAATTAGCTCTTGTTCTCAAATTAGCCCCCGATGAGTTCTCCTTGTGATGAGAATAAGGGAGCTGCACCAAGGGACCCATTGCATGTTCCGGTTGGGCCAATAACAAGGGCTAGGGCTAGGAGATTCAAAGAGGCACTCAATGGCCTGATTCAAGACACTTGGGCTGATTCTAAATTGCTGAAGCCCAAGATAAGCCCAAATGAAGACCAAGGCTTAATTAATGTCATCAAGGCAAATGAAGACTTGGGCGTGAAGCACAAGTTTGGAGGAGTTTCAATTTCAGTTATTTTATTTCCTTTTTTTGTTCCGTTTTGTAAGGCTAAGGCCGAAATTCTTTTCCTTTTTGAATTAGGCGTATAACCTAATATTTGTTTCCTTTTTGAATTAGGCGTGTAGCCTACCTTGTCTTCTAGGGTTTTAGTTTAAAAGGAACCAACCTATGTTATTTTCGGCAGTTTTTGAATTTTAATGAAAAGTGAGAGAATTTTCTCTTGTGTTCTTTGAGAACTAATTGGAACTTATCAGATTTTCTCTGTGGCGTTCCTCCTTGACTTATCAATCAAGTATTCCATCCTTGATTGTGGCGTCTTCCTCATACCAAGGTTCACATCTCGCTATAGGTGTTGGGTCGCGGTCTCCATCCGAACCAGAGGTTAGAACGATCCTAGGCATCATCCTTGTTACAATCGACGAGGTTCGTATCACCTTGTTGTCGGGTCTTGGTGCTAATCATGCTAAGAGCAACACTTTCATTTCTGGAGTGCCCAATGCCATTAGTCAGCAGCTCATCATCCTTTTTGGTTACACAGTTGGCTCCCTTCCTATTCATTATTTGAGGATTCCTATTATCTCTTCTAAATTGAATTTGCGTGATTGCTCTCCCCTTGTTGATAAAGTTTCAAGTAGACTTTCTTCTTGGTTGAATTGGTGCCTTTCTTATGCTGGTCATCTTCAACTTATTATCTCAGTCTTAACTAGTATTCAAGTGTTTTGGGCTAGTCATCTTTATCTTCCTAAGAAGATCTTAAAGGTTATTGAGCAGAAATCTCATAGTTTTTTATGGAATGGGGTTGAGGGTAGCAGCAAAGGTTCTAAAATTGCTTGGTCCAATATTTGTATTTCTAAGAAAAAAAACCCCAAACAAAAAGAGGCACGCAGGCCACACCAAAAAGAAAAAGAAAACATCAAGAAAAACGAAAAGACTCTCGGCCCATGCAATCATTGCCAACTAAAGAAGAATAGAACGGCGGGGCAGAAAACCCCCAAGAATTGGCCTGAAACTCCAAAGCATGCTTAGAACGAAACTCATCCCCACCTTTTCTTTGAGTGTTTATATAGCAAAGCCATTTGGACTGAACTCTTGAACAAGTGTGGTTGTAGTTGGATTGGTCTCAGCTGGACTGATTTAATTGATTGGATTTCCATTCATTGGAAAGGGAACTCTCCCTCCACTGTGACTAAAAAGCTTTGTCTTGCAGTGGCTATCTATTTTATTTGGAGAGAGCGTAATTGTCGTATTTATAAGAGCTCTAGAAGGCCTAATGCAGAGGTTGCCCGGACCATTATTGACACTATTTGTAGTCGGCTCTGTTCTATCAATTTGAAGGATTGGCCTCTGATTGCTATGAATTGGAATGTCATCTCCTGATGATCCTTACGTTGTTGGATGTTTGTTTGCTCTTTCTTTTGTATTTTTTTGCTTTGTTAAAGCTTTTGTTTAGCTCTTGTTTTTGAACTTGTTGTTTTGTGCTTTTGTTGAGCTTGTTTTGGGCCTTTGTGCTCTGGTTCCTTTGTTTCCTGGGGTATGCCCCTTGTATTTGTATATTCTTCCCTTTTTCTATGATACTATTTATTTACCCAAAAAAAATAAAAAGCTTTGTTTTGCGGTGGCTGTCTATTTTATTTGGAAAGAGTGTAATTGTCGTATTTTTAAGAGCTTTAGAAGGCTTAATGCAGAGGTTGCCCAGACCATTATTGACACTATTCGTAGTCGGCTCTGTTCTATCAATTTGAAGGATTGGCCTCTGATTGCCATGAATTGGAATGTCACCTCTTGATGATTCTTATGTTGTTGGCTGTTTGTTTGCTCTTTCTTTTGTATTTTTTTGCTTTGTTAAAGTTTTTGTTTAGCTCTTGTTTTTGAGCTTGTTGTTTTGTGCTTTTGTTGAGCTTGTTTTGGGCCTTTGTGCTCTGGTTTCTTTATTTCCTGGGGTATGCCCCTTGTATTTTGTACATTCTTCCCTTTTTCATGATACTATTTATTTACCCCAAAAAAATTTATCTCCTTCCTTGATTCCACAAGCTCCTCCTTCAGTTGAAATGCCCAATCTGAAAGATAAGACATGCTTGACACAATACTTCTCCTTGTATCAATGCCTCCCTTCTCCTTGTATGACATGTATGCCACACGTTTTTCATAAAATTTCTCCAATGGTGGAAGAAGCACATCATCTTTAACACTTTTAACTCCACGAGCCATGCATAAATTAGTAATGAACCCCGGAAATGGTAGTTTATTATCCAATCTAGTTGTGCAAGCCACACTCTCAATATGCTCTATAAGAATCTCTCCTAGGTTCAATGGCTTGTTGGTCACCAATGCATACACTACCTTGACTTTCTCCTTATTCAACTCAGTTGCATTAGTTGAAGGAACAAGATTAGCACAAACAAACAAATACCAAAAGGCACTAACTTTGGTCAATTCATTTTGACTAATGAATACCCGCTTTCCCCAGTCAAACTTGTTGTCATCACATAGAGTTCTTCCCATTTCATTTAGATCATCAATATTTTCCACATTAAGCTTGTTGACATGATGATTATTTAAATGGCATGCTTAAAAACGAAAAGCATTATTATTGATTGTAAATTTCAAAATGCAAAATTATGCGTGAAAAACAAATTATGAGACTCAAATGAATAAATGATCTTTTATCCGTTCTAAGGATTATAAAATCCAAAGTTTCTCTTTCTTTATTTATTGAACATGGTTACTATCATACGTGTATCTTAACCGGAAAAATCGGATAGGGTCCAAAAAGTCGCTCATGCCTTGTTTTTCTTATAAATTTGGATATAATTGCTCATTTAATTTAATGATTGATAACTCTACATCCTTACTTTACTCATGACAAATGGTGAAATTGGTTTGAATTCTTTAGGAGACCTTTGTCATTTGCTTTGCCAAATACCATTGATTTTTAGACTTGAATGCAACATGTCTTATATGCAAAGCATCTTCGTCACAGATTTTTCATAAAATAAATCTCATTGTTTCTCTCCAATTAATTGAGGGATACTCAATGTCTATCACATGACAAAAAAGGGGGAGTAGTGTGTGATAAGGGAGAGTGCTAATTAAGAGTAGCTAATTCGCATATTGGGGAGAATGCTTAAGTGAGAGAGAGTAACTCGTTATGGGGGAGCATTGCATTACACATTCATTGCATACTTGATTTCTTTAAATGCAAATGCTTGTTTTTATTTCACTTGATCACTCACATGCATTTATCTTGGAAAGTGTAGAAACTTTATTTTGAAGGATTGGTTTTTCTACAAGAGACTGAAGACATGAAGATCTAGCTTTTAATTATCTCTTTGTATTGTAAAAAATCATTGTTGACATTTAGTTTCTTTTTTGTTGTGAGGATCAATGTGAGTGGTGGTTTTTTCACGAAAAAGCCAAAGGGGAAGATTGTAAGTTCCTCAAGTTTGATTGGTTTATTTGTGGAGAAACCACAATCGGGGTTTGACATGTAAGTGTAGTTTAGGCGTTGGTGATCATGCTCAAAGGCCGTCTCATGACCTCAAGATGATAAGCACTTCAAAGGTAAAACACATGTGCTTAATTTTCATTAAAGAGAGTTAGTTGCACACACACACTTCTCATGCTTTCATATGTGTTCATTTCTCTTGTGTGCATTCTCTTCACATTTCACACTTTCACTTCTTTGTTGTATCTTGTTGTGTGTCAGTGTGTCTAGTAATTCGTTTCCCAAAGTTTGTTCGGAAACATCTGCACATACACATTGGTGTGCTTGGTTCAGCATGAAGATCGCCTTTGGAGAATGCTCTTGGCTTCTCCTTAGGTTTCACCACAATTGGTGAAACGGCAGTTTGATTGACAACTGTGATCGCTGAATGAAATTGCCATTTGATTCTAGAAGGTTCTAGAGTAGATCTGCGGTTTTGATCGGCTGCCACGACCGCCGATGGAAACCGCCATTTAGACCTGATTGATTTTTATCTATTGGGTTCAAATCGGCGGCCATGAAATCGCCGAATGAAACCATTGTTGATACCTAATGTTCTCGGGTTCAATTCGACGGTTATGATTGGTGGGTTGAAGCAATCGAATGAAACCGCCGATTGGCACATTTTAAGGGCAAACTTATTTTTTCACCAAACCTTTTGTTGCTCTCTATAAATACACTATTATGTCACTCTTTTTCATTCAGCTCTCTGAACGTCTAGAACCATAAAAGAGAAAGAGATATTTTTGAGAGAAAAAGCACAAAGATTTCTCCTTTGATTCTCCAAACTCATATCCATGTGTATCAAACATCATCTAATCATCATCTAAGTTTGTCCAGGATGTATCTATGCATGGATCTTCTTTAACACACATGATTTGGTAAGTTGAACACCATACTCATCCGTTTTAGTATTCTTACTTATCAATTAATCTATTTTATTACTTGTATGTATTTAGATTAAATTCTATCTACATGATTGAGATTATTGTGTTGATTGATTGAGAGTTGTATTTTGATAACTATGACATCTAGGATTGTTTTATCTTAAATAGCTAAGTTTACATATGACATGTAGACACATGATATCTAGGATTGTTATTGTTGACATCTTTAATTCCTAGATAAGCATTTAGTGTAACTTAGCATTATTTGCATTTAGAATATTATCATATTCATATAGATTGTTAATCTCTTCGTTGAGAATTAATTAAGTTGTAAGGTCCTCATTTATTGATTGGCTTATTTCATAAACAAACCACATTTTGGGGTTTAAATTGTAAGGGTAGTTTAGGTGATTGAGGATCAAGATCAAAGGCCCTTTCAAGACCTCAAGGTGACAAGTACTCCAAAGGTATATCTTTAGTGTTTAGTTTTCATTGAAGAGATTTAGTTGCACACACACACTTATCATATTTGCATATGTGTGCATTTTCTTCACATGTCACATGTCACACTTGCACTTTGTTGTTGTATATTGTTATGTATTTATGTGTTTTGTAATTCATTTCCTGATTTTTTTTTGAAAACGTCCGCGCATGCACGAATGTGTGCTTAGTTCAGCACGTAGATCACTTTTGGAGAATAATGATGAGAATAAGGGAGCTGCACGAAGGGACCCATTGCATGTTCCGGTTGGGCCAATAACAAGGGGAAGGGCTAAGAGATTCAAAGAAGCACTTAATGGTCTGATTCAAGACACTTGGGCTGATTCTGAAGTGTTGAAGACCAAGATGAGCCCACATGAAGATCAAGTGCTTATTAACGTCATCAAGGCCATTGATTGGGCCGAATAAGAGAATAATTGGGCATGTGGCAGAGGCTTAGGCGTGGAGCACAAGCTTGAGCTTGTGGATGACATTCAATTTCAGATTTTCTTTTTAGTTTTCTAAAGAATAATGAGTTGATTTGTTTCCCGAAATTAAGGGGCTGATTTCCTTCCAAATTTAGCCTTCCAATTAGGAAATAAGTCAATAGTCACTTGTTTTAGTTGTTTTTTTTTTTCTTTCCCGTTTTGTAAGGCATTGATTGCCAAAAATCTTGTTTCCTTCTTGAACTAGGCGTGTAGCCTTTTCTTTTCCATTAGGGTTTTAGTTTAAAAGGATCCAACTGATGTATTTTTTCGGCAGATTTGAATTTTAAAAGAAAAATTGAGAGAATTTTCTCTTTTGTTCTTTGAGAACTGATTGGAACTTATCATATTTTCTCTGTGGCGTTCCTCCTTGACTTATCGATCAAGTATTCCATCCTTGATTGTGGCGTCTTCCTTATACCATGGTTCACATCTCGCTATAGGTGTTGGGTCGCGGTTTCCATCCGAACCAGAGGTTAGAACGATCCTAGACATCAACCTTGTTACAATCGATGAGGTTCATATCAAATACCCTTGGCTTCTCCTTCGATTTTACCACATTTGGTGAATCGGCGTTTGATTGGTGGCTATGAACGCCGAATGAAACCGCCGTTAGAATGCAAAAGCTTCCGGATCATTTTACGGTTATGATTGGTGGTCACGACCGTCGTTTGAAACCACCGTTTAGATCTGATCGTTTTTTATCTCTCGTGTCTATTTCTGCGGTTCTGATCGGTAGTTATGAAATTGCCAATTGAAACCGCAGATGATCCCTTATTCTCTCAGGATTCAATTCGACGGTTTCGAAACTGCCAAATGAAACCGCCAATCGCACGTTTTTAGGGTCAAACTTGTCTTTTCACATGCCCTTTTCTTGATATCTATAAATATACCATTTTCTCATTCTCTGAACTTAGTTCCTTGACTCTTAGAACCCTAAAGATCAAAAGAGAGACACTTGAGAGAAAATCAATCAAGAACTCGTTTTTAAACACTCAAAACCATTCTCATATGCATCAAAAATATCATCTAGCATCTTCTAGCATATCTAGGATGCTTGCTTGCATAGGTCTTGCTCAACACACATCCCTTGGTATGTTCTTCACTATGATCTTACATAATTAGTGTTTTACTTAACAAAGACATCTTTTAAATTACCTGCATGTTCTTAGATTAATTTATAATATTCAAGATAGAGATTGTTATGTTGATTTGATTGAGGGTTGTATCGTGATAGCTTCATAGGAATGCATAATCTATGTTTAGCTAAGCTTCATGACATGAGATTTAGCTTTTGATATGTAGGATTGAATTAATTGTCATATTATAATCCTAGATAAGCATATAGGGTTCCCTAGCTCTATTTGTAGTTTGGATATCATTATATATTTACATAGGCAATATTATCTCTTCATTGAGAATTAAGTCTTGATGGCTAAAGTTTCTTAGGTCACAAGTAATTAGACTAGGTTCACTTATACTGATGAGGATGTGGCTAGCACGAGATCATGGAACGCGGATCCAATACAAGTTCCCCATTGGTCCAGTTACAAGAGCATGAGCCAAGAAGTTCCAAAATGCGTTAAATGGGCTGATTCAGGGATTTGGGCTCAAGCAAGCACGTGGAGGCCCATTGAAGGTGATGAACGAAATCTCCAGCCCATAACAAACATGATTCAAGTCCAAGAAAGTTAATAGGCATTGGGAGCTGATTTAGGACTGAATAAATTGTATTTTTATTTCTTGTTGCACAATTTTAGGCTGAGATATTAACGAATTAAAGTCAAGATTGACTTCCTTGATTTTAGACCGAAATTAGCTTAGTTAAGAATGTTTTTAATTTATCAACTTTCCTTTTTCGTTGCCTTGGGCATAACTTCAGGAATCATTGTAATAATCTTCGGTTTTCTAGGGTTTTCTAGGGCTAGTCTTCTGTGGTCTTAGTACAATAACTTGTACCCTTTTCTTTCCATAAGAGGCAGTTGATTATTCATAAAAATAGAGATCAATTTCTCTTATGTTCTTTGAGAACTGATTGGAACTTATCAGAATTTTTCCTTCCCGACTTATCAATCAAGTATTCTATCCTTGATTGTGGCGTCTTCCTTTATACCAAGGTTCACATCTAGTTATAGGTGTTGGGGTCACGGTTTCCATCCAAACTAGATCATAGAACAGTCTTAGTCACAAATCAACGAGGATAGTATCATATACCATGATTAGGTTGTAATCACCTTTGCCGTTAGTGGATTCGAGGTTCGAGTATGACTCACTTAGCAGCTCGTGGTTTTTCCCAGGATTAGGGTTTCCACGTAAATATCTAGTGTCTTTTATATTTCCACACTTATTACACTTGATATATTAAATTGACTAGATAAGGGTATTTTCAGCAAATTGACAAATAACAAAAAATTGGGTAAAATCTGATAAAATATTCACCCCCCCCCCTCTAGATTAATATTGAACGCACCTAAATTTGTTTCATAAGTCTTGTGACTAAGATCGCTTAGTGCGCAAGCAAGTAGGTCTAGAATTGCTATTAAAGGCTCGTTGGGTAGAGTGGAAGGATTAGTGACCATGGATGGTTTGATATGTCAACCTAGGTTGTAAATTTTTATTCAAGTAGTGGATTTGAGGACCATGTGTAGCTCACATAGTAGCCTGTAAGTTTTTCCCTGTTGAGGGTTTCTCATATAAATCAATCAAGGAGCAAGTTATTATTTTCCACACTTTCAATTAGGTTGATTGATTTTTGACTAGATTGGAGTTTTTATTGAATATTAACAAATCAAGAAAAATCAGCAATTAACTTGATTAAAATCTATTCCCCCTAGATATATTTAGTCACACCGTAATATTTGTTATAATATATAGCCGGGTGAGCAATGTAATTTACTAGTATATTCTTGTTCATCCGAGGACTCCTCTTCCTCTTCTACATCACTGACACTCACATTACTCCAAGTAGCCGCCATTGCTAATCCTTTCTTAGACTTTTTCTTCTCATTAGCATGTTTGGTAGACATAAATCCAATCCCTTTGCATTCATGGCATCAGATTAGCTTCTTCTTAGATTTATCCTTGTTATCTACCACTACTTTTGGAGTGATCTTCTTTATTTCCTCTCTTTTAGAACATAATTTCTTTAGAAATTTCTTGAAAGTTCTCACCGTACTAGCCATATCATCTTCTCTCTTCTCATTGGTTACCTTGAGTGCTATCCCCTTACACTTAATCTTCGGCTTGAACCCAAGCTCATATGTTTGTAAAGACCCAAGAATCTCATCAACCCTCATAAGATCTGATACGAACCTCGTCGATTGTAACAAGGATGATGACTAGGATCGTTCTAACCTCTGGTTCGGATGGAGACCGCGACCCAACACCTATAGCGAGATGTGAACCTTGGTATAATGAAGAGGCCACAATCAAGGATGGAATACTTGATTGATAAGTCAGGGAGGAACGCCACAGAGAAAATCTGATAAGTTCCAATCAGTTCTTAAAGAACAAAAGAGAAAATTCTCTCAACTTTTATTAAAAATTCAAAACTAACGAAAAAACATAAGTTGGTTCCTTTTATACTAAAACCCTAGAAGACAAAGTAGGCTACACGCCTAACTCAACAAGGAAACCAATATTTCGGCCATTAAGGCCTTACAAAACGGGAAAGAAAATAAAACAAACTAAAACAAGAAACTATTGACTTATTTCCTAATTGGAAGCCTAATTTTGGAAGGAAAATCAGCCTCTTAATTTCGGAAAACAAATCAACCCAATATTATTTAGAAACTAAAAAGGAAATCTGAAATTAAATGTTCTCCAGCTTGTGCTCCACGCCTAAGCCTCTGCCACAAGCCCAAATATTCTCTTATTCGGCCCAATCAATGGCCTTAATGACGTTAATAAGCACTTGATCTTCATGTGGGTTCATCTTGGTCTTCAACACTTCAGAATCAGCCCAAGTATCTTGAATCAGGCCATTAAGTGCCTCTTTGAATCTCTTAGCCCTTGCTCTTGTTATTGGCCCAACCGTGATACGAACCTCGTCGGTTGTAACAAGGATGATGCCTAGGATCGTTCTAACCTCTGGTTTGGATGGAGACCGCGACCCAACACCTATAGCGAGATGTGAACCTTGGTATAAGGAAGACGCCACAATCAAGGATGGAAGACTTGATTGATAAGTCAAGGAGGAACGCCACAGAGAAAATCTGATAAGTTCCAATTAGTTCTCAAAGAACAAAGAGAAAATTCTCTCACTTTTCATTAAAATTCAAAAACTGCCGAAAATAACATAGGTTGGTTCCTTTTAAACTAAAACCCTAGAAGACAAGGTAGGCAACACGCCTAACTCAAAAAGGAAACAAATATTAGGTTATACGCCTAATTCAAAAAGGAAAAGAGTTTCGGCCTTAGCCTTACAAAACGGAACTAAAAAAGGAAATAAAATAACTGAAATTGAAACTCCTCCAAACTTTTGCTTCACGCCCAAGTCTTCTCTTATTCGGCTTATTCGGCCCAATCCATTGTCTTGATGACATTAAATAAGCCTTGGTCTTCATGTGGGCTTATCTTGGGCTTTAGCAATGTAGAATCAGCCCAAGTGTCTTGAATCAGGCCATTGAGTGTCTCTTTGAATCTCCTAGCCCTAGCTCTTGTTATTGGCCCATCCGGAACATGCAATGGGTCCCTTAGTGCCGCTCCCTTATTCTCATCATTCCCTCCCTCTTGAAAAGGATTTGTCCTCAAATCGTCACCTACATCAAAAGGAGACAAATCAGAAACATTGAAGCTTGCACTAACATTATACTCACCCGGAAGATCTAACTTGTAGGCATTGTCATTGATCCTTTCAAGTACTTGAAATGGGCCATCTCCCCTAGGAAGTAATTTAGAACGCCGTTGGACTGGGAACCGTTCCTTCCTCATATGCAACCACACCCAATCACCTGGTTCAAACACAACTTTCTTGCGCCCTTTATTAGCTTGGTTGGCATATTGTTCGGTTCGCCTCTCGATATTTTGCCGAGTCTTTTCATGGATCTGCTTAACAAAATCTGCCTTTTTCTTACCATCCAAGTTAACATGCTCATTCACAGGTAAAGGAATTAAATCCAAAGGAGTTAACGGATTAAAACCATACACAATCTCAAAAGGCGAAAAATGAGTTGCAGAATGCACACTCCTATTATAAGCAAACTCTACATGCGGCAAACAATCCTCCCATGTTTTCAAGTTCTTTTGTATTATAGCACGCAACAAGGCAGATAAAGTCCTATTAACTACTTCAGTTTGACCATCAGTTTGTGGATGACAAGTAGTAGAAAATAAAAGTTTAGTTCCTAACTTGCCCCACAGAGTTTTCCAAAAGTAGCTTAAGAACTTAGCATCTCTATCCGAAACAATGGTTTTAGGCATGCCATGCAATCTAACAATTTCTTTGAAAAACAAATCAGCAATTTGTGATGCATCATCAGTTTTATGACAAGGAATGAAATGTGCCATTTTAGAAAACCTGTCAACAACCACATAAATAGAATCCCTACCCCTCTTTGACCTAGGCAAACCCAGCACAAAATCCATAGAAATGTCAATCCAAGGTCCACTAGGTATAGGAAAAGGAGTATACAAACCATGAGGCTGAACTCTAGACTTAGCTTGTCTACATGTAATGCATTTCTCACAAATTCTCTCTACATCACGTTTCATATGAGGCCAAAAGAAGTGTTCATGCAAAACATCTAGTGTCTTGGCTATACCAAAATGCCCCATCAAACCTCCCCCATGAGCTTCTCTAACAAGCAATTCACGCAAAGAACTCTTAGGCACGCATAATTTAGTTTCTCTAAACAAAAATCCATCATGCCTATAAAATTTGCCAAATGCAACCTTTTCACATGCATTGAATACATTGCCAAAATCAGCATCTTCCACATACAATTCTTTAATGTAGTCAAAACCAAACAATCTAGCATCCAAAGTGGAAAGTAAAACGTACCTTCTAGACAAAGCATCAGCGACGACGTTTTCCTTACCTTTCTTGTACTTGATCACATATGGAAATGTTTCTATGAACTCCACCCACTTGGCATGCCGCTTATTTAGCTTGTGTTGCCCCTTTAAATGCTTTAAGGACTCATGATCCGTGTGAATCACAAATTCCTTTGGCCAAAGGTAGTGTTGCCAAGTCTCCAATGCCCTAACCAACGCATACATCTCCTTGTCATAGGTAGGATAATTCATGGCTGCTCCATTTATCTTCTCACTAAAAAATGCAATGGGACGTCCTTCTTGCATTAGAACAGCTCCAATACCTATTCCTGAAGCATCACACTCAATCTCAAAAGCTTTAGCAAAGTCAGGCAAAGCAAGCAAAGGTGCATTAGTCAGTTTTTCCTTAATCAAGTTAAATGCCTTTTCTTGTTCATTACCCCACTTAAAACCCACATTCTTTTTGATAACTTCAGTTAAAGGTGCAGCTAGACTACTAAAGTCTTTCACAAACCTCCTATAGAAACTAGCCAACCCATGAAAACTTCTCACTTGTCCCACATTTGTCGGGTTCGGCCACTCTTTAATTGCCTTAACCTTTTCCTCATCAACCCCAATTCCCTTAGCACTAACAACAAAACCCAGAAATACAAGTTTATCTGTGCAAAAGGTACACTTTTTTAAATTAGCAAATAATTTTTCTGTTCTTAAAACACCTAAAACAAGTTTTAAATGTTCAACATGCTCATCCAAATTTTTGCTATAAATCAGAATGTCATCAAAGTAAATAACCACAAATTTTCCAATAAAAGCACGCAAAACATGGTTCATTAATCTCATGAAAGTACTTGGTGCATTAGTTAACCCAAAAGGCATAACTAACCACTCATATAAACCATATTTTGTTTTGAAAGCAGTTTTCCACTCATCACCTTCTTTCATCCTAATTTGATGATATCCACTTTTAAGATCAATTTTAGTGAAAACAATAGAACCATGCAATTCATCAAGCATATCATCTAATCTAGGAATAGGATGTCGATACTTTACAGTGATATTGTTGATGGCACGACAATCAACACACATCCTCCATGTTCCGTCCTTCTTAGGCACAAGCAATACAGGAACCGCACAAGGACTCATACTCTCACGAACATACCCCTTTTCCATGAGCTCCTCAACCTGTCTTTGAAGTTCCTTTGTCTCCTCGGGATTACTTCTATATGCGGGCCTATTTGGAATTGGTGCTCCGGGTACAAAATCAATTTGGTGCTCAATCCCCCTTATTGGTGGTAAACCAATAGGCATCTCCTCAGGAAACACTTCATCAAAGTCCTGCAAAAGTGAAACAACAACACTAGGCAAAGAAGAGTCAATTTCGTTAGCACTAAAACAAGCCTCTTTGTACAAAAGTACAATCATTGGCTGATTTGAAAACAAAGCCCTTTTGATCTCACTCCCTCTTGCATAAAAGCTCACTTGTTTTCTCTCCTTTTTTTTCTCATCAGCCTTTTTTTCTTTTTCAATTTTCTTTTCTTTTTTTGCTGTTTCGGACTCCCTCTCTTTTGTCTCTCTTTCTTTTGAGCTCTCACTCTCCTTTTTAACATCTCTCTCTTTTTTTAACCTCATTTGATCTTCATATACTTGGCTTGGGGTTAAAGGTACAAGAGTGATTGGCCTTTTATTGAGTACAAATGAGTATCTATTTGTATATCCATCATGAGTCACATGCCTATCAAACTGCCATGGTCTTCCCAAAAGAATATGACTCGCATCCATTGGTACCACATCACACATAACTTCATCTTTGTATTTTCCAATCGAAAATGACACCAACACCTGTTTATTCACCCTAACTTCCCCACTATCATTCAACCATTGTAGTTTATAAGGTTTTGGGTGCTTCAAAGTTGTCAAATTCAATTTTTCCACCAAAGTAGTGCTAGCCACATTAGTACAACTCCCCCCATCAATAACCATACTACATACCTTGTCATTAACATGGCAGCGGGTGTGAAAGATGTTATCACGTTGTACCTCATCATCTTCCTTGGCTTGAGCACTAAGAGCTCTTCTTGCCACCAAAAGCTCTCCACCCACCGGATATTCGAAGTCACTTGCATCCTCCAAAGGTGGCATAGACTCATCATCGGATTCATCCTCGGATTCGATATCACCATCATCCCTCAAAACCATTACTCTCTTGTTTGGACATTGTGATGCAATATGTCCTGCTCCCAAACACTTAAAGCATTTAATGTCACGGTTTCTAGAAGGTTGAGGATCTGATTTACCTTGATTTAATGAGCCTCCGGCCTTAGGATCTTTAGGAGGTTCGGCCTTGGCCTTGAAACTAGGCTGGTCCTCTTTCTTGCTCCAATTCGGTTTCCATGATGATGAAGAACCCGAATTTTGCCCAACCCGTGTGGAACCCTTCCTCTTCAATTGTTGTTCCACTTTGATGGCCATGTGTACCATGTCAGTCAATTCAACATAATGTTGCAACTCCACTACATTTGCAATGTCTCGGTGTAGCCCATTTAGGAACCTAGCCATTGTCCCCTCTCGGTCCTCCTCCACATCAGCTCGAATCATGGCTATCTCCATCTCCTTGTAGTAGTCTTCTACACACTTAGACCCTTGAGTAAGAGATTGCAATTTTTGAAACAAACCCCTGTAGTAGTGACTTGGAATGAATCTCCTCCTCATAACAATTTTCATATCCTCCCATGTCTCAATAGGTCTTTCTCCATTCCGTCTCCTACTCATAATCAATTGATCCCACCAAACAATAGCATAATCGGTGAATTCTATGGCTGCCAATTTCACTTTCTTCAATTCAGAATAATCATGGCAATCAAACACCAACTCTATTCTTTTCTCCCACTCCAAATAAGCTTCAGGATCAGTTTTACCTTGGAAGGTTGGAATCTTCACCTTGATATTACCCAAATTATTATCAACCCTCTCTCCATACCTATCTCCTCTATTCCCATACCTATCTTCTCTATTCCCATACCTATCTCCTCTACCTCCCATTCCACGCCTAAATCTTCCCGCACCCACATTGGACATGCGATCATCCCCCTCCATGTCGTTTTCATCCCCATAATAATCATTAACTTCTTCCCTAACCGGAACTCTCTCTCTCCTACGTGCTTGGGGAACGGGTCGTGGCTGTTCCGCTCGTGTGCTTTCCACTTTATCTAAGCGCTCATGTAAGTGCTCCAATTCTCCCCTCATCATCTGTCTCATATCCCCTACTAATGCCTCCTTCCAATTCGTTAGATCCGCTGGAATGGAAGAATCCTCAGTAATGCCTTTATCTTTGTTGTCAGACATGTTTTCCCTGCAAGAAAAAGATTAGAAAATAAAAAGGATCTCACGGCACTCCCTCACGTGTTTCGCTCAAATAACCAATTCTCTCAACACTCGTGTGTTTCACTCAATATATTCGGCTTTTACCCTCAATACTTTCTCACCACTCTTGCCTTTTTCCACTCACAATTTTCTCAAAAGTTCTTATCAAACTAACCAAACAATAATCAGGATTTCTTAGCTACGTTCACAAGAATCTCAGATTTGCTAGGTTCACACAAACGAATTACAATGAAACTGAAATAATAGGGACGAGTTTCTACTACCAAGAATTTTTTTTTTTTTTTTTTTTTACTGCTACTACTGCACGAAATCAGAAGAAGAAGGACAAAAGTTGATATATATTCAACTACACAGTAGTGACTTGGAATGAATCTCCTCCTCATAACAGTTTTCATATCCTCCCATGTTTCAATAGGTCTTTCTCCATTCCGTCTCCTACTCATAATCAATTGATCCCACCAAACAATAGCATAATCAGTGAATTCTATGGCTGCCAATTTCACTTTCTTCAATTCGGAGTAATCATGGCAATCAAACACCAACTCTATTCTTTTCTCCCACTCCAAATAAGCTTCAGGATCAGTTTTACCTTGGAAGGTTGGAATCTTCACCTTTATATTACCCAAATTATTATCAACCCTCTCTCCATACCTATCTCCTCTATTCCCATACCTATCTCCTCTATCTCCCATTCCACGCCTAAATCTTCCCGCACCCACATTGGACATGCGATCATCCCCCTCCATATCGTTTTCATCCCATAATAATCATTAACTTCTTCCCTAACCGGAACCCTCTCTCTCCTACGTGCTTGGGGAATGGGTCGTGGCTGTTCCGCACGTGCGCTTTCCACTTTATCTAAGCGCTCATGTAAGTGCTCCATTTCTCCCCTCATCATCCGTCTCATCTCCCCTACTAATGCCTCCTTCCAATTCTTTAGATCTGCTGGAATGGAAGAATCCTCAGTAGTGCCTTTATCTTTGTTGTCAGACATGTTTTTCCTGCAAGAAAAAGATTAGAAAATAAAAAGGACCTCACGGCACTCCCTCACGTGTTTCGCTCGAATAATCAATTCACTCAACACTCGTGTGTTTCACTCAATCAATTCACGTGTTTCGCTCGAATAATCAATTCCGTCCCATGTTTCGCTCGTAATTTTCTCAAAAGTTCTTATCAAACTAACCAAACAATAATCAGGATTTCTTAGCCACGTTCACAAGAAACTCAGATTTGCTAGGTTCACACGAACGAATTACAACGAAACTGAAATAATAGGGACGAGTTTCTACTACAATTTTTTTTTTTTAAATACTACTAATGCACGAAACCAGAAGAAGAAAGACAAAAGTTGATATATATTCAACTACACGATCGTCCAAAATAAATTTTTTTTTTTTTTTTTTTTTTTCGGTTCTGGACTTGATCAAATCAAACGGAATCAAAGAAGAAGAAGAAGAAGAAGAAGAAGAAGAAGAAGAACAAAGATAGATTAAACCTGATGTTAGAAGCCGAAGCTCTGATACCAACTGATACGAACCTCGTCGATTGTAACAAGGTATCTGGCTGATTGGCGAGAACTCTCAAAGGGACTTTTGGCGGGATAATTGGTTAGGGGTTCCCATTTTGGATCTTTTAGGGATTCCTGATTATTTAGCTAATCCACTCCGAACGAGGGTCTCAGATTTTATTCATCAAGGTAGATGGGTGCTAGACGATTGTTTCCAAGCACGCTTTCCGGATCTGTGTTTTCGGATTGATCGTATTGCAATTTCTCCTGTTGTGGATTCTTTGGTTTGGGCTAATTCTCGGGATGGTCATGTTTCTTACAAGGCTGCTTATTCCCAGTTTCTCCGTGATATTCCTCAGGTTGTTTGGTGGAGAGATGTTTGGTCCCATTTTATTCCCCCATCTCGCTCATCTTTGACCTGGCATTTGATGTGGAACAGGCTTCCGACTGAGGATCGCCTTTGCAGGTCTGGGTTCCAGTTGGCTTCTCGTTGCAGTATTTGTAGGGTTAGTAGTGAATCTGTAGATCATCTTTTTCTTCATTGTCCCCTGGCGGTTGCTCTTTGAGAGGCGATTTTCTCGACTTTCCAGCAACGTGTCTCTATCGAAACTTGGCAATCCTTCTTCTTACAAGCCATGTCGGTTTCCTTTAGTGAACAGGTCAGGATTTTATGGAAAGCGGCTATCCATGCAGTGATATGGGGGGTGTGGACTGCTCGTAATCAGTGTATCTTTGAAGGGAACTCGGTGGACTTTAGATCTGTCCTTTCTTTGGTCTGGTGTGCTGTTTCAGAGGCTAATCGCCTGGAGATTGGTTGTATGCGTAACTGTTTGGACGACCTTTTGATACTTCGTCGATTTGGTCTTCAAGGTCGCCCTTCTAAAGCCCCGGTTATCAAGAGTGTGGTTTGGTCGCCTCCGGCCCCCGGTTGGATCAAAGTGAATACTGATGGCACTGCTATAGGCTCTCCAGGGGTTGGTGGTTGTGGTGGTATATTTCGGAACTGTAGAGCCTTTGTGAAGGGTTGCTTTGCTATTCCTCTTGGTCAGGTTTTTGCTTTTGAGGCCGAGCTTCTGGCGGCCTCATTGGCCATTAATTTTGCTTGGAAGTATGGGTGGCATCGAATCTGGCTTGAGAGTGATTCTTCTTATGTGGTTCAACTTCTTTCTTCTCGTTCTGAGTTGGTTCCTTGGAGGGTTCGTCAGGCCTGGCAGTGCTGCATCTTTCAAATCTCGCATATGGATTTTCAGGTTTCACATATTTTTAGGGATGAGAATGAAGTTGCAGATGCGCTTTCTAAGCATGCTTTGGAGCTTCAGGCTGATTCTTTGTGGTTTTCTACGACGCCGTTCTGTTCTTCTTTAGTTGGCAATGACTGCATGGGCCGCGAGTCTTTTCGTTTTTCTTGATGTTTTCTTTTTCTTTTTGGTGTGGCCTGCATGCCTCTTTTTGTTTGGGGTTGTTTTCCCTGGCTCTTTGTGCTTTGTTGCTTTTTGTCACTTTTTACTTTCTTTTATCTCTTTTATATATGGATATTGTCTAGGGGTTTTTCAGCATATGATCATTTGTGATGCTTTTTCCCCTTAGATCAGTCCAATTTTATTAAAAAAAAAAAATCTTGTCTCATTTTTTACTAGCAATATTAAACAACCCAAAAAATTAACTTAAAATTCAACTCAAATGAATACAAATCATGGGATGGTATTATAATGAATGGTATGGTAATAGGAGTAATTGCACAAACCTTCCTTAAGTTTAGGTCTAATTACAGCTAGATGGGTCTTTTACTCAAAATTACACAAACCTCCCCTACCATAAGTTGACTTATATTAAACTTAACCATTGACCAAACTTTTAGGGTTAAATGACTTGAATGCCTCCATTTCTATTATTTTATTACCTAAAATAAATAATTAAACAAATATTATCTAATATATAATAACATTTTAAAATTGGGAAAATTGCACAAACTTACCCTAACGTTTCCCATTATGGCATAATATTCAACTAATACATTTAATTGCACAAACAACCCCTCATGTTAGTCAAACATGGTTAAAAATAACCATTGACCATTATTATTTTTTGAAAGCCCCAAATTGCCCCTGCACTTTATTACAAAAAAATCCAATTGCCCTTTATTTAAAACATTATGTACTTTAAATTATTATAATATTAAAAACAAAACAATTTAGGAAAACTTTATTTTGAGAAAATACAATTTAATTTTTATTTTTTTAATAAAATTGGACTGATCTAAGGGGAAAAAACATCACAAGCGATCATATGCTGAAAAACCCCTAGACAGTATCCGTATATAAAAGAGATAAAAGAAAGCAAAAAGTGACAAAAAGCAACAAAGCACAAAGAGCCAGAGAAAACAACCCCAAACAAAAAGAGGCACGTAGGCCACACCAAAAAGAAAAAGAAAACATCAAGAAAAACGAAAAGACTCGCGGCCCATGCAGTCATTGCCAACTAAAGAAGAACAGAATGGCGGGGCAGAGAACCACCAAGAATCTGTCTAAAGCTCCAAAGCATGCTTAGAAAGCGTATCTGCAACTTGATTTCCCTCCCTAAAAATATGTGAAACCTGAAAATCCATATGTGAGATTTGGAAGATGCAGCGCTGCCACGCCTGACGAACCCTCCAAGGAACCAACTCAGAAAGAGAAGAGAGAAGCTGAACCACATAAGAAGAATCGCTCTCAAGCCAGATTCGATGCCACCCATACTTCCAAGCAAAATTAATGGCCAATGAGGCCGCTAGAAGCTCAGCCTCAAAAGCGAAAACCTGACCAAGAGGAATAGCAAAGCAACCCTTTACAAATGCTCTACAGTTCCGAAAGATACCACCACAACCACCAACCCCCCGGAGAGCCCATAGCATCGCCATCAGTATTCACTTTGATCCATCCGGGGGCCGGAGGAGACCAAACCACACTCTTGATAACCGGGGCTTTAGAAGGGCGACCCTGAAGACCAAATCGACGAAGAATCAAAAGGTCATCCATACAGTTACTCATACAACCAATCTCTAGGCGATTAGCCTCTGAAACCGCACACCAGACCAAAGAAAGGACGGATCTAAAGTCCACCGACTTCCCTTCAAAGATATACTGATTACGAGCAGTCCACACCCCCCATATCACTGCATGGATAGCCGCTTTCCACAAAATCCTAACCTGCTCACTAAAGGAAACCGACATGGCTTGCAAGAAGAAGGATTGCCAAGTTTCGGTAGAGACACGTCGCTGGAAAGTCGAGAAAACCGCCTCCCAAAGAGCAACTGCCAGGGGACAATGAAGAAAAAGATGATCTGCAGATTCACTACTAACCCCACAAATACTGCAACGAGAAGCCAACTGGAACCCAGACCTGCAAAGGCGATCCTCAGTAGGAAGCCTGTTCAACATCAAACGCCAAGTCAAAGCAGAGCGAGAGGGGGGAATAAAACGGGACCAAACATCTCTCCACCAAACAACCTGAGGAATATCACGGAAAAACTGGGAATAAACAGCCTTGCAAGAAACACGACCATCCCGAGAATTAGCCCAAACCAGAGAATCCACAACAGGAGAAATTGTAACACGATCAATCCGAAAACACAGATCCGGTAAAAACAAAACAAAAAAAAAATGTTATTTTGAGAAAATATAATTTAAAATTATGCAAGTCCAATATGAATAGTGGTAATGTGCTAAATATTTTTTAATTTTTTTTGTTTTTATTATATTATTTTTGAAATTTTTTTTATTTAAAAAAGATTATGTTTAGTATTCTAAACTCAAATATAAATAAAATCATTAAAAGTTTGAAATTAAAATATAATCATTTGTCATAATAAAATACAGTAGCACCGAAAATTTGTTCAATGTTCATCTCTATAAGACAAAATAATTTGACTCAATATAAATTACACATTATATTTTGATTCAAAAATAAAAAAATAAATACTAAATATAATCCTTTTTAAATAAAATAAAATATGTTTAAAATTTCAAAAATATATAGCACATTACCACTATTTATATTGGACTTGCATAATTTTAAATTATATTTTTTTTTAAATAACATTTTTTTTGTTTTGTTTTTAAAATATTATTGAATTGTATTTTCTCAAAATAAAGATTTCTTTTTTAATATATTCTTTTTGAATTTTTTTGATTTAAAAAGGATTATGTTTAGTATTTATTTTTTATATTCTAATAATTTAAATTAGATAATGTTTTAAATAAAGGGCAATTAAGATTTTTTTTGTAATAAAGTGCAGGGGCAATTTGGGGCTTTCGAAAAAAAAATAATGGTTAATGGTTATTTTTAACCATGTTTGACAAACATGAGGGGTTGTTTGTGCAATTAAATGCATTAGTTGAATATTATGCTATAATGGGAAACGTTAGGGTAAGTTTGTGCAATTTTTCCTTTAAAATTTTAATAAAAATGATGAGGATAATGTTGTTACTTTTTTCGATATTTATCACCCATTTTTTTTGAAAATCATTCATGAAATTTTTTTTATTGGGTGATGAATCTCAGAAAAAAAATAAAATAAAATAAGCACAACTGTGAATGATTATTTTTTCTTTTGTTTAAAATGGGTGTGGAACCTAGAAATAATAATAAAAAAAATTAAAAAAAAAAGTCTCGGATTGTTATAATATATGTGGCTTTTACCACATGTGTAATACACCCAAATATCACCTAAATATCACCCCATAATATCTACCTATAATATCTCCCCAATATCTCCTCATAATATCTCACACAAATATCTTCCCCTAAATCCCACAAAGCCCACCGCCATCTCTCTCTTTCACTTGAACACCCACTTGTGTTTGATCATCATCACCGGTACAAGTGCACCTCTCCTTTGCCTATATATGTACATGTTCCTCTCACCTCGTAATTGTTGATCAACTGATATATATCAATACAAATATTAGCTCTCAAAGTTGAATACAAAATCATTAGTTAATATCTCTATCTCTCTCGTCTCCCTTCTCTCTTGTTTTAATTCTTTTCTCATCTCTCCTATTTTATTTCATATGTTATTTGTCATATTTACAACACGTTATCAGCACGATCGTATGTAAGTAAAAAGCATCTCCAGGTGAGTGATTTACTTATGGTTTGATATTCGTGTATTAAGTAAAAGAGATCCTTGATGGGTGATTTACTTACATCTCAATATTCTGGATCTGTATATATTTCCGTATACAAGATGGCATATATATATATATAGTTCTGGATTTATTCATTTATTCTCCCTAAATCTCAATATTCTGGATCTGTATATATTTCCATATACAAGATGGCTTATGCCATCAACGGAACATATATATAATTCTGGATTTATTCATTTATTCCCTAAATCCCAATATTCTGGATCTATATATATTTCGTATATAAGATGGTTTTGCCGTCAACGGAACATATATATATAGTCCTGAATTTATTCTCTTTAAATCTCAATATTATAGTTCTGGATTTATTTTTTATGCACATAGCAGGTGAGCTCAGCCTCCTGGAATTGTTTATTTACAAGACATATATATCGTCCTGGAATTGTTCATTTTTACCAATATATGAGATTGGCTAGACCGACGAACCAGAACTTAAAGTTTCTGGAATTATGATATTTAAGTTGGTACGGTTTTGAAAACCGATGAAAAACTGGAGTTCTTGATCCAGTGTTATATTCATGAATGGCATACTTCATTATTTGGAACCTGGGGTTTCAAATCCACCCAGAATCTGAAGTTTTCTAGATTATAATTATATATGAACTTACAGTTCATGGTCGAATCGAAAGTTCGAAAAATCATTATAATCCATGATTTTATTTTATCTCATATATAAAGTGATATGTTTACATATCATTCATTTGAGTTGCTTTCTCTTTTCTTCGGGAGAGGTATCTCAGACATTTGTAGAAGCCTCATGGAGGGTATGTCACCTCCTTGATTTGGTCTTCATTTTGGTCTAATTATAGTTCCCTTCTTAAGGAAGGTATCTGACTGATTGGCGAGAACTCTCAGAGGGACTTTTGATGGGATAATTGGTTAGGGGTTCCCATTTTGGACTTTTTAGTGATTCCTGATTATTTAGCTAATTCGCTTAGGCGAGGGTCTCAAATTTTATTCATCAGGGTAGATGGGTGCTGGAGGATTGTTTCCGAGCATGCTTCCCGGATCTGTGTTTTCGGATTGATCGTATTGCAATTTCTCCTATTGTGGATTCTCTGGTTTGGGCTAATTCTTGGGATGGTCATTTTTCTTGCAAGACTGCTTATTCCCAATTTCTTCGTGATATTCCTCAGGTTGTTTGGTGGAGAGATGTTTGGTCCCGTTTTATTCCCCCCTCTCGCTCAGCTTTGACCTAGCGTTTGATGTTGAACAGGCTTCCCACTGAGGATCGCCTTAGTAGGTCTGGGTTCCAATTGGATTCTCATTGCAGTATTTGTGAGGTTAATAGTGAATCTGCAGATCATCTTTTTCTTCATTGTCCCCTGGCGGTTGCTTTTTGGGAGGCGGTTTTCTTGACTTTCCAGCGACGTGTCTCTACCAAAACTTGGCAATCTTTCTTCTTGCAGGCCATGTTGGTTTCCTTTAGTGAGCAGATCAGGATTTTATGGAAAGTGGCTATCCATGCAGTGATATGAGAGGCGTGGACTGCTCGTAATCTGTGGATCTTTGAAGGGAAGTCAGTGGATTTTAGATCTATCCTTTCTTTGGTTTGGTGTGCTGTTTCAGAGGCTAATCGCCTGGAGATTGGTTGCATGCGTAATTGTATGGACGACCTTTTGATTCTTCATCGATTTGGTCTTCGGGGTCTGATATGAACCTCACCAAGAGTAGTGAGACCCGAAACCAATATATGGTAACAAAAGATCGTTTTATAATTCAAGTTTACAAATAAAGAAAATAAAAAGGACCGCGACCCATAATCTATATAGAGATAAGAACCAACAGTATCAAGAAGATTGTAGATGTCACACTCAAGAACAAGAAAGAAGGTGATTGATAAGTCAAGTTTGAACGCCACAAGGTATAACCCTTGATAAGTTCATAGTTCAATGAAGAACCAAGAGAAAACGTTCTCTCAAATGATATTATTTCATTCTAAAAGTCTACTGAATAATACATCAATGAGTCCCTTAAATACTAAAATATCTAAGACCTAAAAGGTAACAAATATTCGGCAATTAATGCCTTACAATCAGGAAAATAAATGGGCAATTAATGCCTTACAATCAGGAAAGAAATTAAAGATTAAAACATGCAATTAGTTGACTTGCTATCTATTTGGAAGGCTAAATTTTGGAAACAAATCAGCCCATTACTTTAGGAAACAAATAAGCTCATTATTCTTTGGAAATTAAAAAGAAAAAAGCTAAAATTTGAAACTTCTCTAACCCTAACTTGTACCACACGCCCAAGCCCTAGCTTGGTCTTTATGTGGGCCGAACTTGGACTTCAACAAATCAGATCATGATATGAACCTCGTCGATTGTAACAAGGTTGATGCCTATGATCGTTCTAACCTCTGGTTTGGATGGAAACCGCGACCCAACACCTATAGCGAGATGTGAACCTTGGTATAAGGAAGACGCCACAATCAAGGATGGAATACTTGATTGATAAGTCAAGGAGGAATGCCACAGAGAAAATCTGATAAGTTCCAATCAGTTCTCAAAGAACAAAAGAGAAAATTCTCTCAATTTTTCATTTAAAATTCAAATCTGCCTAAAAAATACATCAGTTGGATCCTTTTAAACTAAAACCCTAATGGAAAAGAAAAGGCTACACACCTAGTTCAAGAAGGAAACAAGATTTCCGGCATCAATGCCTTACAAAACGGGAAAGAAAATAAAACAAACTAAAAAAAGCAACTATTGACTTATTTCCTAATTGGAAGGCTAAATTTGGAAGGAAATCAACCCCTTAATTTTGGGAAACAAATCAACTCATTATTCTTTAGAAAACTAAAAAGGAAATCTGAAATTGAATGTCCTCCACAAGCTCAAGCTTGTGCTCCACGCCTAAGCCTCTGCCACATGCCCAATTATTCTCTTATTCGGCCCAATCAATGGCATTGATGACGTTAATAAGCACTTGATCTTCATGTGGGCTCATCTTGGTCTTCAACACTTAAGAATCAGCCCAAGTGTCTTGAATCAGGCCATTAAGTGCTTCTTTGAATCTCTTAGCCCTTGCCCTTGATATTGGCCCAACCGGAACATGCAATGGGCCCCTTGGTGCAGCTCCCTTATTCTCATCATTCCCTCCCGCTTGAAAAGGATTTGTCCTCAAATCGTCACCTACATCAAAAGGAGACAAATCAGAAACATTGAAGCTTGCACTAACATTATACTCACCTGGAAGATCTAATTTGTAGGCATTGTTATTGATCCTTTCAAGCACTTGAAATGGACCATCTCCCCTAGGAAGTAATTTAGAACGCCGCTGGACTAGAAACCGTTCCTTCCTCATATGCAACCACACCCAATCACCTGGCTCAAACACAACTTTCTTGCGCCCTTTATTAGCTTGGTTGGCATATTGTTCAGTTCTCCTCTCAATGTTTTGCCGAGTCTTTTCATGGATTTGCTTAAAAAAATCTGCCTTTTTCCTCCCATCCAAGTTAACATGCTCATTCACAGGTAAAGGAATTAAATCCAAAGGAGTTAACGGATTAAAACCATACACAATTTCAAAAGGCGAAAAATGAGTTGCAGAATGCACACTCCTATTATAAGCAAACTCTACATGCGGCAAACAATCCTCCCAAGTGTTCAAGTTCTTTTGTATTATAGCACGCAATAAGGCAGATAAAGTCCTATTAACTACTTCAGTTTGACCATCAGTTTGTGGGTGACAAGTAGTAGAAAATAAAAGTTTAGTTCCTAACTTGCCCCACAGAGTTTTCCAAAAGTAGCTTAAGAACTTAGCATCTCTATCCGAAACAATGGTTTTAGGCATGCCATGCAATCTAACAATTTCTTTGAAAAACAAATCAGTAATATGTGATGCATCATCAGTTTTATGACAAGGAATGAAATGTGCAATTTTAGAAAACCTATCAACAACCACATATATAGAATCCCTACCCCTCTTTGACCTAGGCAAACCCAGCACAAAATCCATAGAAATATCAATCCAAGGTTCACTAGGTATAGGCAAAGGAGTATACAAACCATGAGGCTGAACTCTAGACTTAACTTGTCTACATGTAATGTATTTCTCACAAATTCACTCTACATCACGTTTCATATGAGGCCAAAAGAAGTGTTCATGCAAAACATCTAGTGTCTTGGCTATACCAAAGTGCCCCATCAAACCTCCCCCATGAGCTTCTCTAACAAGCAATTCACGCAAAGAACTCTTAGGCACGCATAATTTAGTTTCTTTAAACAAAAATCCATCATGCCTATAAAACTTGCCAAATGCAACCTTTTCACATGCATTGAATACATTGCCAAAATCAGCATCTTCCACATACAATTCTTTAATGTAGTCAAAACCAAACAATCTAGCATCCAAAGTGGAAAGTAAAACGTACCTTCTAGACAAAGCATCGGCGACGACATTTTCCTTTACTTTCTTGTATTTGATCACATATGGAAATGTTTCTATGAACTCCACCCACTTGGCATGCCGCTTGTTTAGCTTGTGTTGCCCTTTTAAATGCTTTAAGGACTCATGATCCGTGTGAATCACAAATTCCTTTGGCCAAAGGTAGTGTTGCCAAGTCTCCAATGCCCTAACCAACGCATACATATCCTTGTCATAGGTAGGATAATTCATGGCTGCTCCATTTATCTTCTCACTAAAAAATGCAGTGGGACATCCTTCTTGCATTAGAACAGCTCCAATACCTATTCCTGAAGCATCACACTCAATCTCAAAAGCTTTATCAAAGTCAGGTAAAGCAAGCAAAGGTGCATTAGTTAGTTTTCCTTTATCAAGTTAAATGTCTTTTCTTGTTCATTACCCCACTTAAAACCCACATTCTTTTTGATAACTTCAGTTAAAGGTGCAGCTAGACTACTAAAGTCTTTCACAAACCTCCTATAGAAACTAGTCAACCCATGAAAACTTCTCACTTGTCCCACATTTGTCGGTTTCGGCCACTCCTTAATTGCCTTAACCTTTTCCTTATCAACCCCAATTCCCTTAGCACTAACAATAAAGCCCAGAAATACAAGATTATCTGTGCAAAAGGTACACTATTTTAAATTAGCAAATAATTTTTCTGTTCTTAAAACACCTAAAACAAGTTTTAAATATTCAACATGCTCATCCAAATTTTTCCTATAAATCAGAATGTCATCAAAGTAAACAACCACAAATTTTCCAATAAAAGCACGCAAAACATGGTTCATTAATCTCATGAAAGTACTTGGTGCATTAGTTAACCCAAAAGGCATAACTAACCACTCATATAAACCATATTTTGTTTTGAAAGCAGTTTTCCACTCATCACCTTCTTTCATCCTAATTTGATTATATCCACTTTTAAGATCAATTTTAGTGAAAACAATAGAACCATGCAATTCATCAAGCATATCATCTAATCTAGGAATAGAATTTCGATACTTTACAGTGATATTGTTGATGGCACGACAATCAACACACATCCTCCATGTTCCGTCCTTCTTAGGCACAAGCAGTACGGGAACCGCACAAGGGCTCATACTCTCACGAACATACCCCTTTTCCATGAGCTCTTCAACCTGCCTTTGAAGTTCCTTTGTCTCCTCGGGATTACTTCTATATGAGGGTCTATTTGGAATTGGTGCTCCGGGTACAAAATCAATTTGGTGCTCAATCCCCCTTATTCGTGGTAAACCAATAGGCATCTCCTCGGGAAATACTTCATCAAAGTCCTGCAAAAGTGAAACAACAACAATAGGCAAAGAAGAGTCAATTTCATTAGCACTAAAACAAGCCTCTTTGTACAAAAGTACAATCATTGGCTGATTTGAAAATAAAGCTCTTTTGATCTCACTCCCTCTTGCATAAAAGCTCACTTGTTTTCTCTCTTTTTTTCTCATCAGCCTCTTTTTCTTTTTCAATTTTCTTTTCTTTTTTTGTTGTTTTGGACTCCCTCTCTTTTGTCTCTCTTTCTTTTGAACTCTCACTCTCCTTTTTAACATCTCTCTCTTTTTTTAACCTCACTTGATCATCATATACTTGGCTTAGGGTTAAAGGTACAAGAGTGATTGGCCTTTTATTGAGTACAAATGAGTATCTATTGGTATATCCATCATGAGTCACATGCCTATCAAACTGCTATGGTCTTCCCAAAAGGATATGACTCGCATTCATTGGTACCACGTCACAAATAACCTCATCTTTGTATTTTCCAATTGAAAATGACACCAACACCTGTTTATTCACCCTAACTTCCCCACTATCATTCAACCATTGTAGCTTATAAGGTTTTGGGTGCTTCAAAGTTGTCAAATTCAATTTTTCTACCAAAATAGTGCTAGCCACATTAGTACAACTCCCCCCATCAATAATCATACTACATACCTTATCATTAACATGGCAGCGGGTGTGAAAAATGTTATCACGCTGTACCTCATCATCTTAGTTGAATATATAACAACTTTTGTCTTTCCTCTTCTGGTTTAGTGCAGTGGTAGTATTAAAAAAAAAAAATTCTTGGTAGTAGAAACTCGTCCCTGATATTTCAGTTTCATTGTAATTCGTTTGTGTGAACCTAGCAAATCTGAGTTTCTTGTGAACGTGGCTAAGAAATCCTGATTATTGTTTGGTTAGTTTGATAAGAACTTTTGAGGAAATTATGAGTGGAAAAAGGCAAGAGCGGTGAGTATATACTGAGGGTAAAAGCCGAGTATATTGAGTGAAACACACGAGTGTTGAGTGAATTGATTATTTGAGCGAAACACGTGAGGGAGTGCCGTGAGGACCTTTTTTTTTTCTAATCTTTTCTTGCAGGAAAAACATGTCCGACAACAAAGAAAAAGGCACTACTGAAGATTCTTCCATTCCGGCGGATCTAAAGAATTGGAAGGAGGCATTAGTAGGGGAGATGAGACGAATGATGAGGGGAGAATTGGAGCATTTACATGAGCGCTTAGATAAAGTGGAAAACACATGTGTGGAACAGCCACGCCCCGTTCCCCAAGCACGTAGGAGAGAGAGAGTTCCGGTTAGGGAAGAAGTTCATGATTATTATAGGGATGAAAATGACATGGATGGGGATGATCGCATGTCCAATGTGGGTGCGGGAAGATTTAGGCGTGGAATGGGAGGTAGAGGAGATAGGTATGGGAATGGAGAAGATAGGTATGGGAATAGAGGAGATAGGTATGGAGAGAGGGTTGATAATAATTTGGGTAATATAAAGGTGAAGATTCCAACCTTCCAAGGTAAAACTGATCATGAAGCTTATTTAGAGTGGGAGAAAAGAATAGAGTTGGTGTTTGATTGCCATGATTACTCCGAATTGAAGAAAGTGAAATTGGCAGCCATAGAATTCACCGATTATGCTATTGTTTGGTGGGATCAATTGATTATGAGTAGAATACGGAATGGAGAAAGACCTGTTGAGACATGGGAGGAGATGAAAACTGTTATGAGGAGGAGATTCATTCCAAGTCACTACTATAGGGGTTTGTTTCAAAAATTGCAAACTCTTACTCAAGGGTCTAAGTGTGTAGAAGACTACTACAAGGAGATGGAGATAGCCATCATTCGAGCTGATGTGGAGGAGGACCGAGAGGCGACAATGGCTAGGTTTCTAAATGGGCTACACCGAGACATTGCAAATGTAGTGGAGTTGCAACACTATGTTGAATTGAACGACATGGTACACATGGCCATCAAAGTGGAACAACAATTGAAGAGGAAGGTGATACGAACCTCGTCGGTTGTAACAAGGATGATGCCTAGGATCGTTCTAACCTCTGGTTCGGATGGAGACCGCGACCCAACACCTATAGCGAGATGTGAACCTTGGTATGAGGAAGACGCCACAATCAAGGATGGAATACATGATTGATAAGTCAAGGAGGAACACCACAGAGAAAATCTGATAAGTTCCAATTAGTTCTCAAAGAACAAAAGAGAAAATTCTCTTACTTTTCATTAAAATTCAAAAAAACTGCCGAAAATAACATAGGTTGGTTCCTTTTAAACTAAAACCCTAGAAGACAAGGTAGGCTACACGCCTAATTCAAAAAGGAAACAAATATTAGGTTATACGCCTAATTCAAAAAGGAAAAGAATTTCGGCCTTAGCCTTACAAAACGGAACAAAAAAAAGGAAATAAAATAACTGAAATTGAAACTCCTCCAAACTTGTGCTTCACGCCCAAGTCTTCTCTTATTCGGCCCAATCCATTGCCTTGATGACATTAATTAAGCCTTGGTCTTCATTTGGGCTTATCTTGGGCTTCAGCAATTTAGAATCAGCCCAAGTGTCTTGAATCAGGCCATTGAGTGCCTCTTTGAATCTCCTAGCCCTAGCCCTTGTTATTGGCCCAACCGGAACATGCAATGGGTCCCTTGGTGCAGCTCCCTTATTCTCATCATTCCCTCCCTCTTGAAAAGGATTTGTCCTCAAATCGTCACCTACATCAAAAGGAGACAAATCAGAAACATTGAAGCTTGCACTAACATTATACTCACCTGGAAGATCTAACTTGTAGGCATTGTCATTGATCCTTTCAAGCACTTGAAATGGACCATCTCCCCTCGGAAGTAATTTAGAATGCCGTTGGACTGGGAACCGTTCCTTCCTCATATGCAACCACACCCAATCACCTGGCTCAAACACAACTTTCTTGCGCCCTTTATTAGCTTGGTTGGCATATTGTTCAGTTCTCCTCTCAATATTTTGCCGAGTCTTTTCATGGATTTGCTTAACAAAATCTGCCTTTTTCTCACCATCCAAGTTAACATGCTCATTCACAGGTAAAGGAATTAAATCCAAAGGAGTTAACGGATTAAAACCATACACAATTTCAAAAGGCGAAAAATGAGTCGCAGAATGCACACTCCTATTATAAGCAAACTCTACATGCGGCAAACAATCCTCCCATGTTTTCAAGTTCTTTTGTATTATAGCACGCAACAAGGCAGATAAAGTCCTATTAACTACTTCAGTTTGACCATCAGTTTGTGGATGACAAGTAGTAGAAAATAAAAGTTTAGTTCCTAACTTGCCCCACAGAGTTTTCCAAAAGTAGCTTAAGAACTTAGCATCTCTATCCGAAACAATGGTTTTAGGCATGCCATGCAATCTAACAATTTCTTTGAAAAACAAATCAGCAATATGTGATGCATCATCAGTTTTATGACAAGGAATGAAATGTGCCATTTTAGAAAACCTATCAACAACCACATATATAGAATCTCTACCCCTCTTTGACCTAGGCAAACCCAGCACAAAATCCATAGAAATATCAATTCAAGGTCCACTAGGTATAGGCAAAGGAGTATACAAACCATGAGGCTGAACCCTAGACTTAGCTTGTCTACATGTAATGCATTTCTCACAAATTCTCTCTACATCACGTTTCATATGAGGCCAAAAGAAGTGTTCATGCAAAACATCTAGTGTCTTGGCTATACCAAAGTGCCCCATCAAACCTCCCCCATGAGCTTCTCTAACAAGCAATTCACGCAAAGAACTCTTAGGCACGCATAATTTAGTTTCTCTAAACAAAAATCCATCATGCCTATAAAACTTGCCAAATGCAACATTTTCACATGCATTGAATACATTGCCAAAATCAGCATCTTCCGCATACAATTCTTTAATGTAGTTAAAACCAAACAATCTAGCATCCAAAGTGGAAAGTAAAACGTACCTTCTAGACAAAGCATCAGCGATGACGTTTTCCTTACCTTTCTTGTACTTGATCACATATGGAAATGTTTCTATGCACTCCACCCACTTGGCATGCCGCTTATTTAGCTTATGTTGCCCCTTTAAATGCTTTAAGGACTCATGATCCGTGTGGATCACAAATTCCTTTGGCCAAAGGTAGTGTTGCCAAGTCTCCAATGCCCTAACCAACGCATACATCTCCTTGTCATAGGTAGGATAATTCAAGGCTGCTCTATTTATCTTCTCACTAAAAAATGCAATGGGACGTCCTTCTTGCATTAGAACAGCTCCAATACCTATTCCTGAAGGATCACACTCAATCTCAAAAGCTTTAGCAAAGTCAGGCAAAGCAAGCAAAGGTGCATTAGTTAGTTTTTCCTTAATCAAGTTAAATGCCTTTTCTTGTTCATTACCCCACTTAAAACCCACATTCTTTTTTTTTTACTGACCTTGATCAACAAGCAAGATCTTCTGAATTTTTTTTTTTTTTTTTTTGAGTACTGAACTTGATCAAACGGAATTCAAAGAAGAAGAAAAACAAAGATAGATAAAACCTGATGTTAGAGGCCGAAGCTCTGATACCAACTGATACGAACCTCGTCGGTTGTAACAAGGATGATGCCTAGGATCGTTCTAACCTCTGGTTCGGATGGAGACCGCGACCCAACACCTATAGCGAGATGTGAACCTTGGTATGAGGAAGACGCCACAATCAAGGATGGAATACTTGATTGATAAGTCAAGGAGGAACGCCACAGAGAAAATCTGATAAGTTCCAATTAGTTCTCAAAGAACAAAAGAGAAAATTCTCTTACTTTTCATTAAAATTCAAAAAAACTGCCGAAAATAACATAGGTTGGTTCCTTTTAAACTAAAACCCTAGAAGACAAGGTAGGCTACACGCCTAATTCAAAAAGGAAACAAATATTAGGTTATACGCCTAATTCAAAAAGGAAAAGAATTTCGGCCTTAGCCTTACAAAACGGAACAAAAAAAAGGAAATAAAATAACTGAAATTGAAACTCCTCCAAACTTGTGCTTCACGCCCAAGTCTTCTCTTATTCGGCCCAATCCATTGCCTTGATGACATTAATTAAGCCTTGGTCTTCATTTGGGCTTATCTTGGGCTTCAGCAATTTAGAATCAGCCCAAGTGTCTTGAATCAGGCCATTGAGTGCCTCTTTGAATCTCCTAGCCCTAGCCCTTGTTATTGGCCCAACCGGAACATGCAATGGGTCCCTTGGTGCAGCTCCCTTATTCTCATCAGAAGGGGTCCACACGGGTTGGGCAAAATTCGGGTTCTTCTTCAAAATGGAAACCGAATTGGAGCAAGAAAGAGGACCAGCCTAGTTTCAAGGCCAAAGCCGAACCTCCTAAAGATCATAAGGCCGGAGGTTCATTAAATCAATGTAAATCAGATCCTCAACCTTCTAGAAACCGTGACATTAAATGCTTTAAGTGTTTGGGAGCAGGTCATATTGTATCACAATGTCCAAACAAGAGAGTAATGGTTTTGAGGGATGATGGTGATATCGAATCCGAGGATGAATCCGATGATAAGTCTATGCCACCTTTGGAGGATGCAAGTGACTTCGAATATCCGGTGGGTGGAGAGCTTTTGGTGGCAAGAAGAGCTCTTAGTGCTCAAGCCAAGGAAGATGATGAGGTACAACGTGATAACATCTTTCACACCCGCTGCCATGTTAATGACAAGGTATGTAGTATGATTATTGACGGGGGGAGTTGTACTAATGTGGCTAGCACTACTTTGGTGGAAAAATTGAATTTGACAACTTTGAAGCACCCAAAACCTTATAAACTACAATGGTTGAATGATAGTGGGGAAGTTAGGGTGAATAAACAGGTGTTGGTGTCATTTTCAATTGGAAAATACAAAGATGAAGTTTTTTGTGATGTGGTACCAATGGATGCGAGTCATATTCTTTTGGGAAGACCATGGCAGTTTGATAGGCATGTGACTCATGATGGATATACAAATAGATACTCATTTGTACTCAATAAAAGGCCAATCACTCTTGTACCTTTAACCCCAAGCCAAGTATATGAAGATCAAATGAGGTTAAAAAAAGAGAGAGATGTTAAAAAGGAGAGTGAGAGCTCAAAAGAAAGAGAGACAAAAGAGAGGGAGTCCGAAACAGCAAAAAAAGAAAAGAAAATTGAAAAAGAAGAAAAGGTTGATGAGAAAAAAAAGGAGAGAAAACAAGTGAGCTTTTATGCAAGAGGGAGTGAGATCAAAAGAGCTTTATTTTCAAATCAGCCAATGATTGTACTTTTGTACAAAGAGGCTTGTTTTAGTGCTAACGAAATTAACTCTTCTTTGCCTAGTGTTGTTGTTTCCCTTTTGCAGGACTTTGATGAAGTGTTTCCCAAGGAGATGCCTATTGGTTTACCACCAATAAGGGGGATTGAGCACCAAATTGATTTGGTACCCGGAGCACCAATTCCAAATAGGCCCGTATATAGAAGTAATCCCGAGGAGACAAAGGAACTTCAAAGACAAGTTGAGGAGCTCATGGAAAAGGGGTATGTTCGTGAGAGTATGAGTCCTTGTGCGGTTCCCGTATTGCTTGTGCCTAAGAAGGACGGAACATGGAGGATGTGTGTTGATTGTCGTGCCATCAACAATATCACTGTAAAGTATCGACATCCTATTCCTAGATTAGATGATATGCTTGATGAATTGCATGGTTCTATTGTTTTCACTAAAATTGATCTTAAAAGTGGATATCATCAAATTAGGATGAAAGAAGGTAATGAATGGAAAACTGCTTTCAAAACAAAATATGGTTTATATGAGTGGTTAGTTATGCCTTTTGGGTTAACTAATGCACCAAGTACTTTCATGAGATTAATGAACCATGTTTTGCGTGCTTTTATTGGAAAATTTGTGGTTGTTTACTTTGATGACATTCTGATTTATAGCAAAAATTTGGATGAGCATGTTGAACATTTAAAACTTGTTTTAGGTGTTTTAAGAAAAGAAAAATTATTTGCTAATTTAAAAAAGTGTACCTTTTGCACAGATAAACTTGTATTTCTGGGTTTTGTTGTTAGTGCTAAGGGAATTGGGGTTGATGAGGAAAAGGTTAAGGCAATTAAGGAGTGGCCGAAACCGACAAATGTGGGACAAGTGAGAAGTTTTCATGGGTTGGCTAGTTTCTATAGGAGGTTTGTGAAAGACTTTAGTAGTCTAGCTGCACCTTTAACGGAAGTTATCAAAAAGAATGTGGGTTTTAAGTGGGGTAATGAACAAGAAAAGGCATTTAACTTGATAAAGGAAAAACTAACTAGTGCACCTTTGCTTGCATTACCTGACTTTGCTAAAGCTTTTGAGATTGAGTGTGATGCTTCAGGAATAGGTATTGGAGCCGTTCTAATGCAAGAAGGACGTCCCATGCATTTTTTAGTGAGAAGATAAATGGAGCAGCCATGAATTATCTTACCTATGACAAGGAGATGTATGCGTTGGTTAGGGCATTGGAGACTTGGCAACACTACCTTTGGCTAAAGGAATTTGTGATTCACACGGATCATGAGTCCTTAAAGCATTTAAAGGGGCAACACAAGCTAAATAAGTGGCATGCCAAGTGGGTGGAGTTCATAGAAACATTTCCATATGTGATCAAGTACAAGAAAGGTAAGGAAAATGTCGTCGCTGATGCTTTGTCTAGAAGGTAAGTTTTACTTTCCACTTTGGATGCTAGATTGTTTGGTTTTGACTACATTAAAGAGTTGTATGTGGAAGATGCTGATTTTGGCAATGTATTCAATGCATGTGAAAAGGTTGCATTTGGCAAATTTTATAGGCATGATGGATTTTTGTTTAGAGAAACTAAATTATGCGTGCCTAAGAGTTCTTTGCGTGAATTGCTTGTTAGAGAAGCTCATGAGGGAGGTTTGATGGGGCACTTTGGTATAGCCAAGACACTAGATGTTTTGCATGAACACTTCTTTTGGCCTCATATGAAACGTGATGTAGAGAGTATTTGTGAGAAATGCATTACATGTAGACAAGCTAAGTCTAGAGTTCAGCCTCATGGTTTGTATACTCCTTTGCCTATACCTAGTGGACCTTGGATTGATATTTCTATGGATTTTGTGCTGGGTTTGCCTAGGTCAAAGAGGGGTAGGGATTCTATATATGTGGTTGTTGACAGGTTTTCTAAAATGGCACATTTCATTCTTTGTCATAAAACTGATGATGCATCACATATTGCTGATTTGTTTTTCAACGAAATTGTTAGATTGCATGGCATGCCTAAAACCATTGTTTCGGATAGAGACGCTAAGTTCTTAAGCTACTTTTGGAAAACTCTGTGGGGCAAGTTAGGAACTAAACTTTTATTTTCTACTACTTGTCATCCACAAACTGATGGTCAAACTGAAGTAGTTAATAGGACTTTATCTGCCTTGTTGCGTGCTATAATACAAAAGAACTTGAAAACATGGGAGGATTGTTTGCCGCATGTAGAGTTTGCTTATAATAGGAGTGTGCATTCTGCAACTCATTTTTTGCCTTTTGAAATTGTGTATGGTTTTAATCCGTTAACTCCTTTGGATTTAATTCCTTTACCTGTGAATGAGCATTTTAACTTGGATGGTAAGAAAAAGGCAGATTTTGTTAAGCAAATCCATGAAAAGACTCGGCAAAATATTGAGAGGAGAACTGAACAATATGCCAACCAAGCTAATAAAGGGCGCAAGAAAGTTGTGTTTGAGCCAGGTGATTGGGTGTGGTTGCATATGAGGAAGGAACGGTTCCCAGTCCAACGGCGTTCTAAATTACTTCCTAGGGGAGATGGCCCATTTCAAGTGCTTGAAAGGATCAATGACAATGCCTACAAGTTAGATCTTCCAGGTGAGTATAATGTTAGTGCAAGCTTCAATGTTTCTGATTTGTCTCCTTTTGATGTAGGTGACGATTTGTGGACAAATCCTTTTCAAGAGGGAGGGAATGATGAGAATAAGGGAGCTGAAGTGCCAAGGGACCCATTGCATGTTCCGGTTGAGCCAATAACAAGGGCAAGGGCTAAGAGATTCAAAGAGGCACTTAATGGCCTGATTCAAGACACTTGGGCTGATTCTGAAGTGTTGAAGACCAAGATGAGCCCACATGAAGATCAAGTGCTTATTAACGTCATTAAGACCATTGATTGGGCTGAATAAGAGAATATTTGGGCTTGTGGCAGAGGCTTAGGCGTGGAGCACAAGCTGGAGGACATTCAATTTTAGATTTCCTTTTTAGTTTCTAAATAATATTGGGTTGATTTTTTTTCCGAAATTAAGAGGTTGATTTCCTTCCAAAATTAGCCTTCCAATTAGGAAATAAGTCAATAGTTGCTTGTTTTAATTTGTTTTATTTTCTTTCCCGTTTTGTAAGGCCTTAATGGCCGAAATATTTGTTTCCTTGTTGAGTTAGGCGTGTAGCCTACCTTGTCTTCTAGGGTTTTAGTTTAAAAGGAACCAACTCATGTTTTTTCGTTAGTTTTGAATTTTTAATAAAAGTTGAGAGAATTTTCTCTTTTGTTCTTTGAGAACTGATTGGAACTTATCAGATTTTCTCTGTGGCGTTCCTCCCTGACTTATCAATCAAGTATTCCATCCTTGATTGTTGCGTCTTCATTATACCAAGGTTCACATCTCGCTATAGGTGTTGGGTCGCGGTCTCCATCCGAACCAGAGGTTAGAACGATCCTAGGCATCATCCTTGTTACAATCGACGAGGTTCGTATCATCTTCGATCGTTGATCCAACCTCATCTCCAACTAATCAAGCTTTTGATCCAAGAACCTTAAAAAAAGTTTGAAATCATTCTTTTTTGGTGCATCGCCAAACATTTTTTTTTTAACCTGCAAAAACAAATTGGTAAGCCTCACAAACACTCCCTCACGTGTTTACTCTCAATAATGAAGGCACTCACACTTGTGTTTCACTCAATTTCAGCTATTACCCTCTGATGAGCTCGCACTCTCTTGACTTTTTCCACTCTTCTTTCACAATTTTTTTTTTTTTTTGTAACGGATCTGATCAAAAAAAAAAAAATTAATCAGAATAAGATCAAACTTTTTTTTTTTTTTGTGGTAACGGATCTGATCAACTTTTTTTTTTTTTTAATCTAACGAAATAAAAAGAAATAGAAAAAAAAATAAGGATAGATCAAACCTGATTTAGAAGCCTAAGCTCTGATACCAACTGATATGAACCTCACCAAGAGTACTGAGACCCGAAACCAATATATGGTAACGATGGATCGTTTTCTAATTCAAGTTTACAAATAAAGAAAATAAAAAGGACTGCGACCCATTATCTATATGGAGAAAAGAACCAACGGTATCAAGAAGGTTGTAGACGCCATACTCAAGAACAAGAAATAAGGTGAGTGATAAGTCAAGTTTGAACGCCACAAGGTATAACCCTTGATAAGTTCATAGTTCAATGAAGAACCAATAGAAAACGTTCTCTCAAATGATATTATTTCATTCTAAAAGTCTGCTGAATAATACATCAATGAGTCCCTTAAATACTAAGATATCTAAGACCTAAAAGTTAACAAATATTCGGCAATTAATGCCTTACAATCAGGAAAATAAATGGGCAATTAATGTCTTACAATCAGGAAAGAAATTAAAGATTAAAACATGCAATTAGTTGACTTGCTCTCTATTTGGAAGGCTAAATTTTGGAAACAAATCAGCCCATTACTTTAGGAAACAAATCAGCTCATTATTCTTTGGAAATTAAAAAGGAAAAAGCTAAAAATTGAAACTTCTCTAACTCTAACTTGTACCACACGCCCAAGCCCTAGCTTGGTCTTTATGTGGGCCGGACTTGGACTTCAACAAATCAGATCAACCCATTAAATGCTTCATTGATCCTCTTTGCCCCTTGTAACTGGCCCAGCTACAACATGGAATGGATCCTTTGGTGATGCTTCTTGATTCTCATCAGGGTCGCCCTTCTAAAGCCTCGGTTATCAAGAGTGTGATTTGGTCGCCTCTGGCCCCCGATTGGATCAAAGTGAATACAGATGGCGCTGCTATGGACTCTCCAGGGGTTGGTGGTTATGGTGGTATCTTTCGGAACTGTAGAGCATTTGTGAAAGGTTGCTTTGCTATTCCTCTTGGTCAGGTTTTCGCTCTTAAGGCCGAGCTTCTAGCGGCCTCATTGGCCATTAATTTTTCTTGGAAGTATGGGTGGCATCGAATCTGGCTTGAGAGCGATTCTTCTTATGTAGTTCAGCTTCTTTCTTCTCGTTCTGAGATGGTTCCTTGGAGGGTTCGTCAGGCGTGGCAGCGTTGCATCTTCCAAATCTCCCATATGGATATTTTTAGGTTTCACATATTTTTAGAGAGGGGAATCAGGTTGCGGATATGCTTTCTAAGCATACTTTGGAGCTTCAGGCTGATTCTTGATGGTTTTTTGCCCCGCCATTCTATTCTTCTTTATTTGGCAATGATTGCATGGGCCGAGAGTCTTTTCGTTTTTCTTGATGTTTTCTTTTTCTTTTTGGTGTGGCCTGCGTGCCTCTTTTTGTTTGGGGTTGTTTTCCCCTGGCTCTTTATGCTTTGTTGTTTTTTGTCACTTTTTACTTTCTTTTTTCTTATATATATATATGGATACTGTCTAGGGGTTTTTCAGTGTATGATCGCTTGTGATGCTTTTTCCTCTTAGATCAGTCCAATTTATTTTTAAAAAAAAATATCATTCATTTGAGAAAAATGATTTACACATCCAACAGGATGTTGTGAGTATCGTAAAAGAGATTTAAGATCCTAAACGTATAATGAAATTGGAATTATTATTTTATCCATTTCATTCAAGTTTGATGCTCCAAGAGAGCAAAATTCAGAGTTGTTGAAAAAAAGAGGAGAATTCTGAAATCAATAGTCTACTTGACAGTAGATGAACTTGATGAACATGTGAATGTGATGAGTGTTGGATAATCAGATCAACTGATCTAGTATCACCAAACCCCGATCTGAGTTTGCTTCTGGGTTGGTAGGTTTTCAACCTAGACACATCGCCTCCTCGAGTCAATGCCACTTCGTCGATGGGCTTCGTCAGTTTTCACACCAACCTAGTGCGTTTTTACAATGACGATAAATGATCGTCGGTCATGACTCACGATCTGGTTTAGATCGGTCACAGAGGTCGTTTTTACTCTGGACCACTTTTGGAGAATTCGATATTTTTCATAGACTGTTTTGTAATTATTTTGGGTCATTTTGTAATTTTGACAAAATTTTGGATCAATTTATAATTACCAAAATTTATTGATTCAGTTTGCAATTTTCAAAAACTTTTAGGGTTGATTTATAATAAAAAAAATTGAGGGGCCTTTTTCGTAATTTTACAAAATCAAGGGCAGTTTTGTAATTGAATTTTAAACAAAAAATATATATATATATATTTATAAAAAAAAAAAAAAAAAAAAGGAGGGGGGTGACTATTATAGAAGGAAAAATATATCTCTTGCCGTGAGTGCAACGACTCATATAATTCTGCAGAGTCAGAAATATTTTATGAATTTGACTTTGCTAAGAGCAAATGTTATTAATATATTAGGTCCAACGGATCTGATAGAAAGTTTTGGAAGAGCTATGATATTGTTATCAAACAATACTAAATTATGTATCAGGTCCAACAGATCTGATATAAAGCTCTGGAAGAGCCACGATGTTGTTATCAAACAATTCTCAATTATGTATCAACGATACTTGATATTATTCAAAGAACAACATAAAGAAATATGCTTAGTTCAAAGGCATTTAAAGTTAATACCAGATAAAATCTGGCGGATCTGATGGATCTGATTAAAGGCTCTAGAAGAGTCACAATCTTATTACCAGATGGTATTCAATTGTGTATCATTGATACTTTATTTCATTCAAACAAAACATAAGGAAATCTGTTTAAATCAAAGACATATAACTTTATTAATGTCATATTGGGATCATTAATAATATGAATGTTGAATATATGTGCGTGATTCAAGCAAGAAGCTGATTATAGAAAGGCTATGTTCTTTATCATCCTGTTTATATTGTTGATTAGAAAAGGGATGTATGTGGATATATATTTATCCATCAAATAAAATCATATCATTCTAAAGTTGGTTTTGAATCCTTACCATTCAAAGGAATATATGTGGACATATTCATCCACCAAAAGAATCCTTTCATTATTTTATGGTTATAGTTGATACATCTACGAGACGATCACATGTTTGTGTGTTATCAAACATCTCTAGTTGAGATAGATGTTCAACATCCAGTTTTCACAAGTACTTATAATCAGAATGGATTAGTGGAATCACTTATCAAACATTTCCAGGTAATTACGATAACTTTATTATTTCGATTCAATTACCTATTTCTATATGGAACGTTCTATTACATGCTGATACATTCATCTATGATCACTACTTATCATCATTATTTATCATTGCAACTTATAATTGGTCATTAACTTGCTCACGTTTTTAAGATATTTGATTGTGTAGTATATCTTTTTATTTCATCTCTGGCATGATCTAAGATAAGAATTCTATATTATTATGAGATTAATATTGATTTTAATTAATCTTCTATTAGATCATTTAAACTTTTGAGAGTTTATATTTTTACGCACAATCTGTATATTATTATATTGATTAATTTTCAAATGGAAAGTTTCTCCAGAAAGAGTAAATGAAAAGTTACTCTTATATAAAATAGAGATACCAGTTCGGTTCTCTATATATAAATATGTCTCATTTCAATTTTTGTATCACTCAAATACGAAAGATAATTGATCATTAGATAATTATTAATTTGTTACTTGATATATTAAAGGTAACAAGATTTATAAGTTGCCATTTCATAAACCCCGGCCGGGTGATTGTTCTTAAAGAATGATTAGAGTAAATGACAACAAATAAATCATCTGATGTATATCATAAGCTTATGAACCTTTTTGAAAGGTATTGTTATCAGGATTCTAATGTAAACAAAACTCGAGTTATAAATAAATCAACTTTCTCTAAATCAACTCTATAAGAGTCTGACATATTTAATGAGACACAAATCTATGGAATGACTAAATTCACTGAAATGGAAGAAATCTCAACAGAGATACAAGTATATTGAAATTGAGAAAATTTCTATATGAGTCTATGAAATGACTAAATCCGTTGAAATGGAAAGAAATCTCAATAAAGATACAACTATATTGAAATTAAGAAAATTTCTATAAAGTCCATGCAGTGACTAAATCCATTGAAATGGAAGAAATCTCAACAAAGATTCAAATATATTGAAATTGAGAAAATTTCTATAAATCATATAAGAGAAATGTGGAATCATAAAGAAACAATCATTGATGATGTATTTTTATACACAGTAGCGCTACTGAAATTATAAACGATAATTATGATATTCATAATATCAATGATTGTATACAAAAGGCATGATTAGCCTAAGTAAAAAGAAGTAATTCAAGAAGAATTGACTTTATATGCCAAACATAAAGTATTTAGACCAATAGTACTCCAGACACCTGGAGATGTCAAACTAGTTGGATACTAATGGGTCTTTATACGGAAAACGTAATGAGAAAAACGAGATCATGAGATATGAGGCACGACTCGTAGTACAAAGTTTCTCACAGAAACTTGGTATTCAATAGTGATGAGAATCAAGAAGCATCACCAAAGGCTCAATTGCATGTTCCAGTTGGGCCAATTGCAAGGGCCAAGAGGATCAAAGAAGCATTTAATGATAATTGATTCTGAGTTGCTGAAGTACAAGTTCGGCCCACATGAAGACCAAATCCGGGCTAAACTTTGTAGACCTCTACAGAGGGCATATGGGGTCGGATTATCTATTATAATATGTTTCTGGAAAGCCCAAGATGAGGCTTACAGATATTATGAAGACTCCGTCATCCATAATAGATCGAAACAGGCCCAAAATCAGCCATCTATCTTATTACGCGCAGACTTGAGCTGGACGCCAAGCATAACTTCGTGGTCCTCTACAGAAGTCATATGGAGTCAGATCGTCTATTATAATATGTTTTCGGAAAGCCCAAGATGAGTCCTACAGATGTTATGAAGACTCCGTCCTCCGTAACAGATCACAACAAGCCCGAATTTGGACATCTAGCTTGTTGCGCGAAGACTTGAGCTGAGGAGTCCGAATTTCAGCTTAATTCCATGTGGTTGGAGGAGTCCTAATTTCAGCATACTTGTGTGTGGTACAAGTTAGGGTTAGAGAAGATTCAATTTCAGTTTTTCCTTTTTAGTTTGCAAAGAATAATGATTGATTTGTTTCCCGAAATTAAGGGGCTGATTTGCTTCCAAATTTAGCCTTTCAATTAGGAAATAAGTCAATAATTGCTTGTTTTAGTTTGTTTAATTTTCTTTCCCGTTTTGTAAGGCATTAATTGCTTATTTATTTTCCTGATTGTAAGGCATTAATTGCCGAATATTTGTTCCCTTTTAGGTCTTAGATATTTTAGTATTTAAGGGACTCATTGATGTATTATTCAGGAGACTTTGAATGGAATAATATTATTTGAGAGAACGTTTTCTCTTGGTTCTTCATTGAACTATGAACTTATCAAGGGTTATACCTTGTGGCGTTCAAACTTGACTTATCACTCACCTTCTTCTTGTTCTTGAGTGTGGCGTCTACAACCTTCTTGATACCGTTGGTTCTTATCTCCATATAGATAATAGGTCACGGTCCTTTTATTTTCTTTGTTTTTTTATAAACTTGAATTAGAAAACGATCCTTCATTGCCATATCTTGGTTCCGGGTCTCACTACTCTTGGTGAGGTTCATATCAAATAGTGATGAATACAATTACGTTTCGAATTTTTGATAAATTTGGCTGCCTTTACAAGGCTTGAAATACGTCCTCTAGACGTAGTAATCATTTATCTATATGATTCACTCAATGCAGATATTTATAATCCTGGAAGGATTTAAAATGCTAGAAGCATGTAAATCGAGATCTCGTAATCTGTATTTGATGAACATACAAAACAATAATCCTTATATGGATTAAGAACAATCTGGACGAATGTAGTATAATCGTCTCAGTGAATATTTGAAAAAAAAGGGTATAATAATTATATTATATGCCCAAGTGTCTTCGCAAATAAATCAGAATCTGAATTTACTATATTCACAACATATATTAATGATATGAATTTAATTGGAGCTCCTAGAGAGCTCTTGAAAACTTTTGAATTTTTGGTAAATGAGTTTAAAAATGAAAGACATGGGAAAGAAAATATTAGCTTCACCTGAAGGTCGATCATAGATCAAATGGAATGTTTGTCCATCAATCAGAATATGTTGAAAAGATTCTGAAAAGATTTTGAAAAGATTCCATATGGATATTACCCCATAAAGTAAGTCTTTGCTTATACTCCCTCCAATCATTTATGATGTTATTTCATTTCATGAAATAAACATCTGTATACCCCAGTTTAGCAATCTAGAAGATTGTTTTAAAAGAACTTTTATCAGGGGTAGCGTCCCATCAGGGGGAGCATATCAAATGAAATTTTTTTTTTTTTTTTTTTTTTTTTTTTTTTTTTTACTATTAACATATTTGCATTGTACTCTTTTTCCCTTCGATCAAGTTTTGTCCCACTGGGTTTTCTTGACGAGGTTTTTAATGAGACAATCAAGAGGATCAAAGTTCTAAGTGGACATATGTGCACTATACTCTTTTTCCCTTCGATCGGGTTTTATCCCACTGGGTTTTCCTGACAAGGTTTTTAACGAGATAGTTTTGAGAGCATCCAGCATCACAAGATCCAGGAGATCATTGTATATATTTTACTTAGGTTTTATCCAACAGGGTTTTCCCCTAGAAAATTAATACATGTAGTATAAATCCAAGGGGGAGTGTTATAATATATGTGGCTTTTACCACATGTGTAATACACCCAAATATCACCCAAATATCTTCCCATAATATCTACCTATAATATCTCCCCAATATCTCCCCATAATATCTTCCCCTACAATCCCACAAAGCCCACCGCCATCTCTCTTTCACTTGATCACCCACTTGTGTTTGATCATCACCGGTACAAGTGCACCTCTCCTTTGCCTATATATGTACATGTTCCTCTCACCTTGTAATTGTTGATCAACTGAAATATATCATTACAAATATTAGCTCTCAAAGTTGAATACAAGATCATTAGTTAATATCTGTAGGGGGTCGACCTACAATCGAAGTGGATCGGGTCGTGTTTTGCTAGGCCCAATGCAACTTGGGTTGAACGGTTAGTCTGATGTTGTCGCTAGAACCCTTCAGATGAACTTGGTCGACTGACCTTATATAGTCTGTATTGAACCTGCAAACTGCAAAAAAGAACAAGAACAACAGAAATAACAATGATAAAATGAAAGAAATAAAGGTGGGATCAGATCGTTAGCCTTAGTTATGCTTGGGCTGAGCAACTGGTTGTAAAACTTGGATTCCGGTGGCCGTGATTCTTAGTTCAGAATTTCTGTACGCTCTAATAAGCTTTTTTCAATCTGTCTCAAAGTGTCAAAATGTTTTGCTATTTATAGGAAACTCCCCAGTCACTGTTTGAAACAGAGAGATTGTATAATGGTATGATCTTTGGCGAGATCCCTGGAGATATTCTCTCGACGAGTATCACATTTTACTGGGAAGTAACTGCTGGCTTGAAGACCAAGTCAAGCTGCTGCCTCTTTTGTCAGGCTATTTTCATATTGGGCCAAAGTGAGATGAGCCTGGGCTTCGTATTTTTGGGCCGATTGGCCATTTTTGGCTACCACAATATCTCTATCTCTCTCGTCTCCCTTCTCTCTTGTTTTAATTCTTCTCTGATCTCTCATATTTTATTTCATATGTTATTTGTTATATTTACAACACGGATGATGGTGATTTTCTCTTTAGTTGAAAACGGGTGGTGATAGATGTCCACAAAAAAGAAAAGTTCGCCATTTTTTTTTAATTTTTTTTTATTATATATTAGATCATATTTGTTTAATTCTTTATTTTAGGTAATAAAATAATACAAATGAGGGCATTCAAGTCATTTAACCCTAGAAGTTTGATCAATGGTTAAGTTTAACGGAAGTCAATTTATGGTAGGGGAAGTTTATGTAATTTCAAGTAAAAGGTCCATCTAACTGTAATTAAACCTAAACTCAGGGGAGGTTTGTGCAATTAGTCCTATGGTTAGCAATTAGTCCTATGGTTTACCTCATCGTTTAAATTTTGGATTAATTCCAACTTTTATATCAGCTAAATTGAATTTATTACATTACTCACCAACCCGGCAAAATTAAAAAAACAGAAAATTTATCTTTTTTAACTAAAAAGAATCAACAATTTCTATTTCTTCAAACTGGTTACATAAAACTTCCATTTGCATCCTACTACATATAAAACTAAGAAACAATGAGGCCAAGCATATATTAAACAAAAATCGGGAAAAGCAAAAATGCATATCTGCGTATCGCCTCAATTCCATGTTTGCTATAGCTATTATATGACAAAGTTAAATGAAAAATATGTCAGTTACATTAGTCACGATTGTCAAGTGTCCATACCACCATGACAATGCTCACACAATCAATATTGCACATACAGGCAACAGAATTTTGCACAGCTCCCCTGCACTGTAGTAGATGGTAAAACTTGCCTGTTCACATATAAATCTCAACGATATTACATATCCAAAACATTCTATCCCGATTTCCATCCGCATTTTGATGGAAAAATTGTAGGCATCCATAAAAATGAGGATTGCTAAAAATATCATACAAAATCAAAAAGAATTCCGCAACTTGTCCTCTGCAAAGCCAACTTCAGTCTCTCGGAAGAAAACTTTTGGTATATTTCTACTCAGCCGTTTCATCTCTACATCATCACCAAAAAGCCACCTAAAAGTATAACGGTATTGCCCTAGGCCAAGGATTAAATGACCGCAAATTAATATGCTTTCATAACCAGCACTTTCTCAAAGAGGACATTACATACCCCTCAACTACAGTCATATGAGGATATCTCCATGGCATATATATATATATATATAATATTTCTATTTTTCTGAACACAAAAAACCAGTAATGCAGATTATGCACCAGACCTCGCCAGCAAAGAATCTCAGAAACTGCAAAAATCATTGACAACAAAATAAACAAAGGTCATTCTACAAGCCAGATTCAGAATTATCAGGAATGATCCATTAAAAAAAATCTTAGAAATAATAATAAAATTACTACCTCATATACTTGAGTTGATCATTGACCCAGAAATTCTTGTTTTTCATTGCTAAATGATCTGATATGTTTGATGAGGTCCTCTTTCAACGACTCGGGTATTTGAGAAATAAAAGTTGGTTTTGCCTCCGCTATCAACTTCTTCCTGCATTAAAGTAGAAGGATGATCTAATTAAAGCATTCAAAAAAGATTACAATAAGAAGCTGGTAGGAAAAAATAAAAAAACTAACAGTTGAAAGTGCAAGCTTCAAGGGTAAAACTGTATTTGAAAAACAACTAAATATTTAGCAAAGCAGACAGCTTTAGTTTCAATTGTTGAAAAAAAAAAAAGCAACATCTACCTCTTTAAGAGCTATTAGAGAGGCAACAATGGTGGCAAAAGAGAATAAAAGGGTAACTAAATATTTAGAAAAGAAGACTAAATTCAAAACAAAACAAATGTACCTCTTGAAGAGCTATTAAGAGAGAAAACAATACTGGTAAAAGGGATATAAATACTTATTGAGAGATACCAAATCCACAAGGACTTCCTAAACCACAATCAGTAAGACTCAAGGAAACGTTTTCAAAAAAAAAAAAAAAAAGTATGACTCAAGGAAACTACTCTCAATAGTCATATATCCATTGTGTTTTCCCCTGAATTCTAACAGAGCAATACCAATACTCTTAAAGTTAAGAGGGATATGGGCAATGGGGATTGATAGCCAAACTAGCCAGAATGCTAAAGACAAGTTAAATTCATCTCTTCCAAGAAATGATGCTAACACAACTTACCTAAATTGCAATGCAAGTAGGTAATAGATGCCAACATAACTAAAATTAGTAAAACTCAACCCACTGTGGGAAAAAGGACTGCACAATGCAAATTATTTTCATTTTTTTTTTGTGAGAAAATATGCCTTCACTAAAGTTGAATCCAACAATGTTATTATAGATAAATTACAGTAAGTTTAAATCTCCCTTACAAACCAATTTCATTGCTTAAATTGAAGCATTTGAAAAGCCTCAGCAGATCACATCATATCCTAAAATTATATGCTCAGAATCCTGAAGTTGCGTATGGCAGAGAATGTATCTAAAGATTTATAACATCACAATTTTCTTCAATAATTTAGGCAAGTTAAAACCCTAACTTCTTATAGAATGAAATGTTATAAAAGGTTCAGTAACTTAAATCATTAGAGCACTGTTGGATCTCTCTCTCTCTCTCTCTCTCTCTCTCTCTCTATACATAAATTTCAAAAAGAAAAAGAAATCAAAAAAGAAAGTTTCATAATACATTAGTTATTAAAAAGGAAAAAAAATGAACACACTCTCTACAATTCTGGGATCATTTAGAAAGAATCAGACCCTATGCAAAGTGTAGAGATGAGATTTGATCTGTCTTTGTGCTAAAGCTGTTTGAGCACACCCAAGGAATTCAAAGTGAGGTGAAATTATCAGATTGTTGACAATTAGGATCTTCAGTAACTGATGAGCAGCAGCAGAATAGATCATTTTTTTTTTTCTCATTGCAGTGATATCTATAAATAATTGAACTGACACAGCATGAAACAGTACTGAATAATGTCTTGTATTTAAAATAAGGAGAATATACTACAGAACTGAAAAACAGCACTTAATAATCCTATAAAATTCATGTTTTCTTAAATTGACCAGATATGGAATGGTTTTTCACTAAAAGACACATTAGGACAATATATGTTATAGGTACCTATGAATTTGTTATGTCATGAGATAAAATACCATCGTCAACTGACCAACAGGTAAGGGTCTTGGGCCATGTCAGGCAGACTGTCACATCGTATAAAAACATCATTACAGTACTACTTTAGTAAAACACGATATTTGGCAACATTTATACACCAGTATTAATTTATACAGCATGGAGAGCTTAAAAGGTCCATATTCTATTAATCTATATAGTGGGCACTCCTCAACTGTATAGTGATAATAAAATTTTTTAATATACGCACACACGCACACACACACACACGTATATTTATTTTTTATTTTTAAAAAAAAATAAAGGAAAGAGGCCAGCAGCCTTCCTTCAAAAAAGTAGAGGCTGAGTCTCCTTCATAATGGTCAATCGTCCGAAATGTCACTCTTCCTTCAGAGAAGGCTGGCAACCTTCTTCACTGAGGATAATCTTCTCCATCATGGAGAGGGTTCTCCAGCTGCCTCCAGCCTTTAGGAGATGGCTGGAGGAGGAAAGGAATGTTTTCAAAAAAATAATTAAAAGTTTGTTAAATTATATTTTTATTAAATATCTAATAAAACTAAATTATATTTTCCAAGTTTTGAAATGCTAAATCAGGTAAAACCCCTCAAAAAAGTAGAGGCTGAGTCTCCTTCATAATGGTCAATCGTCCGAAATGTCACTCTTCCTTCAGAGAAGGCTGGCAACCTTCTTCACTGAGGATAATCTTCTCCATCATGGAGAGGGTTCTCCAGCTGCCTCCAGCCTTTAGGAGATGGCTGGAGGAGGAAAGGAATGTTTTCAAAAAAATAATTAAAAGTTTGTTAAATTATATTTTTATTAAATATCTAATAAAACTAAATTATATTTTCCAAGTTTTGAAATGCTAAATCGGGTACTGAGGGGTTTTACCTTAGCCTCGCGAGCGGTAAACCTTGAGGCAAAGCAAGGCGTAAGCCTCAATTAAATTAATTAATTAATTAATTAATTTTAAAAAAAGAAACAATTTTTTTGAAAACAGTCAAATAAAAACACAAATCATGATGTAGTTCATAAAAGAGAAAAATAATAACAAAGCAAAGTCATATAATAAAAGGTTAAAAGCCATGATTCCTATCCCATACTAGAAATTTAGAACAAGTTTTAGAGTTAAAATTTATGACTCTATCTAATCATCATTCTCATCAAGACAGATGCGATCGTTTGGAAGATCAAATTCAAAATTATTAGCTCTATCTCCATCAACATCATCGAACCCAATCTCATTGTCTTTGTTTGGAGAAGAACGCTGCTCATTGCCTCTAGGGTTTGTTTCCTATTTTGTGTGTTTTAATTTTATATTTTAATTTTTTTATTAACTAAAGCCCATTAGACTCTCAAAACTTAAACCATTAAACATTACTAAATGAAACCCAAAACTTATCTCAAAAACAAAAGCTCAAACATCTATATAAAAGGTCAAAAACTCATCTTTTTTTCCAGGCTTACGCCTCAAGTCACTGAGTTCAAAAAGTTAATTGAGGCTTAAAACTCAAGGCTTTTACTTTGAGCCTCAACACTTCAGCGCATCAAAGGCGTAAGCCTCAAACACATTTTAAAACCATGATATTTTCAAAAGGATCAACAACACATTCTTTAACCCAAATTGTTGCATTTTCAATGGTTGAGATTATAAGTTATAACAAAAATGGATAAGTAATGCATGCTTAATGCCATTGAAAACAACACATCAAATTTGATCTCAACTGTCAAAGTGCTTCGATCTAAAGGTAGAAAACTTGTATCACAATTTGTGTTAAAAAGAGGTGCTGTTGATCCTAATTCTTCAATTACATACTAAAAAGATATATATGATTTTTGAAATTATACTTTAATTACATATTCATAATTAAATAATAAGAGCTCTTTGTCCAATTGAATACCAAAAACTATACAATATATTAATCCAATACAATCCAACTCAATACAATTCAATACGGCATACGACACGTGCCTAAAAAATAAGAGACGGCTACAACCAATTGTGTCCATACATTTTTTGGACTTAAAAGGACTGCCAAAAACCAGATTATCCATCAATTATTTAATTCTATACACCAAAAAGTTTGTAACTCTTAACCATTTTTTTTTTTTTATAGGAATAACTCTTAAACATCAATTATTATAATTTCAAAGGACTACTCAATTGCTTAGTAAAAAAATAAATCTAAATAACCCCTCCTCCCTACCAAAAAAAAGGTTCATTCTTTATTCAAATTTTTGGTTCAGATATGCAAATATGAAGACAGCAAATGGTACTTGTCAATAAATTCAAAAATACCCATCAAATTGAAGGGGGATCACTATGACTTTGATATCTCATTCTAACAGATATGCAATGAACCTCTAAAACTAATGGCAAACCAAACAATCAATAGTTTGGTCAATATATTCCAACAAGGAGCTGAAATTGATTTGCAAATGAGAGAAGATAAAAGGATTAGATATCTAGAACCAAACACAGATGTAGAGAAAGTTTGTGTTTCTGCAAGAAAAAGTTGGCAAGACAAGCAAGGGAGCAGCAGTAGCTCCCCTGTTGCAGCAATGGTGACAGGGGATGCCTTTTCCCAATGTCCAAGAGCCCATTATTAATAATACTGGTTGTCTAATTGATTTCCAATTTTCTTTCCCTTGGAGATATAAGATCTAAGCCTTTTATTAATATTACTTGTACAATTTTGCCGTAATGATTCATTATATCACCACAACAACCCCTATCTTTGTTTTTTTTTCTCTGAAGGCTGTACCATCCATATATGTAATATCACTATAATTTACTCTTTTGATTAATAGAATTGAATAAGGTAATAACTTTAGCAATAAAAATGGAATCTATAAATTAAATGGGAAATATGTATACTACAGATCATAGATTTTTATTGTAATGAATTCATATATAGAGAGCCATGTCTGAATGGCCAACACTTCTTATCTATGTCAATACTAGATTCTACTGTCCATGCTCATAAATCATAGAAAACTTATCATCGCTGAGAACAAAAATATTTACATCCATCATTCAGAATTATCATCTCTGGGGTAGCATAAAAATATTCACCCATAAGTTAGAAGTGGTAACAAAATTCAATAACATAAAAAGGATTGAACACATAGTAAAGCAGAAATCTTCTGAGGGAAATTTAATTACTTTTAACACACAAAATATGCCCCCGCAATATAATTCATTTCAAAAATAGAAGACTTACTTTAAATCCATACCACAGGGAGTATTTACAGCTTCTGGTGTACAGAGCCTCTTCCTTGAGCACATAAAACTGTAAACCTTTTCAGACCAACCACAAGATTGCAAGACCAAAAAGGCCTCTTTCTCCAGACTGAGAAATATGAACAAAACAAAGCAAACTAAAGTATTAAAGCCCAAAGAGTAACTTAAAGCAAGGCAAACATGTGTATTCTTATACACACACGCATATTGTTATGTACACACATAGATGCATACGTATTGTTATATACATACATAAATATATATGCACACATGCGCATGCGCGCGCACACACACATGGTGTTGGATCAGAGACTGTTTTAATAAACAAATTGTTATAGAAGTTGTACACCGTTGGATGATGCATTTCAATAATTGAGATTGCATTGGATATATATAATAAATGTGTATTGTGTAATTGATACACATTAAAAGAACACATCAGATGCAATCTCAACAGTTAAAGTTATCTGATCTAATGGATGATAACTTGTGTCATAATGTGTTAAAAGAAGTGGGGCTACAAATCCTAATCCCACGTCCCCACCCCACACAAACTTTCCTTCATCTCAATCTAGACGTCAAATCTTAGCTAGTGAAATCAGTCCACAAATGTTGATGAAACAAATTATTTCGTCTTTTAGTTAACTTTTTATATAAAGAATTAACTCTTTACTCAAAGAGTTCATAAAATAGACAGAAATTAGCATTTTAGCAAAACGCAGATGTTTGCACCTTCTATTCAAACCTTATTTAACAAAATGTATATGTCCCATTAGAATTATACTTCTATTCAAACATGCGATATGATGACCATTTTAGATGAATCATGTGACCTCCAAAATTTAAACAATACAAAAATATGTGGGGTGTTTATTTTGGATCATAAGTGATCTTCAAGATGAACTTTTATTAGGTTGAGTCAAATAGCCCCCTCCTCACATATCTAGCCTGAAATAGATAAAATAAATTGACATGATTTCTATTCATTAATTTTCAAATCATACTACTGATCATCCCAATCAGTTGAACTTATGCAAAAAAGCAAAGCATTTGATTGACAGAATCAGAAATTATAAATTAGAAAAACAGAGATCAACAAAGAAGTATGTAATGCATACTCAGGGAAATTTGACAGAATTTAAAAATAAGTTGCATGAACAAGAAAATTTCTAAAACAATTGAAGTGAAAGGCACGTACGTTTTCTTCAGTTCTTCAACCTTTTCCTGAGATTGAACATCTTGTGCAATCAAAATGCAAGACTCCTCTGATTTTCTCTTGGATCCAGAGATATCAAAGCCACAGTTAACAATACCATTAAGCAGTTTAGGGTGATCATCCACTCTTCCTGTTGTCATCCTGCACCTTGTGCCATGGCCTTCACAAGGATTCGATCTTACTAAGTTGGAACCAACACTTCGAGCATTACCATTTTCATTTGCTAACGATGATGATGCATGGTTGTTGTCTCTATCAGCAGCATCAACTCTTTTACTTTTGTTTGAACCATTGCTTTCTGCCAATGTATCTTTCTCATCTGAGTCCTTGTGGGCTGAGTCTTTCACAACCCCATTCATTTGTATCTTCTGATTCTTATAAACATCAACTTTTCCATTATAAGTTGGAGAAACTACTTTGTGACCAGAGTTTCCAGAAATGCTAAATTTCAGTCGTGGGCTAGAAGGCACTTTCTCAACCTTAGAAATGATTGAGACAGCATTCTGAGATGATTGTTCAGCAGATGGTTTTGTACACACTGATTTTAATGGAACACTAGCCTTCATGCCTTTATAGACCTCATTTCCATTTTGAAGAGATTTTACCCCATTGGAAGCAAAATTGTTACTGGATGATACTGGTCTTTGGTTAGCACGAGTGAAAAAGAGAATATAAACCTTTTCTGACAAGACCTCCTGCAGGGTTGAAAGTGAGACATATGAATCGTTGCAGCAATACCAGCGGCACATCGCATCCTGTACACAGACAAACTTCAACAAACCAATAACATAGTTGCATTCCTGAAAATTGCATAAAAATAAAAATAAAAACAAGACAAGGGATAAGAGACCTTGATATAAGCATAATAATGCCCGGAATCAGGTGAAAATCCTGAATGCACAATAGTGCCGAAAAGGTTGTACTCTGGTTGTGGGTCCTGCATCGCAATCATAAAATCAACATTTCTACAAGGTTTACAAAGCAACTTATAAAATATATGAGACAAGTTGAGAGTACAGAACTTCCATGGGCTTGTAATTAAGATGAAGCATGATCACAAGCAAGCAGTAAATTTTATCTATTAGCTTGAGACAGACAGCATCATATTATAAAGATTTACTGAATAAAATAAATCACAAACAGGATTTCCTTTGCAAAGAATAAGAAAGCACATAAATGATATATAAACACAAAGAAATCAGAAAAATGTCAATTAGAGGATGAAACCATCCAGCTATCCCATCTGGTATTACGTGTAGAAAACACTCAAACATGTATTGAGTTTTATCAGACTTTAATGCCCAGCTCAAAACTCCATTTATATTGTGTACTTTTTCTGACTTCCCTTCCAACTTTTGGATTAGACTTCACATTTGAAACTCAACATAATATGAGGTTTAACTTTCTTATAAGCTATAACAATAATATTACAATCTGAAAAACTATATGAAGCTCAATCATGTAAAAGAGGTTAGCATTTGCTTCTTTTTTCTCCATGCCCATTCCTTGGTCAATAATAACTTTCCACGTTCAAGTAAGCTTTCCAAACATGTGTTATTAGTCTTTTTTTCTTCATACATCTCTAACTTACCACATAAATTTTGTATAACACTTCAAAGTCTGAAACTTCAATATAGTATTAATTTAAGTTTTTTTTATTTTTTTATTCAGCATAATGCAATTTTTAGCAACTTGGAAAACAATATTGAGTTCAATTTAGCTTCCAATCCATTATTATTATTCCTTTTTTGGTTCTTTATGTATGTGTGAAACATCTTTAAGGCACAAACAGAAAACAGAGAAAAATCAAAACTGTTGAACTTCAAAATATTCTGCAAGGTAATGATTGCTTCAATTGCTTTACTGTTTTCCTCCCTCCACATATCAAAGACAAACAAGTGTCATTCTCTTACAGGTTTACTCCTCCCATGCCATATGCTCTATTACCTCTTCTCCAACCTCCAAATATCCTCTCCACTTGTTGAGATAACATCCATGTAAAATCAAATAGTGAAAACACCAGTAACCAAATATCCCCCTCTATTGGATGATGGAATTCTGAATCCCACATAATGAAGAAAGATGTTTAGGAATATTTTAAAGATTTTCTGATACAACTTGTTTGAGTAGTTTTTTTTTTTTTTTTTTTTTGTCCTTCTACTTTTGTGTCCCCTTAGTTGAGGGCCTTGAGGCATATTAGGTTTGAAGTAGATTTGTTTCCTCATTAGAGTTAGATTTTGTTTTTAACTGATATCAATAGGCCATAATGCATTTAATTTATCAAAGAGACTAATTATCAAATGAATTAACATTTTCTTTCTCCTTAACTGTTCTCTTCTCTCTTTTTGTCTCTCTCTATTCTATTTCTGGTGGAGAATCAATATTGTGAAAAAGAACTTAAGAGAAAGGGGGGAAATTTAGAAGAAATCAGGGAGGAAAATTATGTATAACTCTTATTCACTCAAGTCTGAGAAACAAATATACCTAGGTCCCTATTTATAGTCAATGTTTAAAAATGTGTGTGGCGGTGCGTGGCAGTTTTGTCCTTGCGAGGCGACGCGGTCACCTCAATTGAAAAATATTGCAAAAAAAAAAAAAAACTAAAATCGAAAATCATCCATAATATTTACGTCACTAACATAAACATCCCAAAAAAAAAGTGCATGGCTAAAAAAAAAAAAAAAAAAAAAAGATGTTTAGTGGCCTGAAACATGGATCCAAAATGTCATCCTAGTGATGTTGGAGTGTTGGAGAAGTTGGAGGTGTTGTTGCCGGCAGAAAGTTTAGACTTACTCTTATAAATAGTATTTTAGGGTTTTCGAAAAGGTTAAAGTCACTATCAAAAAATAAAATCAGTTTTTTTTTTTAACAAAAAAAAAAAAAAAAAACTTTATAACTTTTAGGCCGCCTCTCATCCACTCGGCAGCCTCACGAGATGGAGGCGACCCGAGCCAAAGGAGGGTTGAGGCAGCCAAGTCAAGGCTCCCCAGCCATTGAGGCAGCCAAGGCGCGCCTTGAGGCGACCACCTCAACCGATTTTTGAAAAATTGTTTACAGTGTCCAAACAGAGAACCAAAGAAAGCAACAATCTACCTTCCCCAAACTAAAAAGATCTCAATCAATTAAAAACAGAAAGCAAAGATGTGAATTAAAATAAAATCAAAGATCCTAATCAAATTAAAAGCAAAGAACCTAATCGAAATCAAATCAGTCAAATCTTCTTCCTACACCAGAAATATGTGTGTATCTCCTTTTAGTATGTTCTACATCAATCCTCTCCGGCTAAAAAGAAGTAAACTCTGATGAGTTATGCTGCAAATAAGACTCCAAACGGAAGGGACTAATGTGCTGAAGACCATCTTCAATGACCCATAAATGATTTGTGCCAAGTGATTCTTCCAACAAACCAAGAAACACCTAAACCCACCATCACGGTGCTTAGTTCGGGTCTTTATTTGCAAACTTAAGTTTTTGGATCTAACGGTTTCTTAACATGACAATAGAAATTGTGTTAACGGTTTCTTAATGGTTGGACTTTTAGGTCTAATTGTGTTGGCTCTCATTTCAGCTCTTGGGGGTAATTTGTGTAATTACAAATTACGAACACATTCTTAGTAGACCATTTCTCTTTAATAGATTTTTGTTATGATCAAAACAACTCATACCGAAATTCATTGCAATAACAACCCAAAAATGAAACCATAAATTCACATAATAGCGCAATTCTGGGAAAAAAATTATTCTAAAGCCTCTCCTTTCTATCTCCAATTATTATTTTAATGTGCTTACCACAGATACACATAAGCATGTTAATCATTAAATCACATAAAACAAATGCACAATAGTAAGATTCATTCTTGTGTGAGCATAATTAAAGTTTCATTCTTATTTTCCCAAGCCTATCACTATTTAGTACTTGCATTTTACACAAAAAAACAGGTGTCATATAATTTTATTTTATTTATCAATTAGTGTGCAAAAATTGTAAAAACAAGCAATTAAGCGATTCATACAATTGTACATGAAATACTTAAAATCAATTCAGCAAACCTACCTAACCTAATGACTAACTTCATTATATTGATTATTGACAAGACAACTGAACTCACCTGGCTTGATTTGCACATGAAGCCTGAAAGAACCAAAACTTCTTCAAATGCGATGGTTTTATCGATCTTCCCACCAAATATTCCTTCAAATCTCTGACAAGACAATCCAGCAATGACTCCTTTAGTCAAAGGCAGTAGGCACTACTAAGCTAAAAGCAATTATAAAGTTTTGAATTTTGCTAAAAAATAGAAAAATAAAAATGACCAACCTTGAGTTGGATTACAAGGATATTAGGTGCTTGAAGAATTGACATTTGCTTCCGTGCTGCCACCAATTTCTTACAACTAAACCAGTATAAGTTTGTAATTCAAAGAAGTAAAAATAGAAAAAGGAAGCGAAGAAAAGAAGTGTTGTAATGGAAATTACTTGTCACATTTGTATTTATTGTTTCCATCCAAAACCTCTGGTTGGAAGAACTTGTGCATAGCATCTTTCAGTGAACCACTATTCAAGATATCAAGACTGATATCCATAATTTCATCGACCTTATTGGACTCGGCACCGCAAGACAAACACTTCACCTGGCTCTGCAAAGCACCCCCGAAGATCTCCTTAACGACAGAGGAAGAGCCATTAGAGGGATCAGCGGCGGCCTTGCGTCTCAGCTTCTTGAGACGCAAACAGGTGTTGTGACATGAATCAATGACATAGCGAAGGAACTCGTGAGCGTCCTCCTGGCGACCGCAGCGGAAATGCTCTGCAAATATTCTAAGACAACTCTGAATTTTGGCAGGCGCGTCTAGGGTTTGGTCGAGGCTAAGAGAGCGGACTATTCGTTTCTCGAGTAGACAAAACGGACAATCACGGATTTTGTCTGAGTCTGAAGACGAATCACCTGAGATTCCATATATGAATTAAAACATGAAGAATTGCAAAATATAAGAAATTGAAACAGACAGACAAAGAAGACATACAGTGAGAAGAGTGTTGGAATTTGAGACAGAAATTGGCAAGAGGAGGAGTATATGTGAGACACTGGAGAACGCTGTTGAGATAACAAGAGTTGCCGAGATTCTTCAAACCTAAAGGAGGTCCTCTTTTGCGCTTTTCACTGAGTAAACTCGGCAGCCAACTCATTTGCAATTTCTCTCTTATTAGTCCCATCAACGGAGGAGACCCACTCTTTCTGCTTCAAATTCATCGGTCTGATCGCATCTCTTTTCTCACTGCAATTTTTGCTTCTTCTTTTTCTTTGTATTTTCGATTTTATTGAGAGACAGAGTAATGGAGGAGGAGGTAGCAAACAACCCCCAATTCTCTTCTCTTCGATTTGAGAGGCTTCATTTTTATTTCCTTTATTCACCCCCGCCTTCTTTCCCTTGCCTTCTTTCTTTAGGACAATTTTTTTTTCCTCTTTAATTGTTTTTAAGAAAATCTCTTAAAATTTCCTAATACTTGCATACATTTTACCCTTTTGTTCATGTATTCAGAAAATTGTCAAATGTTAAACGTAGGCTAAGGCCCTCCTTTATTTTTCCACTTAACAATAAATATTACTTAATTTGTTCCATTAAGTTATTTTGTTTGATTTTTTAAGTGTTAAAATCATTTAATGAACTCCTAAAAACACTCGTTTTGAAAAGTGAAAAAATTTCATTTTTCACTTAACACAAATCCAGTAGAATTTAATGTAAAGTTTTACTTTCAAAACTATCCTCACTAATTTAATCTATTTCCAAAACTAATCATTTGTTTTATAATGTTTTTTTTTTTTAACATGGAATCTATAAATTATATAATTATCCAAGTTCATTCAAAATCAATTAAGAGTTTAGTAATTATTAGATTATATACAATAATATAAATTTGAAATATTATTAATAACTAAATAAATTTATTTTAGAATTAATTTATATGTTAGAGTTGTCCGTATTATATTAAAATGTAAATATATAACAAATAATAGTTAGAAGGGCATAGATGTAAAAGTATTTATTTTCATATATTTATAACTTTAAAAAAAATAAAAAATAAAAAAACAACAACAACAACTTATCACTTATATTCAGTTTTTAGTAAAAAAAAAAACAAACATGTTTTTCTATTTTCAATTTCAGTCACTATTCAGTCTTCAGTAACATTCAATCATGTTTAGTCTTCAGACAAAAAATCAAACGAGGCCTATGTTCAATTACAAAAATATTAGTATAGATGGAAATATTAGTACTACGTTTTGATAGAAATATCGACAGAAATGTTATTATCGACGGATATTGTTGTAAAATTTACCGAAAGTATGGAAATTTGACTTAAAAACATTATAAAAAAAATTAATGAAACTTATAAAAGAGTTAAAATAATCAATAGTCTAAAAAAAACACATTTACTTATATTATATAGTATAGTCTAAAAAAAATATGTGGCATGCGTGCCTCTTTTTGTTTGGGGTTATTTTCCTTGGATCTTTGTGTTTTGTTGTTTTTTGTCACTTTTTACTTTCTTTTATCTTTTTTATATATGGATACTATCTATACGTTTTCAGCATATGATCGCTTGTGATGCTTTTTCCCCTTAAATCAGTCTAATTTTATTAAAAAAATATAGTATAAATATAAATATAATGCACATACATACGAGCTATGTAAAAATTATGTTGACGGTTGTTTTTGTTAATTGACCAGTCAACGATTTCTGGTTTGCAAATATGAACTAAATGTATGGTAAAATGCTAAAGAAAGTAGAAAGAGATGTAACGTGGTAAAACTCCGGTGATCGGAGAAACATCCACGGGTTGTTGCTCAAACAACTCAGTCGAATCCACTATAATATTTGTTAATAATACATACTCTGCTTTCTCTCCTTTTTTTTTTCTTTTTTTTTTTTTTTTTTTTGGTGTTCTTCTTTTCGATGTCCCTCACTTATATTTTGTAAGGGTATTTATACATGATCCTATTAGGGTTTCTAGGGTACTGCTAGGGTTTTGTATCGTGACGTACAAGTAGGGGATTATATAATTGGTTTTGGGATTCTTTCTTTGTTTGATGTTGATCTTGTCTTTATTGTTATTGATTCTGAATCTATTCTAGACTCTGGTGAGCTGTCAAAGAGATCATTTTGTTTCCTTGTTGGATTCTGCTTCTTAGTAGTTGATTTGTGGTTGATCTTTATTAATTATATTGTATACAGGTGGCGAGAGAACTTTCATGGATGATCTCTTCCTCTGCACCGAGTGTGGCTGGTCGGGCACTTCTTCATATTCGGTATATTCGGCGTTTTGTGCTTACTTGCTATTCTGACTTTATCTTTAGGCTCAGCCTATGGAATGTCACTTTTTCCTCCCGATCAAACTCCTGGCTTACGTGGTTTGCTCGTCCATGCTATCTGCTGACGTGTCATTTGTGGCGAATTTTACCCATAACAATACCCCCTTAAATATTTGAGCTGAGTGAACTTGCTCGTTTTGAGGGCAAGTTTGTTCACTCGACAAAAGTATTTAAATCATATTCGGTCTTTCTTCTGGTTGGACAAATTCTTTGTCGTTTCCCTCATAAATACTGTGTATAAATGCTCCGTGAATGCCATGATTAGTATCCCCTATTAATTTGAGATATTAATGACGTGTCTTAATTGTATCCTGATGAGAATCAAGAAGCATCACCAAAGGCTCAATTGCATGTTCTAGTTGGGCCAATTGCAAGGGCCAAGAGGATTAAAGAAGCATTTAATGATAATTGATTCTGAGTTGCTGAAGTACAAGTTCGGCCCACATGAAGACCAAATCCGGGCTAAAATTTGTAGACCTCTACAGGGGGCATATGAGGTCGGATTATCTATTATAATATGTTTCTGGAAAGCCCAAGACGAGCCCTACAGATGTTATGAAGACTCCGTCATGCGTAATAGATCGCAACAGGCCCAAAATCAGCCATCTATCTTATTACGCGCAGACTTGAGCTGGACGCCAAGCATAACTTCGTGGGCCTCTACAGAAGGCATATGGAGTCGGATCGTCTATTATAATATGTTTTCGGAAAGCACAAGACGAGCCCTACATATGTTATGAAGACTCCATCATCCGTAACAGATCGCAACAGGCCCAAAATCAGCCATCTATCTTATTACGCGCAGACTTGAGCTTTACAAGAGCTGGATGCCAAGCAGAACTTCGTGGGCCTCTACAGAAGGCATATGGAGTCGGATCGTCTATTATAATATGTTTTCGGAAAGCCCAAGACGAGACCTACAGATGTTATGAAGACTTCGTCCTCCGTAACAGATCACAACAAGCCCGAATTTAGACATCTAGATTGTTGCGCGAAGACTTAAGCTGAGGAGTCCGAATTTCAGCTTAATTCCATGTGGTTGGAGGAGTCCTAATTTTAGCATACTTGTGTGTGGTACAAGTTAGGGTTAGAGAAGATTCAATTTCAGTTTAGTATTTAGTATTTTGTTCTCTTTTAGGTCTTAGATAGTTTAGTATTTAAGGGACTCATTGATGTATTATTCAAAAAAACTTGGAATGGAATAATATTATTTGAGAGAACGTTTTCTCTTGGTTCTTCATTGAACTATGAACTTATCAAGGTTTATACCTTGTGGCGTTCAAACTTGACTTATCACTCACCTTCTTCTTGTTCTTGAGTGTGGCGTCTACAACCTTCTTGATACCGTTGGTTCTTATCTCCATATAGATAATGGGTCGCGGTCCTTTTTATTTTCTTTATTTGTAAACTTGAATTAGAAAACGATCCTTCATTACCATATATTGGTTCCGGGTCTCACTACTCTTGGTGAGGTTCATATCATATCCTCATGATGAGAATAAGGGAGCTGCACCAAGGGACCCATTGCATGTTCCGGTTGGGCCAATAACAAGGGCAAGGGCAAGGGCAAGGGCTAAGAGATTCAAAGAAGCACTTAATGGCCTGATTCAAGACACTTGGGCTGATTCTGAAGTGTTGAAGACCAAAATGAGCCCACATGAAGATCAAGTGCTTATTAACGTCATCAAGGCCATTGATTGGGTCGAATAAGAGAATAATTGGGCATGTGGCAGAGGCTTAGGCGTGGAGCACCAGCTTGAGCTTGTGGAGGACATTCAATTTCAGATTTCCTTTTTAGTTTTCTAAAGAATAATGAGTTGATTTGTTTCCCGAAATTAAGGGGCTGATTTCCTTCCAAATTTAGCCTTCCAATTAGGAAATAAGTCAATAGTTGCTTGTTTTAGTTTGTTTTATTTTCTTTTCCGTTTTGTAAGGCATTGATTGCCGAAAATCTTGTTTCCTTCTTGAACTAGGCGTGTAGCCTTTTCTTTTCCATTAGGGTTTTAGTTTAAAATGATCCAACTGATGTATTATTTGGGGAGATTTTGAATTTTAATAAAAATTGAGAGAATTTTCTCTTTTGTTCTTGAGAACTGATTGGAACTTATCAGATTTTTTTCTGTGGCGTTCCTCCTTGACTTATCAATCAAGTATTTCATCCTTGATTGTGGCGTCTTCCTTATACCAAGGTTCACATCTCGCTATAGGTGTTGGGTTGCGGTTTCCATCCGAACCAGAGGTTAGAACGATCCTAGGCATCAACCTTGTTACAATTGACGAGGTTCATATCAGTTGGTATCAGAGCCTGGTTTCTAACATCAGGTTTAATCTATCTTTTTTATTCTTCTTCTTCTTTGATTCCGTTTGATCAAGTCCAGTACCAAAAAAAAAAAAAATTTGTTTTTGAACGATCGTGTAGTTGAATATATATCAACTTTTGTCATTCCTCTTCTGGTTTGGTGTAGTGGTAATATTAAAAAAAAAAAAAATCTTGGTAGTAGAAACTCGTCCCTGTTATTTCAGTTTCATTGTAATTCGTTCGTGTGAACCTAGCAAATCTGAGTTTCTTGTGAACGTGGCTAAGAAATCATGATTATTGTTTGGTTAGTTTGATAAGAACTTTTGAGGAAATTACGAATGGAAAAAGGCAAGAGCGGTGAGTATGTATTGAAGGTAAAAGCCGAGTATTTTGAGTGAAACACACGAATGTTGAGTGAATTGATTATTTGAGCGAAACACGTGAGGGAGTGCCGTGAGGTCCTTTTTATTTTCTAATCTTTTTCTTGCAGGAAAAACATGTCCGACAACAAAGATAAAGGCACTACTGAAGATTCTTCCATTCCGGCGGATCTAAAGAATTGGAAGGAGGCATTAGTAGGGGAGATGAGACGGATGATGAGGGGAGAATTGGAACAATTACATGAGCGCTTAGATCAAGTGGAAAACGCATGTGCGGAACAGCCACGACCTGTTCCACAAGCACGTAGGAGAGAAAGAGTTTCGGTTAGAGAAGAAGTTAATGATTATTATGGGGATGAAAATGACATGGAGGGGGATGATCGCATGTCCAATGTGGGTGCGGGAAGATTTAGGCGTGGAATGGGAGGTCGAGGTGATAAGTATGGGAATAGAGGAGATAGGTATGGAGAGGGGGTTGATAATAATTTTGATAGTACAAAGGTGAAGATTACAACCTTCCAAGGTAAAACTGATCCTGAAACTTATTTGGAGTGGGAGAAAAGAATAGAGTTAGTGTTTGATTGTCATGATTACTCCGAATTGAAGAAAGTGAAATTGGCAGCCATAGAATTCACTGGCAGCCATAGAATTCACTGATTATGCTATTGTTTGGTGGGATCAATTGATTGTGAGTAGGAGACGGAATGGAGAAAGACCTATTGAGACATGGAAGGAGATGAAAACTGTTATGAGGAGGAGATTCATTCCAAGTCACTATTATAGGGGTTTGTTTCAAAAATTGCAAACTCTTACTCAAGGGTCTAAGTGTGTAGAAGACTACTACAAGGAGATGGAGATAGCCATGATTTGAACTGATGTGGAGGAGGACCGAGAGGCGACTATGGCTAGGTTTCTAAATGGGCTACACCGAGACATTGCAAATGTAGTGGAGTTGCAACATTATGTTGAATTGACTGACATGGTACACACGGCCATCAAAGTGGAACAACAATTGAAGAGAAAGGGATCTACACGGGTTGGGCAAAATTCGGGTTCTTCATCATCATGGAAACCGAATTGGAGCAAAAAGGAGGACAAGCCTAGTTTTAAGGCCCAAGCTGAACCTCCTAAAGATCATAAGGCCGAAGGCTCATTAAATCAAGGTAAATCAGATCCTCAACCTTCTAGAAACCATGACATTAAATGCTTTAAGTGTTTGGGAGCAGGTTATATTGCATCACAATGCCCAAACAAGAGAGTAATGGTTTTGAGGGATGATGGTGATATCGAATCCGAGGATGAATCCGATGATGAGTCTATGCCACCTTTGGAGGATGCAAGTGACTTTGAATATCCGGTAGGTGGAGAGCTTTTGGTGGCAAGAAGAGCTCTTAGTGCTCAAACCAAGGAAGATGATGAGGTACAATGTGATAACATTTTTCACACCCGCTGCCATGTTAATGATAAGGTATGTAGTATGATTATTGACGGGGGGAGTTGTACTAATGTGGCTAGCACTATTTTGGTAGAAAATTTGAATTTGACAACTTTGAAGCACCCAAAACCTTATAAGCTACAATGGTTGAATGATAGTGGGGAAGTTAGGGTGAATAAACAGGTGTTTATGTCATTTTCAATTGGAAAATACAAAGATGAGGTTATTTGTGACGTGGTACCAATGAATGCAAGTCATATCCTTTTAGGAAGACCATGGCAGTTTGATAGGCATGTGACTCATGATGGATATACCAATAGATACTCATTTGTACTCAATAAAAGGCCAATCACTCTTGTACCTTTAACCCCAAGCCAAGCATATGATGATCAAGTGAGGTTAAAAAAAAAAAAGATGTTAAAAAGGAGAGTGAGAGTTCAAAAGAAAGAGAGACAAAAGAAAGGGAGTCCGAAACAACAAAAAAAGAAAAGAAAATTGAAAAAGAAAAAGAGGCTGATTAGAAAAAAAGAGAGAGAAAACAAGTGAGCTTTTATGAAAGAGGGAGTGAGATCAAAAGAGCTTTATTTTCAAATCAGCCAATGATTGTACTTTTGTACAAAGAGGCTTGTTTTAGTGCTAACGAAATTGACTCTTCTTTGCCTAGTGTTATTGTTTCACTTTTGCAGGACTTTGATGAAGTTGTAAGGATCTCTATTTTGTGATTGGCTTATTTCATGACATACCACATTGGGGATGATTAGCTTAGGTCATCTTGATGATTATCAAGGCAAGCTTCCAAGCATCCCGGTGACTTCAAGATCAAGAGCTTCAAAAGGTATATCACTTGACCTTGATTCTTGAAGAGATTAGGTGCACACACACACTTGCATGCATCTTTATCTATCTTGCATTTGTTACCATGCATATGTGTTTCATTGATTTGTGCATCTATGTCTTTTAGCACACACTCACTTTCATTGCATTTATATGATTGCATTTGTGGTTCTCGTAATTGTGTGCTTATATGCTTTATCATCACACTTATGCATTTTCATATATTGCATATCTTTTGTGTGTCACATGCTTGGTGATTTTTCTTGATGTTATCCTTTCCCATGCATGTTATATATTCCCAACCACACTTGCACTTCATGTTAGTCTTAAGTGTGGTGCAATTCGTTTCCGTTTGTGTGATCGGAAATGTCCGCGCTTGCACGATGGTGTGCATGTCTTAGCGCGATGGTTGACCACTTGAGAAGGTCTCATTCTTCTCTTGGATAAGTATTAGATTTGGTTTGGTTGATTGGAGTAAAGTGTCTAGATTCAAAATATTGGATTTCAATGATTTAAATGTTTTTCAAAACTGACCTTTGTATGGTCTTGTGACCATAACTTTTTACACAAAGTTTCAAATTGAGTTTTGTAAAATTTTGGACAAACTAGACACTTATACCTTTCCAACGATATATTATTCGTAATATTTCATAACCATTTGGATTGGTTTTGAAATCTCCAAAGCGACCACCAAAACAGGGCAACTCTGTTGTTGTCCGTTTCTGACCTTTGGTCACTCCTTTGACCATAACTTTTTCTACATACATTGAAATGTCATTCCATAAATTGAAGTAGAAAGTAGACTTCCATACCTTTCCAACGATATATTATACAAAAGGTTTCGATGTCATTTGGTCATGTTTTGAGTCGCTTGAAAATCAAGCTTTGTGCTGCGACGCTTCGCCGTGGTTCAAGTACCGCCTTGGGTGACAACGGCATGCTAGCGACAAAAATAATTCTGTTGTGCTGCGGTTATAGTGCCGCGGTTGGGTGACCGCGACAGACTAGACTGCGGCAAGCCTGGTTCCGACCCTGTTTCGTAATTTGGTCATATCTCACTCGTTTGGAGTTCGATTTGACTCATTTTTGAAGCAAAATTCTTGTAATTGATAGGGCTATCATCTCTACACTATAAATACATCTTTTTCTCTCATTTGTATTCAAGGAAACAAAACATACACAACCCTAGAGAGAGATTAAGAGTTTCCTAGAGAGAGAAAGCTTCAAGCTTGCTTCTTTAACTCTCCAAACCCAAAACCCATGTGCATATAACATGTTTCATGCATCAATCTTCCATGGGTCTTCTTCATTTATGACTTGGTAAGTAGAACAAACACAACATCTTCATTTATTGTTCTATCTTAGTCAAGACATGTCTTTTATTGCTTAGTTTAGCAAATCTTCACTCTTATTGCATATTTAGTGAAGTTATGACATGATTGGGTTTTCTTTGTGATAGCTTACATGATTAGGATGATTTTCCCTAAATAGCTAACCCTAGAACATTCTTGTAAAATTTGTTGATGATTAGGTTGATAGATTAATGTTTATTTATCTAGTCAAGCTTTATTGAATGTTCTTGTGGATTTAATTGACAATTATGTTGGTAGAAATTCTCCTAATTGAGTTCACATGTTTGGACATGTTGACATTGTTTGATAGCTAGGATTGTTTTGTGATTGATAACATCTAGCTAAGTCTTTATGTTTTGCATTTAGATATCATTGATGTGTAGGACTCATTGATTGCATTTGTTTATTGCATTTAGTGTCCTTGCCATGTTATTTGACAACATGTGTTGAAATTGGCTTTGTTTGTTGACAATTAGGTTGTAAGAAATCTCTACAACTAATTGACACCTCATGCATGTACATGTAGGTTTTGTTGATAACTAGGATATTTATTTGCATTATAACATCTAGTTAAGCATCTTGTGTTTAGTCTAGCACTTGTTGCATTTGTGAATCATTATTGCCATACTCACATAGACTCTTAATTCTCTTCATGAGTCAAAGTCTTGTGGCTTCTAGGTGAAGCTGCACAAGCAAGGAAAGTCTTGTGGCTACCGATAGGTAGTGCTCAAGCAATTGGTTGAGTGCCACTGTAAAAGGCCTGCTGGGTAGATTAGGAGCTGCTCACGTCAAGAGTAATGTATCAGGGGATATCACTAGGGATTGAACCAAGAGTGGCGAGTGGTAGTGTCCATTGCCTGAGGTTATTGATGAGAATCAAGAAGCATCACCAAAGGCTCAATTGCATGTTCCAGTTGGGCCAATTGCAAGGGCCAAGAGGATCAAAGAAGCATTTAATGATAATTGATTTTGAGTTGCTGAAGTACAAGTTCGGCCCACATGAAGACCAAATCCGGGCTAAACTTTGTAGACCTCTACAGAGGGCATATGAGGTCGGATTATCTATTATAATATGTTTCTGGAAAGCCCAAGACGAGCCCTACAGATGTTATGAAGACTCCGTCATCCGTAACAGATCACAACATGCCCAAAATCAGCTATCTATCTTATTACGCGCAGACTTGAGCTGGACAAGAGCTGGACGCCAAGCAGAACTTCGTGGGCCTCTACAGAAGGCATATGGAGTTGGATCGTCTATTATAATATGTTTTCGGAAAGCCCAAGACGAGCCCTACAGATGTTATGAAGACTCCGTCATCCATAACAGATCGCAACAGGCCCAAAATCAGCCATCTATCTTATTACGCGCAGACTTGAGCTGGACAAGAGCTGGACGCCAAGCAGAACTTCGTGGGCCTCTACAGAAGGCATATGGAGTCGGATCATCTATTATAATATGTTTTCGAAAAGCCCAAGACGAGCCCTACAGATGTTATGAAGACTTCGTCCTCCGTAACAGATCACAACAAGCCCGAATTTAGACATCTAGATTGTTGCGCGAAGACTTGAGCTGAGGAGTCCGAATTTCAGCTTAATTCCATGTGGTTGGAGGAGTCCTAATTTCAGCATACTTGTGTGTGGTACAAGTTAGGGTTAGAGAAGATTCAATTTCAGTTTTTCCTTTTTAGTTTGCAAAGAATAATGGTTGATTTGTTTCCCGAAATTAAGGGGCTGATTTGCTTCCAAATTTAGCCTTTCAATTAGGAAATAAGTCAATAGTTGCTTGTTTTAGTTTGTTTAATTTTCTTTCCCGTTTTGTAAGGCATTAATTGCCTATTTATTTTCCTGATTGTAAGGCATTAATTGCCGAATATTTGTTCCCTTTTAGGTCTTAGATATTTTAGTATTTAAGGGACTCATTGATGTATTATTCAGAAGACTTTGAATGGAATAATATTATTTGAGAGAACGTTTTCTCTTGGTTCTTCATTGAACTATGAACTTATCAAGGGTTATACCTTGTGGCGTTCAAACTTGACTTATCACTCACCTTCTTCTTGTTCTTGAGTGTGGCGTCTACAACCTTCTTGATACCGTTGGTTCTTATCTCCATATAGATAATGGGTCGCGGTCCTTTTTATTTTCTTTATTTGTAAACTTGAATTAGAAAACGATCCTTCATTACCATATATTGGTTCCGGGTCTCACTACTCTTGGTGAGGTTCATATCACTAAGAGTGATGAAGGTATCTTTATTAGCTATGCCTAGAATAATAGAGCCTATAGAGTTTTTAATTTGAAGACTCGGAGCATCATGGAATCATCAAATGTTATCTTTGATGATAATAGGCTCAACTCTGGTGACCATGAGAAGGAGGTTGTTGTTGAAGATAATTCTTCCTTGGAGAAAGTTGTGGTGACTCCCATTGTTTAGACTTCCAACCTTGATGAAGAGGACACACAACCTCTTGATAGAGTCCCTCTGTTGGACTCTAATGAACCCGCTCCAGGGGTTAGAAGACTCCATAACAAAGATGATGTTATTGGAGATGTGAATGAGGGTGTTAGGACTAGGTGTCAAATAGCTAATCTAATTAGCTACATATGCTACATCTCTCAAATTGAACCCAAAATAGTTGATGAAGTCTTAAATAATGAATTTTTGGTTCTTGCTATACAAGAATAGTTACCACAAATTTGAAAGAAATGAGGTTTTGACTCTAGTTTCTAGGCCTAAGACCACTAATGTCATAGGCACAAAATGGATATATAGGAACAAATCCGATGAGGATGGCAACATTGCGCGTAACAAGGCTAGACTTGTTGCACAAGGGTTGATGAGAATCAAGAAGTTTCACCAACGGATCCATTCCATGCTGTAGTTGGGCCAATTACAAAGGGCCAAGAGAATCAATGAAGCATTTAATGGGTTGATCTGATTTGTTGAAGTCCAAGTTCGGCCCACATGAAGACCAAGCTAGGGCTTGGGTGTGTGGTACAAGTTAGAGTTATAGAAGATTCAATTTCAGCTTTTTCCTTTTTGGTTTCCAAAGAATAATGAGCTGATTTGTTTCCCAAAGTAAGGGGCTGATTTGTTTTCAAAATGTAGCCTTCCAAATAGGGAGCAAGTCAACTAATTGTATGTTTTAATCTTTATTTTCTTTCCTTATTGTAAGGCATTATTTGCCTCTTTATTTTCCTAATTATAAGGCATTAATTGCCGAATATTTGTTCCCTTTTAGGTCTTTGATATTTTAGTATTTACGAGATTCATTGATGTATTATTTAGTAGACTTGTAGAATGAAATAATATTATTTGAGTGAACGTTTTCTCTTGGTTCTTCATTGAACTATGAACTTATCAAGGGTTATACTTTGTGGCGTTCAAACTTGACTTATCACTCACCTTCTTTCTTGTTCTTGAGTGTGGAGTCTACAACTTTCTTGATACCATTGGTTCTTATCTCCATCTAGATAATGGGTCACAGTCCTTTTTTTATTTCCTTTATTTATAAACTTGAATGAGAAAACGATTATTCGTTACCATATATTGGTTCCGGGTCTCACTACTCTTGGTGAGGTTCATATCAGTTGGTATCAGAGCTTAGGCTTCTAAATCAGTTTTGATCTATCTTTTTTTTTTTTTTTTTTTTTTTTTTTTTTTTTTTTTGTACTGGACGAAATTAAGCAAAAGTTAAGGTTGTAAAATTCGGCCAAGGAGGAATAAGGAAAATAAAGAAAATAAAAAGGACAGTGACCCATTATCTATATGGAGATAAGAACCAACGATATCAAGAAGGTTGTAGACGCCACACTCAAGAACAATAAAAAAGGTGAGTGATAAGTCAAGTTTGAACACCACAAGGTATAACCCTTGATAAGTTCATAGTTCAATGAAGAACCAAGATAAAACGTTCTCTCAAATAATATTATTTCATTCTAAAAGTCTGATTACATAAGACCAAAGAGTGTCCCTTTTATACTAAAAATAACTTTGACCTAAAAGGGAACAAATATTCAAAAATTAATGCCTTACAATTAGGAAATAAAATAAAGATTAAAACATGCAATTAGTTGACTTGCTCTCTATTTGGAAGGCTAAATTTTAGAAACAAAGTCCCTTACTTTGGGAAACAAATCAGCTCATTATTCTTTAGAAACTAAAAAGGAAAAAGCTGAAATTGAATCTTCTATAACCCTAACTTGTACCACATGCCCAAGCCCTAGCTTGGTCTTCATGTGGGCCGAACTTGGACTTCAACAAATTAGATCAGCCTGTTAAATGCTTCATTGATCCTCTTGGTCCTTTGTAATTGACCCAACTGCAACATTGAATGGATTCGTTGGTGAAGCTTCTTGATTCTCATCATTCCCCCTCGCTTCAAAAGGATTCGTCCTCGAATCTTCACCCAAATATTGTTGATAGCTTGCATCACATAGAACCCCTCTTACTTTTTTGTTTGATGAATCACCTTTGGAAGACATATTTTCTCTTTTGTTTTTTTTTTTTTTGTTTTTGCTTTTTTTTTTTGTTTTTTTTTGTTTTTTTGTTTTTGTTTTTGTTTTTGTTTTTGTTTTTTTTGTTTTTTTTTTGTTTTTGTTTTTGTATTGGATGAAATAAAGGAGGAATATGGAAAACGAAATAACAAAAAAAAAAAAATTAAGAAAATAAGAATAAGGATAATTAAATATGATTTTAGAGCTTGAGAATGATACCAAATGATGCGAACCTCAAAAGACTTGTCTTGAAACCCAACACCAATATTTTGGATTACTTGTCCCAGAAAGCTAAAATACAAATTTGTTGTGAAAAAAAAAAGGATAGATCAAACCTAATTTAGAAGCCTAAGCTTTGATACCAACTGATATGAACCTCACCAAGAGTAGTGAGACCCGGAACTAATATATGGTAACGAATGATCATTTTCTAATTCAAGTTTACAAATAAAGGAAATAAAAAAAGGACCGCGACCCATTATCTACATGGAGATAAGAACCAATAGTATCAAGAAGGTTGTAAACGCCACACTCAAGAACAAGAAAGAAGGTGAGTGATAAATTAAGTTTGAACGCCATAAGACATAACCCTTGATAAGTTCATAGTTCAATGAAGAACTAAGAGAAAACGTTCTCTCAAATAATATTATTTCATTCTAAAAGTCTACTGAATAATACATCAATGAGTCCATTAAATACTAAAATATCTAAGACCTAAAATGGAACAAATATTCGGCAATTAATGCCTTATAATCAGGTAAGAAAATAAAGATTAAAACATACAATTAGTTGACTTGCTTCCTATTTGGAAGGCTAAATTTTGGAAACAAATTAGCCCCTTACTTTGGGAAACAAATCAGCTCATTATTCTTTAGAAACTAAAAAGGAAAAAGCTGAAATTGAATCTTCTTTAACCCTAACTTGTACCACACGCCCAAGCCTTGGTTTGGTCTTCATGTGGGCTGAACTTGGACTTCAACAAATCAGATCAGCCCATTAAATGCTTTATTGATCCTCTTGGCCCTTTGTAAATGGTCCAACTGCAACATGGAATGGATCCGTTAGTGAAGCTTCTTGATTTTCATCAAGGGTACTCTTAAATTGAGGGTATTGACTTTGAGGAAACATTTGCTCATGTTGCCCGTTTAGAGTCCATTAGGCTTCTCTTGTCCATTTCTTGTGTGCACAAGTTCAAATTGTACCAAATGGATGTGAAGAGTGGCTTCTTAAATGGCTTGTTGCAAGAGGAAGTGTTTGTAGAGCAATACAAAGGGTTTGTGGATGCACACCACCCCAACCATGTTTATCGCCTCAAGAAGGCTCTATATAGGTTGAAACAAGCACAGAGGGCTTGGTATAAGCATCTCACTCAATTTCTTGTTGACAATAACTACTCAAGGGGTATAGTTGATAAGACTTTATTCATCAAGAAAGACAATGATAAGCTTTTTATAACTCAATTATATGTTGATGATATAATGTTTTGCTCCACCAACAACATCAAAATTCAATAATTTGTTGATGTTATGTCATGAGTTTGAGATGAGTCTTGTTGGTGAGCTAAGTTACTTTCAAGGTTTGCAAATTAGGCAATTAAATGATTGAATTTGTATAACCCAAGCTAAATTTGCAAAAACCTAGTAAAGAAGTTTGGTCATGGAAATGCCAAACATTGTGATACACCCATGAGTACCACTTTAAGGCTAAGTAAGGATGCTAGTGGAAAAAGTGTGGAACTAACTTTAAATCGAGACATGTATGGTTGCTTGCTTTATTTGAGCGCAAGTAGGCCAATATATCATTTAATGTGGGTGTGTGTGCTAGGTACCAAGCGGATCCTAAGGAGTCCCATCTCTCTTCTGTTAAGAGAATCATTCGGTATGTGAATGGGACATCCAACTATGGGATTGGTACTCTTTTGACACTAATGATAGTTTAGCTGGCTTTAGTATTGCAGATTGGGCAGTGATCAAGCCAAAATTGGTATGATTTTGACCCTCATTTTCGACTATTTTTGCTTGATTCTCAGGCATTTCCCAGTTTTTAATTGTGTAAAATCAAGTGTTTCAGGTTTTGTTAGCTTTCAAGAGCATTTGGGATGAAGTTAAGGACTTGGGTGCAAAAAGGCTCGCAAATGGGAAGAAACAGGGCATTTTCGCTACTTGAGCAAGAAGAGGTCGCCACATGGTCGCCATGGCGACAGAGGATTATTCAGAGCATCAGATGGTCGCCACTTGGTCGCTACTTGGTCGCCATGGCGACTAAAGGTTGCAAAAATCAATCAGGTGGGTTGCCATTTGGGGTCGCCATAGTGACCCACCTTTGCAAGTGACGACCTCACAACTTTTATCATTGTCGCCATATGTGGTCGCCATAGTGACCATTTCATGCAAATGGTGACCTCATCAAGAATTGCTCATGGTTGCCACTTGCTATATGGCAAAAAAGATGATATTTGTGGCGACCTTTACATCTAACCGTTTTATGCACCAGGGTCGCCATAGCGACAAAATAGCGAACTTTGTGCCACATCAGCGAATCAAGCAGTTATCAGTACATGTTCAAGAGACAATATATATAGTGGTCTTTCATCTTTAGAGAAGAACCACCACCTTAGAGAGCACGAAATTCACTCCTTTGAGATCTAGATTTCTCATCCATGGCTCATCTTTCTTCATCCTCCATTTCTAAACTTGTACTCACCTAATTCCATCCAAATCTCGACATCAAACCTTGACTACTTCCCTAAATCATTCCTCTCCTATCATTTTCTACATCCAAATTCCTTTGTCACTTTCCACTAAACATCCAGACCTCAAGACACATCCTCTACTTCCACTCTTTGCATTAGGAGCATAAAAGGAAAGGAAGGATCAAGCACGAAGAAGGAGGCCCAAGGGTGATTTCCATATTATTTACATGCTTTCCATTTTATTGCTAATATGTGTAACTAAACCCCTAATCTAGGGGATAGATTTGAGGATCATTTGATTGTGGGTATTAGCCTTAGCTTTGTAATGAATCTCTTTATGTATTCTATTCATTCAATCATTAGATTCTATTCATTATGTGATTGACTTTTATATCCACTTGTTAATTACAATCTTGTTTAGAGTAATATGTTATACAATCATATTTGGATTGACACCCTTGTGTGATTAAGAACCTATTGGATATGATAGATTAGTGGTGGGTATATCAACCCTACTAATCTAAGCCTCAAGTGGCTATAAAGGCATTACCCACTCTCAACTGCTAATCAATCTATTCCCTATCAATCATATTAATTGTTTACATAATTATTCTTATCAAGGTTGTTGAGTATTCTATTTTTCATATCACTTTAGTATTTTCAATTTAGTAGTTAACATTGGTGGTTTTTGGGACCACACATCTATCAAATATAATGATTTATTTTATTTGTCTAAAGATTAGTCAATCTATAAATGAAATAATATTATTTGAGAGAACGTTTTCTCTTGGTTCTGGGGAACCATAGGGAGAGAAAAAAAAAAGTGAATAGTGGTCGTTGCTACAGTGATTCCGCTGCTGCTACAGTAATTCCATCACTGCTACAGTGCCCCCTACAGTTCCGTCAATGCTACAGTGCTGCTACAGTGTTCCGTTACTGCTACAGTGCCGCTACAGTGATTTTCTTTAGTATTTGATAGATCCTATGTGCATGGAGGCCGCTTTGTCTCTTTCATCTCCGGTGGCAGTGTCTTCCATCTCGAATAGTCTGGTTGGTCTGAGTACGGTGAGTGGAGTGAATTCCTCTTATCGGGTTGTTCCTCTTGCATCTGGTGGGGTGTGTTCATTGGTTAAAGAGTTGATTCCTTCTCAGCCTGAGGGGGATGTTTCGATGATCATTTCGGATTCTGTTACAGGTCTCATTCAGAGTCCAGCGCCTATGGTCCAGGGTGGTAAGTCTTTTGCGGGTCTTTTCAAATCTTCTCCTGTTGAGACTTTACCGGTGCCATCAGTTCCCTCTAAGAAGGGGGGGTATGTTTCTGTTCGGGTGAATCCGATTGCTTATCAGGCTCGTCTTGAGTTGTGTAAGAATGCTCTTATTGGTCGTGTGGTGCTTTCTAGTGGTGAGCGGCCTTGGAAGCTTGTGGATCTTAAGGTAAGACTTAGCAAGCATTGGATGCTAAACTCCGATTGGCGACTTATCTCTCTAGGGAGAGGATATTATCAGATTCTTTTGAAGTCTCCTGCTGAGAAGACTCATGTTTGGGGATTAGGTTCAGTTCATCTGAAGCCAGGTATTCTTCGCTTATAGCCTTGGGTCCCGGATTTTAACCCATCGCTACAGAAGTCCACCAATGCTCAGGTTTGGGTTAGGCTCTTTGATTTATCGTGGGAATATTGGCATCCAAAAATTATTTCTGACTTGGCTAGAGGGATTGGCGTGCCATTGCGGTTGGACAAGGCTACTAGTGATGGGGATTTTGGTCATTATGCTAGAGTTCTAGTTGATCTGGATGTGTCATCTGTGCTGCCTACTTCAGTGTTGCTAGAGAGGGATGAATTTCATAGTTCTTTTATAGCTGTTGAGTATGAAAATCTCCCAGTTTTTTGCTCTACTTGCTTTTTTATAGGTCATTTGCCTAGTTCTTGTCGTTGGAACAAGTCTTCTAAGGTTCCTCTAACTAGTTCTGCAAAATCAACCCAGGATATAGCGGGGGATTCTAGAGTTTTTGGAGCTGATGGTTTTCAGCCTGTTCGGACCCGTTCTTCTAAATCAGTTTATCGCCCTGTTATTGCACCTCAGGAGGAGGTCCCGTTATCCAATGTTTTTACAGCTATTCATCAGGATATAGGTGGTCAAGATTCGGTAGTTGTCCATACTTCAGTAGGGTCTAATTTGATTTCCGGATCCATTCCGTCCGCTAGTTTGGTTCTTTCTTCGGATCCATCTTCGTCTACCGTGCCAGCTATTTCTGAAGTGGTTTCGAGTTCGGTTCCTCCAATGATTTCCCAGGCATTGCAGATTTGCAAGGGTTCAGGATTTGTTTATGAGGGCACTGATTCAGTTTTGGTTTCTAGTTCTTCGGTTGTGAATCCTTCTATTAGTTCTGTCAGTTCGACTGTAGGGGTGATGCATGATGTTAAGACTATTGTTCAGGGTTCTTCATTGGTCAATCAGGTTCGTCCTATGGTCTCTACCATTTTATCCAGGTCATCTTCTCGTCCGGGTCAGACAGCTTGTCGGCAAGTTAGGGTTCATGAGGTTTCAGGCAATCAATCATCTGAGGAGGCGGTTGTGTCTTCATTTTCGAATGTCAATGTGGATCAGAGTAGTGATGGATCTGGTGTTTCTTGTTCTTCGGTTGTGGTTCTTAGGGTGCTTATTCAGACCTTGGGTCCGTTGTCAGAATCTCAGGCCGAGCTTCACCTCATTGCAAATTCCTCATGGGCTTCCCAAATGGAGGAGGGTGAGTTCGCCGATGATGAGATTGCTCAGAGAGCTTTGAGGGTTGAGCGTAGGCTGGCTTCTTTAAAGTCCGGATATCGGGCTCCTCCGACGGTTTCCGATGATTAATGTTCTATTTTGGAACTGTCGTGGGATCCGGGGTGAGCCCACGAGGCGGGTACTTAGAGAGTTATGTCGTTTACATAGACCTGCTTTGGTTTGTATTGCAGAGCCTATGGTTGATTTTTCCTCTATCTCTTTAGGTTTCTGGTCTTCTCTCGATCTTCGTCTGGTGGGCATGAATGATAGGGGTGGGTTGATTCCGACTATTTGGGTTTTCGCTTGTGTTTCTTTTCCTGAGGTTCAGATAGTTCATTGTCATGAGCAACATCTTACTGTTTCACTTTCGATCGGTTCTCGGGTGCATTGGTACACTTTTGTTTATGCGAGCACTTTTACAGTGGTTCGTAGGTCTCTTTGACAGTCTCCTCGTGATATGGTTAGTTTGGTTTCTTCTTCCTGGTTGGTTGTTGGGGATTTTAATGCGGTTCTGGGTGCTCATGAGGCTTTGGGTTCTCGTTCTCCTGCCCGTGGTTCTTGTGAGGATTTCAGGTCGATGATTGAGGATTGTGATTTGGTTGGTATTCGTTCTCAGGGTGCCCGATTCACTTGGGTTAGAGGTCGCAGTAACCGCACTAGAGTTGAGAGACGATTAGATAGAGTTTTGGTTTCTGATGGTTGCATTTCCTGTTGGCGGGAAATTTCGTGTGTGGCTCTTCCCCGTATCTGTTTAGATTACTGCCCGTTGTTGGTTCGGTTGTCAGATTTTGAGGTTTCCAGTCATAGACCGTTTCGGTTTCAGAGCATGTGGTTAGAGCATCCTGATTTTATTGCTATTGTTCGTAGGATTTGGAGCTCTCATGTTGTGGGTAGGCCTTCTCAGGTTGTTATTTATAAGCTGAGAAGCTTGAAGAAGGCTCTCAAGTCTTGGAATTGGGAGGTTTTTGGTGATCTTAACTCTACCATTGCTGGGAAGTGTGCAGAGCTTCATTCTATTCAGCTAGATTTGTATAACCGGGGTTTTTCAGATGATCTTTTTATGGCCGAGGCGAATGTTCATTCTGAGCTTGATGTGTTGTTACGGAGACATGAGTGTTTTTTTCGGGATCGGTCTAGAGTTAGGTGGTTTCGTGATGGGGATCGGAACACATCATTCTTTCATGCCTCTATCAAACGTAGGCAGTATCGTAATGTTATATCAGCCCTTTCGATTAATGGGGTTATCTCGGAGGATCAGCCTACCATCAGGGATCATATCATTAGTTATTATTCTGACCTTTTTTCCTCGGATGTTTCTCAAGTTGGAAGAGATTTATCTATTGTAGATGATGTGATTCCTTCCTTGGTAATTGCCGTAGAGAACGTTTTCTTGACTAGCGTTCCATCTGTAGATGAAATTCACGATGTAGTCTTTGCTATGGATGCTGCTTCTGCCCCTGGGCCAGATGGGTTTTCTGGTAGATTTTATCAAAGATGTTGGGATGTTGTTGGTAGTGACGTGGTCCTTGCTATTCAGGATTTTTTCATCACCGGAGTTATTTTCCCGGGTCTTAATTCCAGTTTCATTATTCTTCTTCCGAAGCTGAGGGAATCTATTTCGGTTGATCAGTTTCGTCCGATTGTTCTTAGCAACTTTCTTTTTAAAATTTCTTCGAAGATTTTGGCTGATCGTTTAGCTCGTGTTGCCTCCAGGATTATTTCTCCTCAGTAGTTCGGTTTCATTCGAGACCGACATATCGAGGATTGTATTGCTTTGGCTTCTGACTGTGTGAATGTGTTGCATAAGAAGTGCTATGGGGGTAACTTGGCCATGAAGATTGATATCCGTAAGGCTTTTGACACCCTGGATTGGTCTTTCCTTTGCAGAGTGCTTCAGGCTTTTGGGTTCTCTTCTGTTTTTGTGGATTGGATGAACAGTATTCTTCGTTCGTCTAGGCTTTCAGTTCTTTTGAATGGGGTCCCTGAGGGATATTTCGGTTGCTCTAGAGGGATTGGTCAGGGAGATCCGCTCTCTCCGCTTTTGTTTGGTATTGCAGAAGACTTCCTTAGTAGATTATTAACGAGGTTGGTGGGTTCTTCTCAGATTCTGCCGATTTCTTCCCCAAGGGGTTTTTTGGCTCCAATTCATTTGCTCTATGCAGATGATGTTTTGATCTTTTGCAGAGGCACTCAAAAGAATCTAAAGCATATCATGGGTGCTTTTGGCAATTATGGTGATATTTCAGGCCAGTTGGTTAACTGGGGTAAGTCTTCGATTTATTTCGGATCTTCTATCTCCCCCTCTCGGATTGGTAGTTTGCAGTCTCTGGTTGGTATGCAGATTGGGCATCTTCCGTTTTCTTATTTGGGAGTCCCTTTATTTCGGGGTAAGCCTCGAAAAGCAGTGCTACGCCCTATTGCGGATAAGATCTTGTCTAAATTCGCTAAATGGAAAGGCAAGTCTCTCTCTCTGGCCGGTCGTGCTACTCTGATCAGGTCAGTCATCACTGGTTCATTTGTGCACTCTTTCATGATTTACAAGTGGCCTTCTTCTCTACTGTCACTAATTAACCGCAAGTTGAGAAACTTTTTGTGGACCGGTTCCTGTGAGGAGACTAAGTTGGTTCGGGTTGCATGGGATCGTTGTTGTAGGCCTTACTCATAGGGTGGTCTTGGTCTGAAAGATATTGGGTTGCTGAATGACTCACTGTTGCGGAAATTCACCTGGAAGTTTATGACCTCTGATGGTTTTGCTTTCTCTTTTCTTCGGGAGAGGTATCTCAGGCATTTGCAGAAGCCTCATGGAGGGTATGTCACCTCCTCGATTTGGTCTTCTCTTCGGTCTAATTATAGTTCCCTTCTTAAGGAAGGTATCTGGCTAATTGGCGAGAACTCTCAGAGGGACTTTTGGCGGGATAATTGGTTGGGGGTTCCCATTTTGGACCTTTTAGGGATTCCTGATTATTTAGCTAATCCGCTCCGGGCGAGGGTTTCAGATTTTATTCATCAGGGTAGATGGGTGCTAGCCGATTGTTTTCGAGCGCGTTTCCCTGATCTGTGTTTTCGGATTGATCGTATTGCAATTTCTCCTGTTGTGGATTCTCTGGTTTGGGCTAATTCTCGGGATGGTCGTGTTTCTTGCAAGGCTGCTTATTCCTAGTTTTTCCGTGATATTCCTCAGGTTGTTTGGTGGAGAGATGTTTGGTCCCGTTTTATTCCCCCCTCTCGCTCTGCTTTGACTTGGCGTTTGATGTTGAACAGGCTTCCTACTGAGGATCGCCTTTGCAGGTCTGGGTTCCAGTTGGCTTCTCGTTACAGTATTTGTGGGGTTAGTAGTGAATCTACAGATCATCTTTTTCTTCATTGTCCCCTGGCAGTTGCTCTTTGGGAGGCGGTTTTCTCGACTTTCCAGCGACGTGTCTCTACCGAAACTTGGCAATCCTTTTTCTTGCAAGCCGTGTCGGTTTCCTTTAGTGAGCAGGTCAGGATTTTGTGGAAAGCGGCTATCCATGCAGTGATATGGGGGGTGTGGACTACTCGTAATCAATGGATCTTTGAAGGGAAGTCGATGGACTTTAGATCCCTCCTTTCTTTGGTCTGGTGTGCGGTTTCAGAGGCTAATCGCCTAGAGATTGGTTGTATGCGTAACTGTATGGATGACCTTTTGATTCTTCGTCGATTTGGTCTTCAGGGTCGTCCTTCTAAAGCCCCGGTTATCAAGAGTGTGATTTGGTCGCCTCCGGCCCCTGGATGGATCAAAGTGAATACTGATGGCGCTGCTATGGGCTCTCCGGGGGTTGGTGGTTGTGGTGGTATCTTTCGGAACTGTAGAGCATTTGTAAAGGGTTGCTTTGCTATTCCTCTTGGTCAGGTTTTCGCTTTTGAGGCTGAGCTTCTGGCGGCCTCATTGGCCATTAATTTTGCTTGGAAGTATGGGTGGCATCGAATCTGGCTTGAGAGCGATTCTTCTTATGTGGTTCAGCTTCTCTCTTCTTGTTCTGAGTTGGTTCCTTGGAGGGTTCGTCAGGCGTGGCAGCGTTGCATCTTCCAAATCTCACATATGGATTTTCAGGTTTCACATATTTTTAGGGAGGGTAATCAAGTTGCAGATACGCTTTCTAAGCATGCTTTGGAGCTTCAGACAGATTCTTGGTGGTTCTCTGCCCGCCATTCTGTTCTTCTTTAGTTGGCAATGACTGCATGGGCCGCGAGTCTTTTCGTTTTTCTTGATGTTTTCTTTTTCTTTTTGGTGTGGCCTACGTTCCTCTTTTTGTTTGGGGTTGTTTTCCCTGGCTCTTTGTGCTTTGTTGCTTTTTGTCACTTTTTACTTTCTTTTATCTCTTTTATATACGGATACTGTCTAGGGGTTTTTCAGCATATGATCGCTTGTGATGCTTTTTCCCCTTAGATCAATCCAATTTTATTAAAAAAAAAAAAAAAACACTTCATATCCCTGTGGAACGAACTTGCTTACCATTTGCTATAAAATCACACTTTAAAAGATTTAAGTGGGTTTTCAAAGATCAAATAAATTACATCATTTTTGTGAGTGCACGACAGCTCATCAGGTAGGAAATTACGATGATAGGAAAAGCATATTGGATGGTTGCTTCTTCCTAGGGAACAACTTGGTGTCTTGGTTTTGCAAGAAGCAAAATTCGATTTCCTTGTTCATGGCCGAAGCCGAGTACATAGCCGCGAGGAGTGAATGCATACAACTCCTATAGATGAAGCAAATGTTAGTCGACTATGGATTCAACCAAGGTACTCTAACCCTCTTTTGTGATAATATCAATGCTATTAACATTTCAAAGAATCCAGTGCAACACTCTAGGACTCAGCATATTGAAATCCGACATCATTTCATAAGAGAACTAATTGAGAACAAATGCATAGTACTTGAACATGTAGGTAATAATGATCAACTAGCAGACTTATTTACTAAACCCTCAGATGCAGCTAGGTTTCATGCACTTAGTAGATCTATTGGAATATGTCTCATGGACTGATGTGGTTTGGATATTGACCTCATAAGGGGAACTCAAGCAAAAAGAGCAAATATGCATACTTGTCACATGCAATAAATTTGAAAAATCTTATGCTTCCTTATTAATTGCTTGAGTATCTTGGTTGCACATATTCTTATATGATATTTTCTTCAATAAGTGTGAATCTTGCTTTGTTTGCAATCCATGTCATATTTATGTTCAAACATGCATTTTTGGACTAGAAGATATTCATAGAAAGTACTTTTTGAATGACCTATAATGATCTCCTTGACATGATATGATGAGAACCAAGAAGCTTCACCAACAGATCCATTCCATGTTATAGTTGGGCCAATTACAAGATGCTAAGAGGATAAATGAAGCATTTAATGGGCTGATCTGATTTGTTGATGTCCAAGTTCGGCCCATATGAAGACCAAGCTAGGACTTGGGCATGTGGTACAAGTTAGGGTTAGAGAAGTTTCAATTTTAGCTTTTTCCTTTTTAGTTTCCGAAGAATAATGAGCCGATTTGTTTCCTAAAGTAAGGGGCTGATTTGTTTCCAAAATTTAGCCTTTCAAATAGGGAGCAAGTCAACTAATTGCATGTTTTAATCTTTAATTTTTTTCCTGATTGTAAGGCATTAATCACCAGTTTATTTTCCTGATTGTAAGGCATTAATTGCCGAATATTTGTTACCTTTTAGGTCTTAGATATTTTAGTATTTAAGGGACTCATTGATGTATTATTCAGCAGACTTTTAGAATGAAATAATATTATTTGAGAGAATGTTTTCTCTTGGTTCTTCATTGAACTATGAACTTATCAAGGGTTATACCTTGTGGTGTTCAAACTTGACTTATCACTCACCTTCTTTCTTGTTCTTGAGTGTGGCGTCTACAACCTTCTTGATACCGTTGGTTCTTATCTCCATATAGATAATGGGTTGCGATCCTTTTTATTTTCTTTATTTGTAAACTTGAATTAGAAAACGATCCTTCGTTTCCATATATTGGTTCCAGGTCTCACTACTTTTTGTGAGGTTCATATCATTTGGTATCAGAGCGTAGGTTTCTAAATCAGGTTTGATCTATCTTTTTTTTTCTATTTCTTTTTATTTCGTTTGATCAAAAAAAAAAAAAAAAAGCTAATCATATCCGTTACCAAAAAAAAAAAAAAATTGATTTGATTCCAATTAAAAAAAAAAAATTGATCAGATCTGTTAAAAAAAAAAAAAAACAAAAAAAAGTGAATGAAGAGTGGAAAAAGGCAAGAGAGTGCGAGCTCATTAGAGGGTAACAGTTGAAATTGAGTGAAACACAAGTGCGAGTGCCTTCATTATTGAGAGTAAACACGTGAGGGAGTGTTGTGAGGCTTACCAATTTGTTTTTGCAAGTTAAAAAAAAATGTCTGACGATGCACCAGAAAAGGACAATTTCAAACTTTTTTTTAAAATTCTTGGATCAAAAGTTTGATCAGTTGGAGATGAGGTTGGATCAACGATCAAAGAGGAAGGGTACCACACAAGTTGGGCAACATTCGGGCTCTTCTTCATTATGGGAACCGAATTGGAATGAGAGGGATGACCAGCCTAGTTTCAATGCCAAGGCCAAACCTTCCAAAGATCACAAAGATGGAGAGCTTTTGGTCGCAAGAAGAACTCTTAGTGCTCAAGCAAAGAAAGATGATGAGGTACAACGTGACAATGCCTTTTACACCCGATGCCATGTTAATGATAAGGTATGTAGCATGATAATTGATGGGGGAAGTTGTACTAATTTGGCTAGCACTAGTTTGGTGGAAAAACTAAATTTGGCCACTTTAAAGCACCCAAAACCTTATAAGCTACAATGGTTGAATGATAGTGAAGAAATCAAGGTGACTAAACAGGTGTTGGTGTCTTTTTCCATTGGGAAGTACAAAGATGAAATATTGTGTGATGTGGTACCAATGCATGCGAGCCATATCCTTTTGGGGCGACCATGGCAGTTTGATAGGCGTGTAACTCATGATGGTTACACAAATAGATACTCCTTTGTACTCAATAAAAAGCGAATCACTCTTGTACCCTTAACCCCAATACAAGTTTATAAATATCAAGTGAGGTTAACAGAAAAAAAAAAGATGAAAAAAAGGAGAGTGAGAGTTCAAAAGAAAGAGAGATTGAAACAGCAAAAAAAGAAATCTCGGCTGATAAGAAACAAAAAAAGAAAAGACAACAAGTGAACTTCTATGCAAAAAAAAAGTGAGATAAAAAAGGCTTTGTTTTCAAATCAGCCAACTTCTTGGCCTAGTGTTCTTGTTTCTCTTTTGCAGGACTTTGATGAAGTGTCATAGGCTATCAATAACATTATGGTGAAGATTCGAGGACGAATCCTTTTGAAGAGAGGGGGAATGATGAGAAGCAAGAAGCATCACCAAAGGATCCATTCCATGTTGCAGCTGGGCCAATTACAAGGGGCTAAGAGGATCAATGAAGCATTTAATGGGCTGTTCCGATTTGTTAAAGTCCAAGTTCGGCCCATATAAAGACCAAGCTAGGGCTTGGGCGTGTGGTACAAGTTAGGGTTAGAGAAGTTTCAATTTTTAGCTTTTTTCTTTTTAATTTCCAAATAATAATGAGTCGATTTGTTTCCAAAAGTAAGGGGCTGATTTGTTTCCAAAAATTAGCCTTCCAAATAAGGAGCAAGTCAACTAATTGCATGTTTTAATATTTAATTTCTTTCCTGATTGTAAGGCATTAATTGCCCATTTATTTTCCTAATTGTAAGGCATTAATTGCCGAATATTTTGTTACCTTTTGAGTCTTAGGTATTTTAGTATTTAAGGGACTCAATGATGTATTATTCAGTAGACTTTGAATGGAATAATATTATTTGAGGGAACGTTTTCTCTTGGTTCTTCATTAAACTATGAACTTATCAAGGGTTATACCTTGTGGCATTCAAACTTGACTTATCACTCACCTTCTTTCTTGTTCTTGAGTGTGGCGTCTACAACCTTCTTGATACCGTTGGTTCTTATCTCCATATAGTTAATGGGTCGCGGTCCTTTTTATTTTCTTTATTTGTAAACTTGAATTAGAAAACGATCATTCGTTCCCATATATTGGTTCTGGGTCTCACTACTCTTGGTGAGGTTCATATCAAGGATGGTCCTCCCTCTTGCTCCAATTTGGTTTCCATGATGATGAAGAACCCGAATTTTGCCCAACCCGTGTGGAACCCTTCCTCTTCAATTGTTGTTCCACTTTAATGGCCACTACATTTGCATTGTCTTGGTGTATCCCATTTTGAAACCTAGCCATAGTCGCCTCTCGGTCCTCCTCCATATCAACTCCAATCATGGCTATCTCCATCTTCTTGTAGTAGTCATCAACACACTTAGACCCTAAGTCTGCTGAAATTGAATCTCCTCCAACCATTTGCCACTCACCACATGCCTAGCTTGTGCCACACGCCCAAGTCTTCTCTTATTCGGCCCAATCAATTGTCTTGATGATGTTAATTAAGCCTTGGTCTTTATGTGGGATCATCTTAGACTTTAATAATTCAGAATCAGTCACTGTGTCTTGAATTAGGTAATAGTGCTTCTTTGAATCTCTTAACCCAAGCCCTTACCCTTATTATTGGCCCAACCGGAACATGCAATAAATCCCTTGGTGCAGCTCCCTATTCTCATCACATGGCATTTAACACACAAGATGCAATCATATAAATATGCATGATTAGATATTAAAAACATGAGTGCTCTCATATAAAAACACACAATATACACAAAGTATGGATATACACGGAATGTGTGTGTGTGTGTGCAACTATATCTCTTCAAAGCAAGTAAGAACTTAGGAATTTACCTTTGGTGCTTCTTCTCTTGAGGTCTTGAGAGAGCCTTAATTGTGCAAAGCGCCAACCATCATAAGCCTATTCTACCCTTACGTCAAACCTCACATGTGGTTTGTCACCGAAATTAGCCAATCAAACTTTGAGGAACTTATAGCTACCCTTACATTTCAAATCCCAATTGTGGTTTGTCACCGAAATAAGCCAATCAAACTTTGAGGTCTTTACAATGACAAAAAGGTGGAGTAGTGTGGTAGAAAGGATAGGGGAGTTTTTAGTAATTTATAACATGTTGGGGAGAATTATTTGTTGAGGGGAAGTAACCCATTTAGGGGGAGCATTGCGTTGCACTTCATTGTATGATGTTGCTTGTTTTCTTTATTGCAATGCTTGTATTTATTTTTTCACTTGATCACCTCATTTACACTTTTCTTGGAAAGTGTAGTTATCTTGATTTGCAAGGTTGCTTTTTATTTATTTATTAAAATTGGACTGATCTAAAGAGAAAAAGCATCACAAGTAATCATATGTTGAAAAACCCCTAGACAGTATCCATATATAAAAAAGATAAAAGAAAGTAAAAAGTGACAAAAAGCAACAAAGCACAAAAATCCAGGGAAAACAACCCCAAACAAAAAAAGTCATGTAGGCCACACCAAAAAGAAAAAGAAAAAAATAAAGAAAAACGAAAAGACTCTCGACCTATGCAGTCATTGCCAACTAAAGAAGAACAGAACGGCGGGGCAGAGAACCACCAAGAATCAGCTTGAAGCTCTAAAACATGCTTAGAAAGCGTATCTGCAACCTGATTCCCCCTCCCTAAAAATATGTGAAACCTGAAAATCCATATGCGAGATTTGGAAGATGCAGCGCTACCACGCCTGACGAACCCTCTAAGGAACCAAGTCAGAATGAGAAGAAAGAAGCTGAACCAAATAAAAAGAATTGCTCTCAAGCCAGATTCGATGCCACCCATACTTCCAAGCAAAATTAATGGCCAATGAGACCGCCAAAAGCTCGGCCCCAAAAGCGAAAACCTGACCAAGAGGAATAGCAAAGCAACCCATCACAAATGCTCTACAGTTCCAAAAGATACCACCACAACCACCAACCGCCGGAGAACCCATTGTTAGGATTAAACCTAATATATTATTTTGTTTCATTGTTTTAATTAAATGAGAATTAATTAATTTATTAATTAATTATTTAATTAAGAAACAAATCTTTTTTGATTAGGAAATATGATTCCTAAAGGTATACTATTGGTAGTAGTATACTTAAATTAAAAGATTTGTTTGACAAGAAAATAAATAATTAATTTTATTTATTTAATCAAATAAGAAGTCTTTTTAATTTAGTCAAATAAGTGAATAAAAATATCTATGAGTTGGATTAGGGTTTGAACTCTTAAAACTAGAAGGAAATTAGGGTGCAACTAAAACTCCTATATTTTTGGAGTGAAAATTGCGGCAACCCTAGTGCTTTTAGAGAAGGGAATTTCGGCCGCCCTAAATTGAAGAGAGAAGAGAATTCGGCCATTAGGTGTTGTGGTGCTTGATACAATTCTTCTTCTTCTTCTTCTCAACTCATAGAAATGAATTTTTATTCTACTAAAAACAAAAAAGAGTGAATAGATTATTCTTTGATGGTACACTAATTGCTTGTTCATAATAAGCTTGTGTGTACAACATCGATTGAGGTTCACGCGAGTTTCGATCATTAGATTGAGAACTCAAAAGTGACCGGAATAATCTTAGTCTTCTTTTGATTGTTTTGTGACTAACAAAAGAAAAGAAAAGTTTTGTTTGTCCATTCTCAGGTTTGCAATTCAAAGAAAAAGGGAGACCACGCTCCAAGGTGATTCACGTTCGTGCTAGGATTGAAGATCTTGCGGATTACCATCGACGTTAGTCAATCGGATCATGCGACAAAAGGTATTCTTCTTTTGTTGATTATATGTATGTTTAATTAATTAAAAAGGGTTAAGGTTCATAAAAGGAAAAATTTTAAAAGTTACTAAATCTATTTTTAGTCTCGCTTCCGCTGCGTGTACTACGGTATTTTTCCCTACAATTGGTATCAGAGCCAGGTTGAACCCTTTTAATTAATTAACGTATATATACGTGAATATATTTCTTTTTATTGTGATTATGCATGTTTAGAAAGAAATGACACTCTAGGTATTCGCATATATAATTACATGTGGATGTATGGATTTATATATGTTTATGTGGATTGTTATTGCTCGATTTTGGTTATAGATTTTCAATGTAATTTTGGTTTCGGAATTGTAACAAGAAGGGTGGTCTATCATCGCCATAATTTCTTCTTGGTAGTTGCTAGGTTTTATTTTTTTATTTATTTTAAGTGCAGTATTTTTACTGCAGTTTTTTTTATTTTTTGTGCAGTTTTTATTTTTTGTAAAAAGTACTGCAGTAATTAAATTTTTTTTTTTTTGCAGTATTTTATTGTTTAAATAAAGTTGTAATACCTTCTTCATCGAAGAATCGAAGACATGAAGAAACCGGAACCAAGAACGAGCACCGTGCGCACCCTAGGAGTGGATTGGGCTGCGCATGGCAAGCCCATTACATGGTGGGCTGCGCACGGCAGCCTTGCAAGGCCTTATGGGCTGCGCATGGCAGCCCCTTTGTGGGGTTGTGGGCTGTGCAAGCCCAAGGGAGGAGGCTGAAGGATGAGCGTATGGTTGATGGGCCACTTGAAGATCATGTATTCCTAAATTATTGTAATTTACTTGTTTTTCTAGGATGGGCCAAAATTGTTGCTATTTAATTTTTTGCTTAAATATTACAATATTTGTTATTGTATGATAACATGACATGTAGAATAGGAGTGCCACTCATATATCTCTTTTGGTATGAACATGCATTGAATGATTTAGGTATCTAAATTGGCATCTGGATAACTTGGTAAATCATTCTATGAGATTTAATCACATGCCTTAAATAATTGAGTGGGAGAAGGTGTTTTTGTAACACCTATGGCCTCCAAGGTTAGTTGAGCTTAATTATTTATTGGTAATCCCCCCAAGGGCGTCCATGAATGGAATTTAGAAATAAACTTCCTTACAAGGATAGACTAGACAATGGACTCAAACGAGATCTACTCCCCAAGGAGGGATTTTCGTGAGAGAAAATTGAGGGTCGATATCTTGGTAACACACTCAATGTAATTTTATTGATATCCTCCCAAGAGTTCTTGTCAGTAAAATTGCAAGGCTAAAATTGAAAACGCTGGTTGTTATGTTAACAATTAGGTGGGACCTAGTCTAACTAGTAAATGGTGCGAACTCCCAAAGGAGGCGTAACATTTATGGGTGTTGGTTCACCGTTGAATTTTTATGATTGAATTTTTTATTTAATTCAAGATAAATATTTAAAGTGCTTTATAATGATTATTTACTTATATATGATTTGTTTTTATTCAAAAATCATGACCCCATCAATTATGAACATCCTGAAAGATAACACTTTAACTGGAGATAATTATGTAACATGGAAAAGGAAAATTGGGTTGTTGCTGCAAAGTGAAAAACATAAGTTAGTTTTAACTACTCCTAAACCACCTGCTCCTAATAATGAATCTAGCATAATGCAAAGATATGAGTATGAGCAGTTGAAGACTTCAGATGATATGGCCAAATGTTATATTATGGCCACTATCTTCGATGTGTTGCAACAGCAGCATGAAGGAATGGAGTCTACTGCTGATATAATGATGTCTCTAGAGGAGATGTTTGCTATGAAGTCCAGGACGACTAAGAGAGAGGCAGTGACTGCTTTTATGAATCTTAGGATGAAACCTGGACAGGCTGTGAAGGATCACATGATGAAAGTCATAGCACATCTCAACATTGCTGAACTGCATGGAGCTGAGATAGATGGTGAGACAAAAATTGATATGGTTGTCAATTCATTGTCAGATTCCTTTGATCAGTTCAAATTGGACTACACTTTGAACAAAAAGGAATACACCTTACAGAGCCTGATGCAAGATGTTCAAAGTGCTGAAAAGATCCTTGTGAAAAGCAAAGGTCAAGAGATTCATGTGGTTGGTAAAGTTGCTACTGTTAAGACCCGCCAGAAGGTCAAGAAACAACAGAAGAAAAAGCAACTTGGGCCTACCAAGAAGGAGACCAAGAAAGTAACCAAGATCAAAGGGAAATTCTTCCTTTGTGGTGAAAAGGGACATTGGAAAAGAAATTGCCCAAAGTCCCAGAACAAGAAGGAAGAAGGTAATGTGAATTATCTTGAAACATATTTTTTGGCAGATTCTACAGATTCTTGGATCATAGACTCTGGAGCCACTAATCATGTTTGTTATTCCTTGCAGGGGTTCCAAGAAATGAGAAGGCTGAGTAAGAATGAAATCAATTTGCGCTTGGGCAACGGATCGTTAGTGTCTGCAAGTGCAGTGGGAGATATTAGAGTTTATTTGGATTCTAGAAGGCATTTAGATTTGATAGACATTTATTATGTACCTCAATTCAAGAGGAATTTAATTTCAGTTTCTTGTTTAAATAAATTTGGATATTCGGTTACTTTTAATAAAGTTTTTATTATTAGTAAGAATGACAAAATTATTTGCCAAGGTACATTGGAAAACGGTCTATACTTTTTGCATAGAAATATCTCTCACTCGTTAGACACAGAAATAATGGAACCTAATCATAAAAGAGTTAAATTATCAAAAGATGAAACCTATTTATGGCATTTACGCCTAGGTCATATTAACCTTAATAGGATTAAAAGATTGGTAAGTGACGGACCTTTGAGTGACTTAAAGGTTGATGATCTACCAACTTGTGAATCTTGTTTGGAAGGTAAAATGACCAAAAGGACGTTCTCTGCCAAAGGTGCCAGATCTACTGAATGTTTAGGATTGATACACACTGATGTATGTGGACCTATGAGCATTCAAGCTAGAGGTGGATATGAGTACTTCATCACTTTCACAGATGATTACTCAAGATTTGGCTATGTGTATCCTATGCGACATAAGTCAGATGCTTTTGACATGTTCAAAGCATTCAAAGCTGAAGTGGAAAATCATCTTGAGAAACACATAGAAATCTTGAGATCTGATCATGGTGGAGAATATCTATCTGGTGAGTTTCAGCAATATCTTATTGATAATGGGATAGTTTCTCAGTTTTCTACATCAGGTACACCTCAACAAAATGGGGTAGCAGAAAGGAGAAATAGAACTCTTTTGGATATGGTTAGGTCTATGTTGAGTTATTCAACACTTCCTATTTCTTTTTGGGGATATGCTTTACAAACTGATGTATACATTCTAAACGATGTACCATCTAAGTCTGTTCCTAAAACACTGCATGAGTTGTGGACTGGGCGCAAGCCTAGTTTACAACACTTAAGGATATTTGGTTGTCCTGCGCATGTGTTAAAAGGAAAGACAGAAAAGATGGAGTCCCGTTCGGAAACATGTATATTTGTAGGGTATCCAAAAGAAACTAAAGGATATTATTTTTATAGTCCTTCAGATCATAAAGTATTTGTTTCGACAAATGCTAAATTTTTGGAAAAGGACTATATGAATGATTTTGTGCCTAGAAGTAGAATTGTCCTGAATGAGATGTCAGAAGATACAATTCCACGAGAGGTTACACAACCTAACCCAATTGTAAGTTCCGATCCAACACAAAATCAACAACCTACCATTCCTCGTCGTAGTGGGAGGGTTAGAACACAACCCGAAAGATACATCGGTCTGGGAGAATCAGTGGAGAATCTCCCGGACGATGATGATCCTTACACGTACAAGGAAGCTATGGAGGATGTCGATAGTTACCATTGGCAAAAGGCAATGCAATCTGAGATTGAATCTATGTTCGATAACAAAGTCTGGTCCCTTGTAGACTTGCCTAAAGGGATAAAACCCATTGGGTGCAAGTGGGTATACAAGAGGAAAAGAGGTATGGATGGAAAGGTGGAAACCTTTAAAGCTAGATTGGTAGCTAAAGGGTATACAAAGAAAGAAGGTATTGATTACGAGGAAACCTTCTCTCCTGTGGCCATGCTTAAATCCATTAGGATACTCTTGTCCATTGCAGCATCTTTAGATCTAGAGATTTGGCAAATGGACGTCAAGACAGCTTTCCTTAATGGAAGTCTTGACGAAAGCATCTACATGATGCAATCAGAGGGATTCATTGAAAAGGGCCAAATGGAAAAGGTATGCAAGTTGCAGAAATCCATATATGGATTAAAGCAAGCATCCAGATCCTGGAACATAAGGTTCGATCAAGCTGTCAAAGGTTTTGGATTTATTCAGAATCTTGACGAACCTTGTGTATACAAAAGGATTAAGGGCGACAAGTTGGTTTTCCTGATTCTTTATGTTGATGGTATACTACTCATCGGAAACGATGTAGGTGTATTGACATCATTAAAAGAATGGTTAGCAAAACAATTTGATATGAAGGACTTAGGAGAAGCAAGTTTTATTCTAGGTATCCAAGTTATAAGGGATATAAAGAATAGAACGATTGTATTATCCCAAGCTTCATACATAGACAAGATCTTGTCTAGGTTTTCCATGCAGGATTCCAAGAAAGGTATGTTACCTTTCAGACATGGAATCAAGCTTTCTAAGGAACAAGTTCCTAAGAATGAGCATGAAGAGCAATTCATGAGTAGAGTTCCATATGCCTCGGCAGTTGGAAGTCTCATGTATGCAATGCTCTGTACTAGACCAGATATTTGTTTTGCTGTTGGCATAGTTAGCAGGTTTCAATCGAAACCTGGTCTTGATCATTGGACGGCAGTCAAGCATATTTTCAAGTATCTTAAGAGAACGAGAGATAGTATGCTTGTATACTCTGGAGGGGATTTAATTTCCGTTGGGTATACAGATTCTGATTTCCAATCAGATTCTGACTCCAGAAAATCCACATCAGGGGCTGTGTTTACTATTGGAGGAGGAGCAGCTATATGGAGGAGTATCAAGCAATCTTGTATTGCTGATTCCACCATGGAAGCTGAGTATGTTGCTGCATGCGAGGCTGCCAAAGAGGTTGTTTGGCTTCGCCAATTCTTGATTGACTTGGAAGTGGTTCCTAGTGCGAATAAGCAGATCACTATCTACTGTGACAACAGTGGAGCAGTGGCTAATTCGAAAGAACCAAGAAGTCACAAGAGAGGTAAACACATTGAAAGAAAATATCATCTTTTAAGGGAGATTGTTCAAAGAGGTGACGTGACGATTACCAAAATCGCGTCAGCAGAAAATCTAGCAGATCCCTTCACAAAGGCTCTACCTCAGAAGAGTTTCGATGGGCATCTAGAGAATATGGGCTTGAGAGATATGACACATTTGCTATAGCGCAAGTGGGAGATTGTTAGGATTATGCTCAATAGCAAGAGTGTAATATTGTAATTAACAATCTTTTTCATATTAATAAAGTGATTTCTGGTTTAAACAAATCTTATAGCATTTATAGTTTAATATTATAATTGTCAAAGTAAATAATCATAAGGTCTAAAGACTATGAGAAAAGAAGAATTGTTCGTACATCTGGATATGTATGTGGTAGACACAATTCTTTAGTTAGTCTTAAATATTGTTCACAACTTAAGTTAAAGGTTGGGCACCTTTATCTTGTTAAAGTTGTAGAATTCTTTTGTTAGCATTTGAGTGGATCAAATGAGATATGATAAGTCTAAAATCATCGGAGTGTCTTCGAGCAAAAGAATCTAGTGCACTGGGTGCATTGAACTGGATCACAATGAAATACTTTATCTCTAACCGTCAGTAGATAAAAGTCATTTCATTATCAGGACAATCGGAGAGTCTATCTCAATCCTGAGATAAATGATGGATTTATGGTTGCAAGTGATATCATTTGAGTTATCAATGAGTACGATTATATCGCATAGTCTATCCTCGATAGTTTGGTGATATTCATTTGTTAATCGATAGAGGACTTCATTTATAGATATGGACATCGTGGCTCCATTTATTAAATGAGAGTATAATATCATCATATGGATGTTTTGAGGTAATTGGATATTAAATCTCAACGTTGAGTTTTCGATAGTGTCTATTGAAAACATGGCTTCTGGACAAGTCAAAATATCCAAGTTCAAAACGTGGTCATATGAGTAAATATGGTAACTTGGAGAGTTATAGGCGGTCTATGAACTCTTGGCGATTACTGATATTAATCACGAGGATACACTATCTCTAACATGATTGTCTAGGGTATGAATGAGGAACTTTTTCCTTTCTGTCTTTATTTAAGAGTTCAATTTTAGCTCTTTAGTGGAATGAGTTAAAATTAATGGATCGGACCTAAGTGAATCATTTGTTGATTGTGATTAGGTTATGTCTATTGAAGCTTAAATTTAGATAGCCCGCCAAGATCCCGAATCCACACGGACTTGCATGAATCGCTTGATATATTCTACCGGACCAATTTATGGGTCCATTTAGAATTGCATTTAATATATTAAGAATATAATTTGCACATTATTTATTTAATGGGCTGCACAATTATATTAATATATTAATGAAAGACATGTGAGCTTGTTTCTTTTAGTAAGAATGGGTCTGGTTCACATGTGGGCTTTTTATTTAAAGTCCAATGGATTAAATGAAATAAGAAAATAATATATGGCCCAATATTTATAAGTGGGGCGGCTAGGTGTATATTAAACCTAATATATTATTTTGTTTCATTGTTTTAATTAAATGAGAATTAATTAATTTATTAATTAATTGTTTAATTTTTTTAAAAATATCACCAATATGTAAATTAGACAATGTCTAAACCATAAATTTGAAACACCAATATGTCTGTAACTCAAAATTTAAAACAGAATCCCACATTTCAAGTCTAATAATACTGAAAAACCAAAAAGCTCAAAGAGCAACTCATCCATCTTAAAACCCTAGCTTGGTGTGGCGCCAGTGCCTGCGCTTCACATTGTACCTGATGGTGTTGTCGGTTCTCATGCGGATCCAGTGAGGAATGGGCCTGTTTTGCCTCATCTTCTTCACTAACTTCTTCTTGATAATGAACGTCTTGTGTGACGGCATTTTCGCTGTTGGAGGAGAGGGTGGAGCTGCTGCTGCTGCTATGCTAGCAATGTGAAAAACCAATTAATTGTTTAATTAAGAAACAAATCTTTTCTGATTAGGAAATATGATTCCTAAAGGTATACTATTGGTAGTAGTATACTTAAATTAAAAGACTTGTTTGACAAGAAAATAAATAATTAATTTTATTTATTTAATCAAATAAGAAGTCTTTTTAATTTAGTCAAATAAGAGAATAAAAATATCTATGAGTTGGATTAGGGTTTGAACTCTTAAAACTAGAAGGGAATTAGGGTGCAACTAAAACTCCTATATTTTTGGAGTGAAAATTGCGGCAACCCTAGTGCTTTTAGAGAAGGGAATTTCGGCCGCCCTAAATTGAAGAGAGAAGAGAATTCGGCCATTAGGTGTTGTGGTGCTTGATACAATTCTTCTTCTTCTTCTTCTCAACTCATAGAAAGGAATTTTTATTCTACTAAAAACAAAAAAGAGTGAATAGATTATTCTTTGATGGTACACTAATTGCTTGTTCATCAATAAGCTTGTGTGTACAACATCGATTGAGGTTCACGCGAGTTTCGATCATTAGATTGAGAACTCAAAAGTGACCGGAATAATCTTAGTCTTCTTTTGATTGTTTTGTGACTAACAAAAGAAAAGAAAAGTTTTGTTTGTCCATTCTCAGGTTTGCAATTCAAAGAAAAAGGGAGACCACACTCCAAGGTGATTCACGTTCGTTCTAGGATTGAAGATCTTGCGGATTACCATCGACGTAAGTCAATCGGATCATGCGACAAAAGGTATTCTTCTTTTGTTGATTATATGTATGTTTAATTAATTAAAAAGGGTTAAGGTTCATAAAAGGAAAAATTTTAAAAGTTACTAAATCTATTTTTAGTCTCGCTTCCGCTGCGTGTACTACGGTATTTTTCCCTACACCCATAGCAGCTCCATCAGTATTCACTTTGATCCAACGTGGGGCAGGAGGTGACCAAACCACACTCTTGATTACCGGGGCTTTAGAAGGATGACCCTGAAGACGAAATCGATGAAGAATCAAAAGGTAGTCCATACAATTACACATACAACCAATCTCCAGGCGATAAGCCTCTGAAATCGCACTCCAAACCAAAGAAAGGACGGATCTAAAGTCCACCGACTTCCCTTCAAAGATCCACTGATTACAAGTAATCCATACCCCCCATATCACTGCATGGATAACCGCTTTCCATAAAATCTTGACCTGCTCACTAAAGGAAACCGACATGGCCTGCAAGAAGTAGGATTGCCAAGTTTCGGTAGAGACACATCGCTGGAAAGTCGAGAAAGCTGCCTCTCAAAGAGCAACCGCCAAGGGATAGTGAAAAAAAAGATGATCTGTAGATTCACTACTAACCCCACAAATACTGCAATGAGAAGCCAACTGGAACTCAGACCTGCAAAGGCGATCCTTATTAGGAAGCCTGTTCAACATCAAACGCCAGGTCAAAGCTAAGTGAGAGGGGGTAATACAATGGGACCAAACATCTCTCCACCAAACAACTTGAGAAATACCACGAAGAAACTGGGAATAAGCAGCCTTGCAAGAAACATGACCATCCCGAGAATTAGCCCAAACCAGAGAATCCACAACAGGAGAAATTGTAATACGGTCAATCTGAAAACACAGATCTAGGAAGCTCACTCGGAAACAATCGTCAGCACCCATCTACCCTGATGAATAAAATCCGAGACCCTTGTCCAGAGCAGATTAGCTAAATAATCAAGAATCCCTAAAAGGTCCAAATGGGAACCCCCAACCAATTATCCCACTAAAAGTCCCTTTGAGAGTTCTCGCCAATTAGCCAAATACCTTCCTTAAGAAGGGAACTATAATTAGAACGAAGAGAAGACCAAATCGAGGAGGTGACATACATTCCATGAGGCTTCTAAAAATGCCTAAGATACCTCTCCTAAAGAAAGGAGAAAGCAAAACCATCAGAGGTCATAAACTTCCAAGTGAATTTCCGCAAAAGTGAGTCATTCAGCAACCTAATATCTTTCAGACCAAGACCACCCTATGAGTAAGGCCTACAACAACGATCCCAAGCAACCCGAACCAACTTAGTCTCCTCACAGGAACCAGCTGGTTGCTTATTCTACAAGAGATATGAAAATATATTAACGTGTGTCTAATACAACCTGATGGGTGAGGGGGTGTGAATGGGTTGTTAATCAATTATTTCAAACTTTTTCGATTAGTCAATATCAACAATAGAAACAAATTAAAGGTGTGTATCTAATATTAATCTGGAGGGGGGGGGGGGGGGTGAATAGATTTTTACCCTTATTACCAATTTTCGCATTTAGTTAATTTACAAAAATACCCCTATCTAGTCAATTCAATATATCAAGTGTAATATGTGCGGAAATATAAATGACACCAGATATTTTACGTGGAAACCCAAACTGGGAAAAACCATGGGCTATTATGTGTGCTACACACAAACCTCGAATCCACTAATTGTGATAACGTTTACAACCTAATCCCGGTTAATAACCCATTACCACTACTCGCAGGCTTGTAAAAGTAGACCTAGTCCAATTGCTTATGTGAGCACCTAATCCCGGTAGTCACATAAGACTTGGTTCTCCGAAGAGTTCACACCCTAAGTGAATATGCAAGATATCCAAATATGCAAGATATCCAAATATGCAAATAGAGCTAGGAACTAAATGCTTATTTAGGATTATATGATGACAATAAAATCGATCATAGATATCAAAATAGCTATATGACATGGCATACAACTTTAGCTATGTTAAGGATAACCAATCCTAGATACAATAGCTATCAAAAACAATCTCAATCATATTAATGAAATCAATCTAAATAGATGACATATAAGCATGAAAACCTAGCTATTATAAATAACCCAATCAACACATAATCTCAATCATGCATGTAGAAATTAATCTAAACATATACAAGTAATAAATGAGATAAAATTGACAAGTAAGAACACAAATTATGTAAGATAATTGTGTTCAACTTACCATACATGTGTGTTGAAGAAGACCCATGCATTAGCACATACTAGATGATCCTAGATGATGCTTAGATGATGATTTATGCAAGTGGAAATGGGTTTAGAGGAATAAAGATGTAATCTTTAAGCCTTTTCTCTCAAGTCTCTCTAAATATCTCTCTAGGGTTCTTAGAATGCAACATTTTTGTTCTGAATCAGAGATAAGGATGTATTTATAGAGACCAAAAATAGGGCACGTGAAAAGTCAAGTTTACCCTTGAAAACGCACGATCGGCGGTTTCAATCGATGGTCGGGACAGCCGATTTGAACCGCCGAATTGAAACCCGAGAATGCTGGTTTCAAACTGCGCTTTCATTCGACGGTTCCATGACCACCAATCACAATCGCTGATTTGGATCCGAGATAAATTAAATCAATTAGGTCTCAATCAACGGTTTCAATCGGCCGTCTGGCCACCGATCATAATCATCATTTCACCAAAAGTGGTGAAACATAAGGATAAGACAAGAGCTTTTCCAACGGCAATCATCATGCAAAACCATGCACAACAACATGCACGCGCGGACGTTTCCGAACATACTTCAGGAAACGAATTACACCACACTTAAGACTAACATACATGAAGTGCAAGTGTGGGAAGTGAATGCATCCTAATGCCTAAGCATGTCATGGCATTTCAATGAACAAGATTCAATCACATAAACATGCATGAAGAGATATTCAATGAACATGAATGCATACATATAAAAATACATAACATACAAGTATTAGGGATATGCATGAGTTGTGAGTGTGTGCAACTAGATCTCTTTAAAGTAAGTAAGCACTATAATATACCTTTGGTGCTTCTTCTCTTGAGGTCTTGAGTGGGCCTTGGTTATGCAAATCACCAACCATCAAATACCTAAGCTACCCTTACATCAAGCCCTATATGTGGTTTGTGCATGAAATAAGACAATCAAAATATGAGACCTTACAACAATAAAACCCAATTCAAACATACAACACAAATCAAGTAAAGTGCGAAAATATAAAAAACACTAGATTTTTAAGTGGAAACCTTCAACAAGGAAAAACCACGGGACTAGCCATGCTAGCCACTTAAGCTACAGCAATCCACTATATGAAAAGATGGTTACACCCTCAAGTCCTCAAGTGATACACTGACTCTCACTCATGATAACCTCAGGCTATGGACACTACCACTCACCACTCTTGGTTCAATCCAAGTGATATCCCTCGATCCACTACACTTTGCATGAGCATCCCCTAATCTGCCTACATGCCATTTATAGCGGTACTGGGCAATACTTGCCAACCAACCCTTGGTTGCAAGACTTCACTTGCTTATGCAACTACAACCCATAGCCACAAGACTTTGACTCAATGAAGAGAATTAAAAGTCTAAGTGAATATATGTCAATGATGCTCAAATGAAAAGAGTGATAGACTAAACACTATATGCTTAATTAGATGTTAAGATAGAAATCTAACAACCTAATTATCAAACGAGCCTACATGCACATACATGAGGTCTCAATTAGTTGTAGAAAGATTCTAGCAACCTAATTGTCTAATACAACTCACATAAACATTCATGAATTTGACTAGATGCACAAAGCAAACCTAATCATCAATTAACCATACATGAATATTTATGGCTTAGCTATTTATGTAAAACAACCTAATCATGGGAACTATCACAAACAAACCCCAAACATGTCATAACTTCACTATATATGTAATTAATGTGAAGATTTGCTAACCTAAGCAATAAAATACATGTCTTGATTAAATAGAACAATAAATGAGATGATTTGTTTGTCCTACTTACTAAGTAAAGACATTAATGAAGACTCATGCTTGAATGATGCTACAGATGCAAGATGAAGATGGGTTTTGAGGTTTGGAGAGTAAAAGAATCATGCTTGGAAACTTTCTCTCTCTAAGGAAACTCTTTCTCTTTCTAAGATCTGAATATTTGAGTTCTTGGTCGAAATGAGGAAGAAAAGAAAGCTTATATAGAAGCCCTAGTAAAACTACGCTGTTTTGGGAAAATAGGGCAAAAATCAGTGCAGTGCGTGGGTCCGTTGTGCTGGTTTGGACCCGTGCAGTTACCAGCACACTGGGTGATGAGAATAAGGGAGCTGCACCAAGTGACCCATTGAATGTTCCGGTTGGGCCAATAATAAGGGCTAGGGCTAGGAGATTCAAAGAGGCACTCAATGGCCTGATTCAAGACACTTGGGCTGATTCTAAATTGTTGAAGCCCAAGATAAGCCCACCTGAAGACCAAGGCTTAATTAATGTCATCAAGGCAATGGATTGGGCCGAATAAGAGAAGACTTGGGCGTGAAGCACAAGTTTGGAGGAGTTTCAATTTCAGTTGTTTTGTTTCCTTTTTAGTTTCGTTTTGTAAGGCTAAGGCCTAAATATTTATTTCCTTTTTAAATTAGGCGTGTAGCCTAATATTTGTTTCCTTTTTGAATTAGGCGTGTAGCCTACCTTGTCTTCTAGGGTTTTAGTTTAAAAGGAACCAATTTATGTTATTTTCGGCAGTTTGGAATTTTTAATAAAAGTTGAGAGAATTTTCTCTTTTGTTCTTTGAGAACTGATTGGAACTTATCAGATTTTCTCTGTGGCGTTCCTCCCTGACTTATCAATCAAGTATTCCATCCTTGATTGTGGCGTCTTCCTTATACCAAGGTTCACATCTCGCTATAGGTGTTGGGTCGCGGTCTCCATCCGAACCAGAGGTTATAACGATCCTAGGCATCATCCTTGTTAGAGCATCTCCAATAGGCCGGAATTGGAGACCTCCTTGACTATATTTAGGGAGCCATGATCGGAAAGTGCTCCAATAGGCTCCCTATCTCGCTCCCTATTTCTAATTCCGGCCAAAGCCTCCCTAAATTTAGGGAGCCAAAGACATCCTCCCTATTTTTGATTCTCTCTCCTCAAATGAAATGGATGGTGAGGATGAGTCCACATCACTCATTTTCAATGATCCAAATTAATTCTCCTTATTTTTTATTTAACTCAAATTCTTTTAATTTAAACATAAATAATTAATTTATTTTCCTCCATATTAATTCTTTTCCAACGGCTACCAGTGCAAAATTCAGTTTTATTTTTTTTTAACCCAAAATTCTTGTTTGCAACAGCTTTGTTCATTAGCTATGTCTGGACTCGTGTGCAGTAGAACGACTCCTTTTTTTTTTTTTTTTTTTTTGTATAAATACAATTGAACTACTTCAATTTTTATTACACTTTCAACTATCAAATTTTCATATGACCGTTAATTGTAAATAATAATATTTTAAATTTATTTTAAAAAAATAATTTTTTAATTTAAAAATAAAAAAATAATAATAGGGAGTCATTTTTAGGGAGGCTTGTTGGAGTCTTCACTCCTTATATGGCTCCCTATTCCTAAAAAGTACAATTGGCTCCCTAAATCTAAGGAAAAAATAGGGAGCCTTATTGGAGATGCTCTTACAATCGACGAGGTTCGTATCAGTTGGTATCAAAGCCAGGTTTCTAACATCAGGTTTAATCTATCTTATTACGCGCAGACTTCAGGAAGAACTGGACAAGAGCTGGACAAGAGCTGGACGCCAGGAAGAACTTCGTGGGCCTCTACAGAAGGCATATGGAGTCGGATCGTCTATTATAATATGTTTTCGGAAAGCCCAAGGTGAGCCCTACAGATATTATGAAGACTCCGTCCTCCGTAACAGATCACAACAAACCCGAATTTAGACATCTATCTTGTTGCGTGAAGACTTGAGCTGAGGAGTCCGAATTTCAGCTTAATTCCGTGTGGTTGGAGGAGTTCTAATTTCAGCATACTTGTGTGTGGTACAAGTTAGGGTTAGAGAAGATTCAATTTCAGTTTTTTCCTTTTTAGTTTGCAAAGAATAATGGTTGATTTGTTTCCCAAATTATGGGGCTGATTTACTTCCAAATGTTAGCCTTCCAAATATGGAGCAAGTCAATTAGTTGCTTGTTTTAGTTTTATTTTCTTTCCTGATTGTAAGGCATTAATTGCCGAATATTTGTTCCCTTTTAGGTCTTAGATAGTTTAGTATTTAAGGGACTCATTGATGTATTATTCAGTAGACTTTGAATGGAATAATATTATTTGAGAGAACGTTTTTTCTTGGTTCTTCATTGAACTATGAACTTATCAAGGGTTATACCTTGTGGCGTTCAAACTTGACTTATCACTCACCTTCTTTCTTGTTCTTGAGTGTGGCGTCTACAACCTTCTTGATACCGTTGGTTCTTATCTCTTTATAGATAACGGGTCGCGGTCCTTTTATTTTCTTTGTTTTTATAAACTTGAATTAGAAAACGATCCTTCGTTGCCATATCTTGGTTCCGGGTCTCACTACTTTTGGTGAGGTTCATATCATTGGGACTAGGAAAATCATTGAATATGACTTCGCTGGTGACTGAGCAGGTAGGGACTTACGCACTGGCAAATCAACACAACAACCTGATTTTTCAAATGGATCAAAACAAGACCAAACGACATCCAAACCTTTCGTATATTATACCGATGGAAATGTATGGAAGTCTACTTTCTACTATATCTTACAAAATGAGGTTTCGACATTTGCAGAAAGATATATGGTAAAAAGAGTGACCAAAGGTCAAATATAGACAACAACAAAATGGCTGAAACTCATGGTATAAGACCATGTGACCAAAGACCAAACCAAGAGAAGAATAAGACCTTCTTAAATGGTCACTCATCGTGCTAAGACAACCAAACCATCATGCATGCGTGAACGTTTCTGATCGATTATTGGGAAACGAATTATATCATAGAAAACCACACTTAAGTCTAAGAATGAACTGTAAGTGTGATAGGTGTAATGGATGCACACATATAAAACAATTAAAACACAAATTCAAGATGAACAAAGCATGCATGAAGTGTGTGTGTTCACCTAAACTCTTGAAGAGGCAAAGTCAAGTGAATATACCTTTCACTCTTGAAGTCACGGAGATGCTTAGAAGCTGGCTTGATAATCATCAAGAAGACCTAAGCTACCCATTACACAATCATCCTCAATATGGTTTGTCATGAAATAAGCCAATCCCTAAATAGGGGACCTTACAAGATCGAAGTCTTAAAGATCTAGACTGTAGGTATCTCTTTGTATTGTAGAATAACTTCTTATTAACCTTTAGCTTTTTTTTGTTTTTTTTTTTTGTTTTTGTTTTTTTTTTTTGTGAAGAACAATTTGTGAGTGGTGGTTTTATCACATTATAGCCAAGGGGGGAGATTGTAAGTTCCTCATATTTTTATTGGCTTATTTCATTGACAACCCACATTTGGGGTTCATATTGTAAGGGTAGACTAGGCCTTTTTTGTGTTGATCAAACTTCAAGAGCACATCAAAGGTATATCACATGTGCTTAACTTTTTGAAAAGATTTAGTTGCACACACACAAATGTCATGCATTTTCATATCTTGTATATATTTGTGTGTTTATTGTTGGTGCATATTCATGTTATATCCTCCTTCATGCATGCTCATTCTATTGTATCTCATTTGATCATTGTCATGCCAAATTTGGTCTTAGAATGCATGATTTTCCTTGAAGCTTGTTTTTGTGCCTAGCAACCGCTGTGGGTTTTCACAGTTGTAGCCACATCGTTTTTAGTCTAGGGGTGACCGCTGTCATTGCCGTTGTTGGTTTTCATATCATTGGCTTAACAGTGGAGACCACTATGAAAGCCACAACAGTAAGCACATCAGTTTGACCTAAACGTTTCAGATGTGGTCTATTGCTATGAAAACCGTTGTGCATGTTCATCAATATGTGCATCATCAAAAACTCTAAATACAAGAATGATTTTTTTGCATTGTCCATCCATTATCTATATAATGGCAAGTGACACCCAAGTATGAATACATTTGCCAATTGTCACTCCATATATTGGCACATACTGAGACACAACCTTTATAATTATCAATTTATTTTATTTTATTTTATTTTATTTTTTGCAAATTCCTTTTTTCTCTTTATAAATGCCATTGAGTGCACATGTGAGAGCAGTTCTAGGAACATGATATGCAACAAGATTTAATTCTTTTTGACTTTAATTAATAAAACCAACTTTTTCACCAAAACTAAATGGTAAGTGTTCTACTACAACCATTCTAGCTAATTCTTCTCTATTATTTGCATCATTATATTTAAATAATTGATGGTTACAAGTAGCGTGCCTGGAAATTTAGGCTTGTGAACTGAATCCTTGCTGGTTCATTATATGCCTCCTAAATGTGCCATGTCCTCCATATTTACTCCACTTAAATTCTTTTTTGCAGTAATTGCAAATCATTGCAAAGCTTTCATCGTCTTTTATAATTTTCTTCACATGGAGTACGAAGAGATCATATTTGGCCTGCTTCTCTAAGTACCCTTCAGTAGGTGGTAGATCGGGCATATTTTTTGACTGGCTTGTGAAATTGAGGTGGCATTGAGTTCAAAAATTATTAGAGGGGGGTTAGAAGAGTTTAGGGATTCAAGATATGCTTGATGTCGTAGGAACTCATGATAAATGGTGTCATTATAACCGACATTGTTCGGCATAGCTATATGACCCTTACCTTTACTGGAATGCCTTGAACCGCCTCCACTTCCATTTGCCATTGAAAAATTTGAATTGCAAAAATTCTTTTAAAAAAATGAAAAAAAATGGATGGAAATAAATTTGAATTGAGTAAAAAAAATGTAATTGCAATAATTTTTTTGGGGGAAATACAGTTTGGTCCTTATCTTTTAAGGAAACATCACTTTTTTACCCGACTTAGGTATATTAGGGTCTTTAGTCCTCATCTTTTCGGAAATGCATCAAAAAGGTCCCTCTGACCAAAAATGTAATAGTCAACATTAACAGATATGAGAAAAAGATTATCTTAGCCCTATGCACTGTCTTTGTGTGAAAAGCAACCATTTAACATGGATAAGTAGACTTAAAACTCTTAATTTTATATTATTACGAATTTATCATTTAATTTATTAATAAAAAAATTCAAAATTATATAAAAAAAATCTCTTTAATTTTATGTTATTCCAAATTTATCTGAGCTCCCCATATGGGGTCAAGACAAACCACTTCAACCCAAGTGACAAATCCCAATAGACTTGCTAAGGTTCCCAAATCTAAAAGTGTCTAAGGGTTTTGTAAACAAATCCGCTAGTTGGTCTTTTGTTCCCACATGTTCCAATGCAATGATTTTACTCTCAACTAGCTCTCTTATGAAGTGGTGTCTAATGTCAATGTGCTTGGTCCTAAAATGTTGGACGGGATTCTTAGAAATGTTTATGGCACTTATGTTATCACAAAATAAAGTAAGAGTATCTTGCTCCAAGCCATAGTCGGCTAGCATTTGTTACATCCACATCAATTGAGCACAAGCACTACCGGCGGCAATGTATTCCGCCTCAGCCGTGGATAGGGAAATTGAGTTTTGTTTCTTACAAAACCAAGAAACCAAGTTGTTTCCAAGGAAAAAGCAACCACCCGATGTACCTTTCCTATCATCACAATTTCCCGCCCAATCGGCATCACTAAATCCAACAAGACTTGGATTAGTGTCAAAGGAGTACCAAATCCCATGGTTTGAGGTACCATTCACAAACCGAATGATCCTTTTTACCGCAACAAGGTGAGATTCCTTGGGATTAGCTTGGTACCTAGCACAAACACCCACACTAAATGCTATATCGGGCCTACTTGCGGTCAAGTAAAGCAAGCTCCCTATCATGCCACGATATAGACTTTGCTCCACATCCTTTCCACTAGCATCTGATACGAACCTCGTCAATTGTAACAAGGATGATGCCTAGGATCGTTCTAACCTCTGGTTCGGATGAAGACCGCGACCCAACACCTATAGCGAGATGTGAACCTTGGTATAATGAAGACGCCACAATCAAGGATGGAATACTTGATTGATAAGTCAGGGAGGAACGCCACAGAGAAAATCTGATAAGTTCCAATCAGTTCTCAAAGAACAAAAGAGAAAATTCTCTCAACTTTTATTAAAAATTCAAAACTAACGAAAAAACATAAGTTGGTTCCTTTTATACTAAAACCCTAGAAGACAAAGTAGGCTACACGCCTAACTCAACAAGGAAACCAATATTTCGGCCATTAAGGCCTTACAAAACGGGAAAGAAAATAAAACAAACTAAAACAAGAAACTATTAACTTATTTCCTAATTGGAAGCCTAATTTTGGAAGGAAAATCAGCCTCTTAATTTCGGAAAATAAATCAACCCAATATTATTTAGAAACTAAAAAGGAAATCTGAAATTAAATGTTCTCCAGCTTGTGCTCCACGCCTAAGCCTCTGCCACAAGCCCAAATATTCTCTTATTCGGCCCAATCAATGGCCTTAATGACGTTAATAAGCACTTGATCTTCATGTGGGCTCATCTTGGTCTTCAACACTTCAGAATCAGCCCAAGTGTCTTGAATCAGGCCATTAAGTGCCTCTTTGAATCTCTTAGCCCTTGCTCTTGTTATTGGCCCAACCGGAACATGCAATGGGTCCCTTGGGACTTCAGCTCCCTTATTCTCATCATTCCCTCCCTCTTGAAAAGGATTTGTCCTCAAATCGTCACCTACATCAAAAGGAGACAAATCAGAAACATTGAAGCTTGCACTAACATTATACTCACCTGGAAGATCTAACTTGTAGGCATTGTCATTGATCCTTTCAAGCACTTGAAATGGGCCATCTCCCCTAGGAAGTAATTTAGAATGCTGTTGGACTGGGAACCGTTCCTTCCTCATATGCAACCACACCCAATCACCTGGCTCAAACACAACTTTCTTATGCCCTTTATTAGCTTGGTTGGCATATTGTTCAGTTCTCCTCTCAATATTTTGCCGAGTCTTTTCATGGATTTGCTTAACAAAATCTGCCTTTTTCTTACCATCCAAGTTAACATGCTCATTCACAGGTAAAGGAATTAAATCCAAAGGAGTTAACGGATTAAAACCATACACAATTTCAAAAGGCGAAAAATGAGTTGCAGAATGCACACTCCTATTATAAGCAAACTCTACATGCGGCAAACAATCCTCCCATGTTTTCAAGTTCTTTTGTATTATAGCACGCAACAAGGCAGATAAAGTCCTATTAACTACTTCAGTTTGACCATCAGTTTGTGGATGACAAGTAGTAGAAAATAAAAGTTTACTTCCTAACTTGCCCCACAGAGTTTTCCAAAAGTAGCTTAAGAACTTAGCATCTCTATCCGAAACAATGGTTTTAGACATGCCATGCAATCTAACAATTTCTTTGAAAAACAAATCAGCAATATGTGATGCATCATCAGTTTTATGACAAGGAATGAAATGTGCCATTTTAGAAAACCTGTCAACAACCACATAAATAGAATCCCTACCCCTCTTTGACCTAGGCAAACCCAGCACAAAATCCATAGAAATGTCAATCCAAGGTCCACTAGGTATAGGCAAAGGAGTATACAAACCATGAGGCTGAACTCTAGACTTAGCTTGTCTACATGTAATGCATTTCTCACAAATTCTCTCTACATCACGTTTCATATGAGGCCAAAAGAAGTGTTCATGCAAAACATCTAGTGTCTTGGCTATACCAAAATGCCCCATCAAACCTCCCCCATGAGCTTCTCTAACAAGCAATTCATGCAAAGAACTCTTAGGCACGCATAATTTAGTTTCTCTAAACAAAAATCCATCATGCCTATAAAATTTGCCAAATGCAACCTTTTCACATGCATTGAATACATTGCCAAAATCAGCATCTTCCACATACAATTCTTTAATGTAGTCAAAACCAAACAATCTAGCATCCAAAGTGGAAAGTAAAACGTACCTTCTAGACAAAGCATCAGCGACGACGTTTTCCTTACCTCTCTTGTACTTGATCACATATGGAAATGTTTCTATGAACTCCACCCACTTGGCATGCCGCTTATTTAGCTTGTGTTGCCCCTTTAAATGCTTTAAGGACTCATGATCCGTGTGAATCACAAATTCCTTTGGCCAAAGGTAGTGTTGCCAAGCCTCCAATGCCCTAACCAACGCATACATCTCCTTGTCATAGGTAGGATAATTCATGGCTGCTCCATTTATCTTCTCACTAAAAAATGCAATGGGACGTCCTTCTTGCATTAGAACAGCTCCAATACCTATTCCTGAAGCATCACACTCAATCTCAAAAGCTTTAGCAAAGTCAGGCAAAGCAAGCAAAGGTGCATTAGTCAGTTTTTCCTTAATCAAGTTAAATGCCTTTTCTTGTTCATTACCCCACTTAAAACCCACATTCTTTTTGATAACTTCAGTTAAAGGTGCAGCTAGACTACTAAAGTCTTTCACAAACCTCCTATAGAAACTAGCCAACCCATGAAAACTTCTCACTTGTCCCACATTTGTCGGTTTCGGCCACTCTTTAATTGCCTTAACCTTTTCCTCATCAACCCCAATTCCCTTAGCACTAACAACAAAACCCAGAAATACAAGTTTATCTGTGCAAAAGGTACACTTTTTTAAATTAGCAAATAATTTTTCTGTTCTTAAAACACCTAAAACAAGTTTTAAATGTTCAACATGCTCATCCAAATTTTTGCTATAAATCAGAATGTCATCAAAGTAAACAACCACAAATTTTCCAATAAAAGCACGCAAAACATGGTTCATTAATCTCATGAAAGTACTTGGTGCATTAGTTAACCCAAAAGGCATAACTAACCACTCATATAAACCATATTTTGTTTTGAAAGCAGTTTTCCACTCATCACCTTCTTTCATCCTAATTTGATGATATCCACTTTTAAGATCAATTTTAGTGAAAACAATAGAACCATGCAATTCATCAAGCATATCATCTAATCTAGGAATAGGATGTCGATACTTTACAGTGATATTGTTGATGGCACGACAATCAACACACATCCTCCATGTTCCGTCCTTCTTAGGCACAAGCAATACGGGAACCGCACAAGGACTCATACTCTCACGAACATACCCTTTTTCCATGAGCTCCTCAACCTGTCTTTGAAGTTCCTTTGTCTCCTCGGGATTACTTCTATATGCGGGCCTATTTGGAATTGGTGCTCCAGGTACAAAATCAATTTGGTGCTCAATCCCCCTTATTGGCGGTAAACCAATAGGCATCTCCTCGGGAAACACTTCATCAAAGTCCTGCAAAAGGGAAACAACAACACTAGGCAAAGAAAAGTCAATTTTGTTAGCACTAAAACAAGCCTTTTTGTACAAAAGTACAATCATTGGCTGATTTGAAAACAAAGCCCTTTTGATCTCACTCCCTCTTGCATAAAAGCTCACTTGTTTTCTCTCCTTTTTTTTCTCATCAGCCTTTTTTTCTTTTTCAATTTTCTTTTCTTTTTTTGCTGTTTCGGACTCCCTCTCTTTTGTCTCTCTTTCTTTTGAGCTCTCACTCTCCTTTTTAACATCTCTCTCTTTTTTTAACCTCACTTGATCTTCATATACTTGGCTTGGGGTTAAAGGTACAAGAGTGATTGGCCTTTTATTGAGTACAAATGAGTATCTATTTGTATATCCATCATGAGTCACATGCCTATCAAACTGCCATGGTCTTCCCAAAAGAATATGACTCGCATCCATTGGTACCACATCACACATAACTTCATCTTTGTATTTTCCAATTGAAAATGACACCAACACCTGTTTATTCACCCTAACTTCCCCACTATCATTCAACCATTGTAGTTTATAAGGTTTTGGGTGCTTCAAAGTTGTCAAATTCAATTTTTCCACCAAAGTAGTGCTAGCCACATTAGTACAACTCCCCCCATCAATAATCATACTACATACCTTGTCATTAACATGGCAGCGGGTGTGAAAGATGTTATCACGTTGTACCTCATCATCTTCCTTGGCTTGAGCACTAAGAGCTCTTCTTGCCACCAAAAGCTCTCCACCCACCGGATATTCGAAGTCACTTGCATCCTCCAAAGGTGGCATAGACTCATCATCGGATTCATCCTCGGATTTGATATCACCATCATCCCTCAAAACCATTACTCTCTTGTTTGGACATTGTGATGCAATATGACCTGCTCCCAAACACTTAAAGCATTTAATGTCACGGTTTCTAGAAGGTTGAGGATCTGATTTACCTTGATTTAATGAGCCTCCGGCCTTATGATCTTTAGGAGGTTCGGCTTTGGCCTTGAAACTAGGCTGATCCTCTTTCTTGCTCCAATTCGGTTTCCATGTTGAAGAAGAACCCGAATTTTGCCCAACCCGTGTGGAACCCTTCCTCTTCAATTGTTGTTCCACTTTGATGGCCATGTGTACCATGTCAGTCAATTCAACATAATGTTGCAACTCCACTACATTTGCAATGTCTCGGTGTAGCCCATTTAGAAACCTAGCCATTGTCGCCTCTCGGTCCTCCTCCACATCAGCTCGAATCATGGCTATCTCCATCTCCTTGTAGTAGTCTTCTACACACTTAGACCCTTGAGTAAGAGTTTGCAATTTTTGAAACAAACCCCTGTAGTAGTGACTTGGAATGAATCTCCTCCTCATAACAGTTTTCATATCCTCCCATGTTTCAATAGGTCTTTCTCCATTCCGTCTCCTACTCATAATCAATTGATCCCACCAAACAATAGCATAATCAGTGAATTCTATGGCTGCCAATTTCACTTTCTTCAATTCGGAGTAATCATGGCAATCAAACACCAACTCTATTCTTTTCTCCCACTCCAAATAAGCTTCAGGATCAGTTTTACCTTGGAAGGTTGGAATCTTCACCTTTATATTACCCAAATTATTATCAACCCTCTCTCCATACCTATCTCCTCTATTCCCATACCTATCTCCTCTACCTCCCATCCCACGCCTAAATCTTCCTGCACCCACATTGGACATGCGATCATCCCCCTCCATGTCGTTTTCATCCCCATAATAATCATTAACTTCTTCCCTAACCGGAACTCTCTCTCTCCTACGTGCTTAGGGAACGGGTCGTGGCTGTTCCGCACGTGCGCTTTCCACTTTATCTAAGCGCTCATGTAAGTGCTCCATTTCTCCCCTCATCATCCGTCTCATCTCCCCTACTAATGCCTCCTTCCAATTCTTTAGATCTGCTGGAATGGAAGAATCCTCAGTAGTGCCTTTATCTTTGTTGTCAGACATGTTTTTCCTGCAAGAAAAGATTAGAAAATAAAAAGGACCTCACGGTACTCCCTCACGTGTTTCGCTCGAATAATCAATTCACTCAACACTCGTGTGTTTCACTCAATATATTCGGCTTTTACCCTCAGTACTTTCTCACCACTCTTGCCTTTTTCCACTCGTAATTTTCTCAAAAGTTCTTATCAAACTAACCAAACAATAATCAGGATTTCTTAGCCCCGTTCACAAGAAACTCAGATTTGCTAGGTTCACACGAACGAATTACAACGAAACTGAAATAATAGGGATGAGTTTCTACTACAATTTTTTTTTTTAATACTACTAATGCACGAAACCAGAAGAAGAAAGACAAAAGTTGATATATATTCAACTACACAATCGTCCAAAATAATTTTTTTTTTTTTTTTTTTTTTTTTACCGACCTTGATCAACAAGCAAGATCTTTTTTTTTTTTTTTTTCTTTTTTTTTTTCGGTTCTGGACTTGATCAAATCAAACGGAATCAAAGAAGAAGAAGAAGAAGAAGAAGAAGAAGAAGAAGAACAAAGATAGATTAAACCTGATGTTAGAAGCCGAAGCTCTGATACCAACTGATACGAACCTCGTCAATTGTAACAAGGATGATGCCTAGGATCGTTCTAACCTCTGGTTCGGATGGAGACCGCGACCCAACACCTATAGCGAGATGTGAACCTTGGTATAATGAAGACGCCACAATCAAGGATGGAATACTTGATTGATAAGTCAGGGAGGAACGCCACAGAGAAAATCTGATAAGTTCCAATCAGTTCTCAAAGAACAAAAGAGAAAATTCTCTCAACTTTTATTAAAAATTCAAAACTAACGAAAAAACATAAGTTGGTTCCTTTTATACTAAAACCCTAGAAGACAAAGTAGGCTACACGCCTAACTCAACAAGGAAACCAATATTTCGGCCATTAAGGCCTTACAAAACGGGAAAGAAAATAAAACAAACTAAAACAAGAAACTATTAACTTATTTCCTAATTGGAAGCCTAATTTTGGAAGGAAAATCAGCCTCTTAATTTCGGAAAATAAATCAACCCAATATTATTTAGAAACTAAAAAGGAAATCTGAAATTAAATGTTCTCCAGCTTGTGCTCCACGCCTAAGCCTCTGCCACAAGCCCAAATATTCTCTTATTCGGCCCAATCAATGGCCTTAATGACATTAATAAGCACTTGATCTTCATGTGGGCTCATCTTGGTCTTCAACACTTCAGAATCAGCCCAAGTGTCTTGAATCAGGCCATTAAGTGCCTCTTTGAATCTCTTAGCCCTTGCTCTTGTTATTGGCCCAACCGGAACATGCAATGGGTCCCTTGGCACTTCAGCTCCCTTATTCTCATCAGCATCTTTGCTTAGTTTCAAGGTGGTGCTCATGGGTGTGTCACAATGTAATATGAACCTCACCAAGAGTAGTGAGACCCAGAACCAATATATGGTAATGAAGGATCGTTTTCTAATTCAAGTTTACAAATAAAGAAAATAAAAAGGACCGCGACCCATTATCTATATGGAGATAAAAACCAACGGTATCAAGAAGGTTGTAGATGCCACACTCAAGAACAAGAAGAAGGTGAGTGATAAGTCAAGTTTGAACGCCACAAGGTATAACCCTTGATAAGTTCATAGTTCAATGAAGAACCAAGAGAAAACGTTCTCTCAAATAATATTATTCCATTCAAAAGTCTCCTGAATAATACATCATTGAGTCCCTTAAATACTAAACTATCTAAGACCTAAAAGGGAACAAATATTCGGCAATTAATTCCTTCCAATTAGGAAAATAAATAGGCAATTAATGCCTTACAAAACGGGAAAGCAAATAAAACAACTAAAACAGCAACTATTGACTTGTTTCCTATTTGGAAGACTAAATTTGGAAGTAAATCAGCCCCATAATTTGGGAAACAAATCAACCATTATTCTTTGCAAACTAAAAAAGAAAAAACTGAAATTGAATATTCTCTAACCCTAACTTGTACCACACACAAGTATGCTGAAATTAGGACTCCTCCAACCACACGGAATTAAGCTGAAATTCGGACTCCTCAGCTCAAGTCTTCGCGCAACAAGCTAGATGTCCAAATTCGGGCTTGTTGTGATCTGTTACGGAGGACAGAGTCTTCATAACATCTGTAAGGCTTGTCTTGGGCTTTCCAAAAACATATTATAATAGATGATCCGACCCCATATGCCCTCTATAGAGGTCTACAAAATTTAGCCCGGATTTGGTCTTCATGTGGGCCGAACTTGTACTTCAGCAACTCAGAATCAATTATCATTAAATGCTTCTTTAAACCTTTTGGCCCTTGCAATTGGCCCAACTGGAACATGCAATTGAACCTTTGGTGATGCTTCTTGATTCTCATCATTCCCCCTCTCTTCAAAAGGATTCGTCCTCGAATCTTCACCGTAATGTTGTTGATTGCCTGCGACACTTCATCAAAGTCCTGCAAAAGAGAAACAAGAACACTAGGCCAAGAAGTTGGCTGATTTGAAAACAAGGCCTTTTTGATCTCACTTTTTTTTGCATAGAAGTTCACTTGTTGTCTTTTTTTTTGTTTCTCATCAGCCGAGATTTCTTTTTTTGCTGTTTCAATCTCTCTTTCTTTTGAACTCTCACTCTCCTTTTTTTTCATCTTTTTTTTCTTTTAATCTCACTTGATCTTCATAAACTTGTATTGGGGTTAAGGGTACAAGAGTGATTCACTTTTTATTGAGTACAAAGGAGTATCTATTTGTGTAACCATCATGAGTTACGCGCCTATCAAACTGCCATGGTCGCCCTAAAAGAATATGACTCGCATGCATTGGTACCACATCACACAAGACTTCATCTTTGTACTTCCCAATGGAAAAAGACACCAACACTTGTTTAGTCACCTTGATTTCTTGACTATCATTCAACCATTGTAGCTTATAAGGTTTTTGGTGCTTTAAAGTGGCCAAATTGAGTTTTTCCACCAAACTAGTGCTAGCCAAATTAGTACAACTTCCCCCATCAATTATCATGCTACATACCTTGTCATTAACATGGCATCGGGTGTGAAAGACATTGTCACGTTGTACCTCATCATCTTCCTTTGCTTGAGCACTAAGAGCTCTTCTTGCGACCGAAAGCTCTCCATCTTTGTGATCTTTGGAAGGTTCGGCCTTGGCATTGAAACTAGGCTGGCCATCCCTCTCGTTCCAATTCGATTCCCATAATGAAGAAGAACCCGAATGTTGCCCAACTCGTGTGGTACCCTTCCTCTTCGATTGTTGATCCAACCTCATCTCCAACTGATCAAACTTTTGATCCAATAACCTTAAAAAAAGTTTGAAATCTTTCTTTTCTAGTGCACCGCCGGACATTTTTTTTTTTAACCTGCAAAAACAAATTGGTAAGCCTCACAAACACTCCCTCACGTGTTTACTCTCAATAATGAAGGCACTCACACTCGTGTTTCACTCAATTTTAGCTGTTACCCTCTGATGAGCTCACACTCTCTTGCCTTTTTCCACTCTTCGTTCACTATTTTTTTTTCTTTTTTTTTGTAACGGATTTGATCAAATTTTTTTTTTAATCGGAATCAGATCAAACTTCTTTTTTTTTTTTTTGTGGTAACGGATCTGATCAATTTTTTTTTTTTTTTGATCTAACGAAATAAAAAGAAATAGAAAAAAAGGATAGATCAAACCTGATTTAAAAACCTGGATCTGATACCAACTGATATGAACCTCACCAAGAGTAGTGAGACCCGGAACCAATATATGGCAACGAAGGATCGTTTTCTAATTCAAGTTTATAAAAACAAAGAAAATATAAGGACCGGGACCCATTATCTATAAGGAGATAAGAACCAACGGTATCAAGAAGGTTGTAGACGCCACACTCAAGAACAAGAAGAAGGTGAGTGATAAGTCAAGTTTGAATGCCACAAGGTATAACCCTTGATAAGTTCATAGTTCAATGAAGAACCAAGATAAAACGTTCTCTCAAATAATATTATTCTATTCAAAGTCTCCTGAACAATACATCATTGAGTCCCTTAAATACTAAACTATCTAAGACCTAAAAGGGAACAAATATTCGGCAATTAATGCCTTACAATTAGGAAAATAAATAGGCAATTAATGCCTTACAAAACGGGAAAGCAAATAAAACAACTAAAACAGCAACTATTGACTTGTTTCCTATTTGCAAGACTAAATTTGGAAGTAAATCAGCCCCATAATTTGGGAAACAAATCAACCATTATTCTTTGCAAACTAAAAAAGGAAAAACTGAAATTGAATCTTCTCTAACCCTAACTTGTACCACACACAAGTATGCTGAAATTAGGACTCCTCCAACCACACAGAATTAAGCTGAAATTCGGACTCCTCAGCTCAAGTCTTCGCGCAACAAGCTAGATGTCCAAATTCGGGCTTGTTGTGATCTGTTACGGAGGACAGAGTCTTCATAACATCTGTAAGGCTCGTCTTGGGCTTTCCAAAAACATATTATAATAGATGATCCGACCCCATATGCCCTCTATAGAGGTCTACAAAGTTTAGCCCGGATTTGGTCTTCATGTGGGCCGAACTTGTACTTCAGCAACTCAGGATCAATTATCATTAAATGCTTCTTTGAACCTCTTGGCCCTTGCAATTGGCCCAACTGGAACATGCAATTGAACCTTTGGTGATGCTTCTTGATTCTCATCACAATGTTTGGCATTCTCAAGGTCAAACTTCTTCACTAGGCTCTTGGCATATTTAGCTTGGGATATGAAGATCCCATCATGCATTTGCTTAATTTGCAAACCTAGGAAGTAATTTAGTTCACCAACCATGCTCATCTCAAACTCATGAGACATGACATCAACAAATTGTTGAACTTTCAAGTTGTTGATGGAACCAAAAACAATGTCATCAACATATATTTGAGCTATGAATAGCTCATATTTAGTGCACTTGATGAACAAAGTCTTGTCAACACTACCTCTAGAGTAGCCATTGTCAACAAGATAGAGAGTGAGGCGCTCATACCAAGCCCTCGGTGCTTGTTTCAACCCATATAAAGCCTTTTTGAGGCGATAGACATGAGAGGGGTGGTGTGGATCCACAAACCCCTTGGGTTGCTCAACAAACACTTCCTCATGCAAGAAGCCATTGAGGAAGGCACTCTTAACATCCATTTGGTGTAATTTGAACTTGTACACACAAGAAATGGACAAGAGAAGCCTAATGGACTCTAGGCGGGCAACGGGAGCAAAAGTCTCCTCAAAGTCAATACCCTCAATTTGAGAGTACCCTTGTGCAACAAGCCTTGCCTTGTTTTGCACAATGTTGCCATCCTCATCAGATTTGTTCCTAAACACCCATTTAGTGCCTATGACATTGGTGTTTTTAGGTCTAGGAACAAGAGTCCAAACCTCATTTCTCTCAAATTGGTTTAGCTCTTCTTGCATGGCAAGAACCCAATATTCATCATTTAAGGCCTCATCAACCTTTTTGGGTTCTATTTGAGAGGTGTAACAAGTATATCTAATTTTATTAGCTATTTGATGTCTAGTCCTAACACCCTCTCTAACCTCTCCAATGATATCATCCTTATCATGGAGTTTTCTAACCTAAGGAGCGAGTTCATTAGAGTCCAATGGAGGAACTCTATTTAGAGGTAAATCATCCTCTTCATCTTGGTTTGACTTCACACCACTTGAAGTCTCACCACTTTCCTTCAAAGGAAGGTTATCTAACTCATAAACATCCTCCTCATGGTCATCTTGTTTTGTCCTACAATCATCAAAGACCACATTTGATGATTCCATCACACTTCGAGTCTTAAGATTAAAAACTCTATAGGCCTTGCTATTAAGTGCATATCCAATAAAAATACCCTCATCACTCTTAGCATCAAACTTGCCAAGTTGATCACGGTCATTAAGTATGTAGCACTTACTCCCAAAGATATAGAAATAGCTCACATTGGGTTTTCTACCCTTCCATAACTCATAGGATGTTTGTTTAGTCCCGGGCCTAAGGAATACTCTGTTCCCTATGTAGCAAGCTGTATTAATGGCTTCGGCCCAAAGATTTCTAGGGACTTTGTTGCTAAGCAACATCACACGGGCCATCTCTTGAAGGACTCTATTCTTCCTCTCAACAACTCCATTTTGTTGAGGAGTCCTAGGGGCCGAAAATTCATGGGAAATGCCTAAGCTATTGCAAAAATTCTCAAAGCTAGCATTTTCAAACTTTTTCCCATGATCACTTCTAATTTTCTTAATGCTTTTAATGTGAGAAGTTTTCTCATTTTGAATTTTGACACAAAGCATTTTAAATTTCTTAAAGGCTTCGGACTTTTCCCTTAGGAAGTAGGTCCATGTAAACCTAGAGAAGTCATCAACAACCACAAGAATGTACCTTCTACCATCTAAGCTTTCGGTTTGAATGGGACCTATAAGGTCCATATGGAGAAGCTCCAATGGTTCTTTGGTGGAAAGATATTTGCCTTTCTTGTGGACACTCTTGGTTTGCTTGCCTTGTTGGCATGGTCCACAAACACCCTCAACCTTTTTTTCAAGCTTGGGAAGGCCTCTAACAACATTCAATCTATCAAGGACTTTCAAGTCCCTATAGTTCATATGGCCAAGTCTTTGGTGTCACACTTCAACTTGCTCACTAGTGGACAAGTTACAAGAGATGAGATTTGACTCAAGACAATAACAATTGTCACTTGATCTCTTGCCTTTCAACAAAACTTGCCCATTTTCTTTAAGAATAGAGCAATCAATCTTGCCAAACATAACCGAAAGCCCTTCATCACTTAAGTGTGATATGCTAATAAGATTGGCTTGCAAGCCATCTACATAAAGAGCATTGGGCAAGGAGGGCAACCCAGGAATAGATATGTTACCTTTCCCTATAACTTTTTTCTTAGACCCATCACCAAAGGTGACGAATCCACCATCCTCCATTACAAGAGTTTTAAAGAAACTCTTGTTTCCGGTCATGTGCCTAGAACACTCACTATCAAGGTACCAAGTGTTGGAGGCCTTTGCTTTCAAGGCAACTTGGGCCACAAAGCAATAATAATCATCATTCCTATTTAATCTAGGTAAAACAAAGTCATTCCTAGGAGCCATTGGTCCATTGTCTCTAAATTTCCTAGGAGCATGCATTGTGGCTCTTCTAAGCATATGTTTCTCAATCATGCTTTCTCTTCTACACAATTTTATATACTTGAAACAATTAGGCCTAATGTGGCCTTCAATACCAAAAAAATGGCAAGTAGGAGAGAAATAAGGATTCATACCATAGCCTTGTGCAAGCATTTGTGGCCTCATTCTATTTTGAGTTGCTCTTGGGAGTTGAGGCAACTCTCTCCTTTGTTGTTGAGCAAGATTGACATGTCTCCTCGGTTGAGCATGAAAGACCCCATGTTGAGCTTGTGGGATCCTTTGTTGTGGAAGTCTTGGTTGAGGAGGTCTACGTTGTAGGGGTCTAGCTTGAGGAGCTCTAGCTTGTGGTTGAGCTCTTATTGGAATCCTTGCTTGTGCTTGCTTGGAGGATTCACCAACTTCAACCCACTTAGTTGAATGATGTGGGGTTTGAGCACTTTCAACTTCTTTGCTCTTAACAAAAGTTGTCTTCTTCAAAGGTGTAGCTTCCACTTCTTCCACATATCCCACAAGAAAGCATTTTGTCAAGCTTCTCGGTTCCGGAAGTCATCTTAGCCGTCAAACCTCTTGCTTCCATGAGCTCTTTCCTCAAGCTTTCTTCATTCTTCTTAGCCAAGACTAGCTCCATCTTTAAACCTTCTTCCATCTCTTTAGCTTTACTCATTTCCTTGCTCAAATGAGTTACCTTGGAAGTTAATTCAAGTTTCTCCTCTTTCAACTTTTGAATTTCCTTCTTCTTCTTTGATCTTGAGTTATGAAAGAATCTCATGAAGTCATCATAATCCATTTCTTCATCAAACTCAAAATTTGAGCTAGAAGAGTTGCTTTCACCATTTGAGTCACTTTCTTCTTGCTTGTCCTCTTCTTCTTCTTTGTCGCTTACAACCTCATTGCTATTGTGAGAAGATGAGAAAGCAATGAAGTTGGCAACTTGGTCTTCATCATCATCCGAAGACATATCTTCCTCTTCTAGGTCACCACTATCACTCCATGTCACCGCCATGGCTTTTCCTCACTTCTTCTTCAAGTTAGCACATTCGGGAGCAATGTGTCCAAAGCCACTACACTCATAGCATTGGACACCCTTCTTGTGGTCCTTCTCTTGAGTCTGCTCCATTTTCTTGAAGGGAGCCTTCTTCTTCACAAACTTTCCCTTGGAGCCAAACCCTTTCTTTTCAAACCTCATAAATTGCTTGAACTTCTTTGCTATTAAAGCAATTTCTTCATCTGAGTCTTCTTCATCCTTTTCTACCTTGATGCTTTCAAGGTAAGACTCTTTTGCTTCTTTTGAGGTGTAGATGTAGGACCCTTCCTAGATTCATAAGCCAAAAGCCTTCCAATAACTTCACTTGGCTTCATCTTTGAGTAATCACTATTCTCTTCCAACGCCGTCACCTTAGATTCAAACCTCTCGGGAAGCGACCTCATGATCTTTTGCTTAATTCTTCTATCCGAGTAGGGATCACCAAGTTGGTGACTTTGGTTCACTATATCCATAAGCTTCACTTGGAAGTCATTGAAGCACTCATCCTCCTCCATCCTTATAGTCTCAAATTGTGTTTGGAGGACTTGAAGCTTGGAGTCCTTGACCACCTCGGTTCCTTCATGAGCCGTCTCCAATATATCCCAAGCTTCCTTTGCTATCCTAGTGGTTTGGATGAGTTTGTATTGGTTGTCATCCATGGCACATAGAATGGCATACATGGCCTTGTTGTTCCATTTTGAGGCTTCAAACTCTTGAGGGGTCCATTGTGCCTTTGGCTTGGGAACTTCCTCTCCACCTCCCATAGGAGTCATCATAGGTGGCGTATATCCATCTTCAATCGCCATCCAAGCCCGATCATGAATTTGGCACACATAAGCTTCCATTTTGCCCTTCCATGATGCGTAGTTGACCCCAGTAAGCAAAGGGGGTCTTGTGCTAGAGGCACCCTCGCCTCCAATTCCATTTCCACTTGTAGTGTTTGGGTGAGAATGATATGAATGCACACAAACAGGCAAAACACACAAAGAAATGCAAACAAATGCAAAAGACTCTAACAAGAGCAAGGGATCTCCTAATTATGTTAAAGAACCCGCTCTGATACCAATTGAAAATAAATATAAACGAGTCCTAATATAATCTAGAGGGAGAGGGGGGGGGGGGGGGTGAATAGATTTTAATCCCTTGTTACCAATTCTTCGAGATTAATCAAGATTACAAAATAACCCCAACTAGTCAACAAATAAAATCATGTGTAGAGAATGCGGAAAGTAAATAACACATGATTTTTATGTGGAAACCCACACGGGGAAAAACCACGGGCTGTTTTGTACGCCACACTAGAACCTCAATCCACTACTTGCAAATACGATTACAATCTAGGTTGACCGTATCACACCTAAGTTTACTAATCCGTCTTTGCTACCCACGGGCCTTTAGAAGTGAACCTAGTTCATGCTTGCAAACTACCAACAAGGCAAATACAAGACTTGACTCTAAATGAAGAGATAAAACAACCTAGTGTGAATATGTGTAATATTCAAGATGCTCAAAATGCAAGGTTAGACATTTTAGCTTATCTAGGCATGGATGAACATGTTAGACAATCCTAGATATCATCTTACTAAGTGGCATGCATAAAACATAACAAAATAGACACACAAAGTCCTATATGTAATATCTACCACAATACAACTCACAAAACACAATAACACAATAACACAATCTTGAACCTAAGTCAAGTCATAAAGAAGCAATCTTGAAACTAGTCAAGTAATAAAAGAGCAATCTTGTAGAGAAAGAACATGTAAAGTGATGCAAAGATGTTCTAACTATAAGTCATGTAAGCAAAGATGAAAACCCTAAGAGAATCATACTAGAACATGCTAGATGATGAATGAATCATGCAAGAATGATGGGTTTTGATGTTTTGAGAGATAAAAAAGTGTTCTTGATACCTTAGCTTAGAAGCAACTCAAAAGGCTCTCAAAAGTGTAATTTTTCTCACTAAAAAGAAAGCCAAGGCAAACAAGACATATTTATAAGAGGCAGAGCAAAACGGCGTCGTTTGGAAAACAAGACGCGAACCGTCGCAGAGGACCACTACCGTACCGCTGCCAAAGCGGCAGCGGTCTAGCAACGGTCTTCACTGCCAAGGCCACCGCTGCCTATAAAATGGCAGCGGTCCAGGAGCGGTACCGGGAGCGGTCTCTACTGTCCGTGAACCGCTGTCCTACCACTGCGAAGAAAATCACAGCGGTCCTGGGAGCGGTCTGAGGTAAAAATTGACCTCTATAAAAGCCTTCAAGCAACTTCCAAGGCCAATAAACATGCCAAAGAATAAATACACAATGATAGAGTGATCATGCATGAAAACTAATATGCAACAACACAAAATACAAAACAAATAATATAGAACATAAGATCATGAAATTTGTGTGTGTGTGCAACTAAATCTCTTCACATAAAGAGTCAAGATCAAGTGGTTACCTTCCATGAAGCTCTTGAAATCCACAATGAGGACCTTAGGCAATTGAGAAGAAAAACTTCAATCCTAAGCTACCCTTACAAGATAGATCCCCATTGTGATTTTTATCAACGAAATAAGACAATCAAAGAGTGAGGCACTTACAGAACTTATCAAGGGTTTTACCTTGTGGCGTTCAAACTTAACTTATCACTCACCTTCTTTCTTGTTCTTGAGTGTGGCGTCTACAACCTTCTTGATACCGTTGGTTCTTATCTCTATATAGATAATGGGTCGCGGTCCATTTTATTTTCTTTATTTGTAAACTTGAATTAGAAAACGAACCTTCGTTACCATATATTGGTTCCGAGTCTCATTACTCTTGGTGAGGTTCATATCAACAAGTCTGGATCTCCTCGAGGAAAAGCAAAGGAGGACTGCCGAAAAAGTGGCAGTGTACCAGAGTAAGATAGCCCGACAATTCAATAAATGGGTGAGAATCCGGAATATCAAAGAAGGAGATTTGGTTCTTAGGAAAGAAACTCAAAACACACGAAGGAGGTCCGACGGAGTGCTAGCTCCTAGTTGGGAAGGTCCTTACTTGATAAAAGCAGTGCTTCAAGGTGGCGCCTATAAGCTGAAGGACATGGAGGTGTACCTAGTGGATCATACTTGGAACGCCGATCACCTTAGGAAGTTCTATCCTAAGAAATTTAACTTATATCTGATGGTATACACACCCCAAATTCATATTGTACTGCTTGAGAAATTCAATAAAATTAGTTTCTTCTCCTACATGATTCTCCTATATCCATAACGCAATGTCTCCGACGTGATGTTCATTCAATGAGTTTTTCACCACACTGAATCTCCATTTCAAGACCAGGAAATAGCCTTAAGGCACTCCTACTGCCTTGGTCGGGGAATACCCTCCTCCAAGAAACATGATGCTAATGTGGCCTAAATTGCCCACTAAGATAGAATTACAGAAGGATCGGGATACCTCGCCAGGGTACCTGATTCCTTACTTCTCCATTTCAAGACCAGCTGATACGAACCTCGTCGGTTGTAACAAGGATGATGCCTAGGATCGTTCTAACCTCTGGTTCGGATGGAGACCGCGACCCAACACCTATAGCGAGATGTGAACCTTGGTATAAGGAAGACGCCACAATCAAGGATGGAAGACTTGATTGATAAGTCAAGGAGGAACGCCACAGAGAAAATCTGATAAGTTCCAATTAGTTCTCAAAGAACAAAAGAGAAAATTCTCTCACTTTTCATTAAAATTCAAAAACTCCCGAAAATAACATAGGTTGGTTCCTTTTAAACTAAAACCCTAGAAGACAAGGTAGGCAACACGCCTAATTCAAAAAGGAAACCAATATTAGGTTATACGCCTAATTCAAAAAGGAAAAGAGTTTCGGCCTTAGCCTTACAAAACGGAACTAAAAAAGGAAATAAAACAACTGAAATTGAAACTCCTCCAAACTTGTGCTTCACGCCCAAGTCTTCTCTTATTCGGCCCAATCCATTGCCTTGATGACATTAAATAAGCCTTGGTCTTCATGTGGGCTTATCTTGGGCTTTAGCAATGTAGAATCAGCCCAAGTGTCTTGAATCAGGCCATTGAGTGCCTCTTTGAATCTCCTAGCCCTAGCCCTTGTTATTGGCCCAACCGGAACATGCAATGGGTCCCTTGGTGCAGCTCCCTTATTCTCATCACCAGCAAATAGCCTTATAGCGCTCATGCTGCCTTGGTCGGGGAATACCCTCCTCCAAGAAGCCTGGTGCTAAAGTGGCCTAAGTTGCCTACTAGGACAGACTTACAGAAGGATCGGGATACCTCGCTAGGGTACTTGATT